>OZ010790.1:492700576-493300576 GCA_963932465.1 Maratus speciosus | reverse complement strand
GTGCTGAATTTTGATTAGCTGCAGTAATAAATTCTGAACAATAATTTGAACATAAATTATTAGAGGTGAGGGAAACAGATTAAACTGTTTCTTGAAATTCAAAAATCTTCTTTTGAAATCATTTTTTAATACATTAAAAAAAAAATTCCACTCTGATGATTTTTATTATAAAGCAATCCGATACGTCCCTGAAAAAACTCGACTGGTGGCAGGCACTAGGCAAAGAATAATTTAAAAAATGGAAAAGGATTCGCGGGCCACAGATAAATGGTCGGCGGGCCAGTTGTGGCCCGCGGGCCGCGTGTTTGACATGCCTGATGTAGAATCTGAATTTCAAGAATACAAGAATTTTTATGGTTATTCCTCTGGAAAGAAACAATGTTTTCTGTGCTTTTCTGTTCTTTTCGAACTCTCACACAATCTTGAATGTTTACAAACCTATATGTAGCTTACAAGTTTGTACTAACCATACCTTGTGGAAAAAGTCACCTGTGAAAGGATGTTTTCTAAATTTAAATAGTTAAGAATCGACTTAGGTCTACTTTAAGCCAAGACCTTATGTCTAATCTTCTTTTCATGAATGTCGAAAGAGACTTATAATTTGGATAAAGATGTTATTATAGATGGCGTAGCCAGGATCAGTGAAGAACTGGCCAAAAAGCTGTTAGGTTAGTAAACAGCCATTCACAGTCACATAACCTTTCTTAGTTCGCTGTATCTATACCAAGGTATAGTAGAGTCATTTTTCTCTTTGTTGTAAAATCTATTTTACAATTTGTAACAATTAAATCAAAATTAAAGAGGACATTATTTTTTTCAATAAGCTTGTTTTTTTTTTATTACCGCTGTGTCCCTTTTAACACTTTCCAAGCATATTGAAATTTATGTATAACACTGAGGTGTACTACAAAGCTCTTATTGTAGAATCTGGTGTGCATATAATTTATTGTTCATTTACAGGGACACACAAAAATATTTGTTTAGAGTACTGAATATGAAGAATAATTGCTGTAAGTGTGTTTTCTGTTGTGGTACGCGATATAAAATGTAACTATTTTTTTGCATATTACTTGGCGAATATTAGTTCTATAGATCATATGCAGAGCTACACTAAAGGTCTCAAGTACATTTCCATTTATTGGCGGACATTGCTGGCTAGAAATTTTTAACAGCACTATGCATCTAATTTAATAGACTTTTAGCATACAACGTAATATACGAGTAAATACATATTTATAGACTATATAGAAGGCTGCACAAAAAATTCTAATGTTTTTTCGATTATTGATCGTAATTTCAGTAATTGTAGAACAACTGAAGAGATGAGTGGAAGAACATGTTATGCTACATTTTCTTAAAAATTATTTTATATTTTGGACGAAGGTGTTATCAGGTATTCTATCACATGATAAAGCTAAAATACCAAAGTTCTATTTAGCCTTGAAGATTTAAGACATTATTAATTAATATTTAATATTTAATAATGCAAATAATATAATAATATTTTTTAATATTTAAAAATTAAATATAAATAAGTTTTTTTGATAGAGTTTAGTACCCCACCTGTTAATATTTTAAACGCATGGTATCAAACAGAAAATAAATCATTAAAATTGACAACAAAAGCTTTCACATCAAATTTCTTCAAATGTAATTTTTGTTACTTAACGTGTTCTTCCACTTAGCTCTTCAACTGTGTCATGCATTTTCTAAATTGTTCATTTAGATATCATTAACCTTAATAAACTGCAAAGTTTTGTTATAATTTCTGAATGTGTTGGAAAATATTACATAATATTTGAAGGACGCATGATTTTTCGCTCTTGTTAATATTTACTTAGGTATTACAGTAGGATTTAGATTATTATGGTTTCAACACAGTGATTTGGTTGACTAAAACTTAAGGCATTTTCCCCTTTCATTTTTAAGTTACAAACAACTCGTAATTAATTAGTATATTTATTATTATTTTTTTTAACATGGAACTAGTTTAGGTACTGTATATAAAAAAATATAAATATTTATTATGAAAGTAAGTAAACTACAACAGAAGCATATCATTTTTTAAATCAAGTGTTAGGGTGTATCAAAAGTGTTTTCGTTTTTAGGAAACCTCTATATATATATGAAAGACTATAGATGACACTATCTTATAATTAACGATTAGTGCAAAATGTTATATTAAAGAACATATGTTCCTTCAAATTATATTACGCTAATATCTATTATTTTATCTATTTATAGGTTACATAATGGTTGATACAAATATTGAAATATTATCCATCCTAAGACATTATTTTAAAATTGGTCATAAAGTTGTTGGAGCATCTCGTAAAATTCGAAAAGTTGAAGGGGATGATACGATCAGCAAACGTACAGCCCAAAATTGGTTCAAACTTTTTAAGGGAGATAACTTGTCACTTAAAATGAAACTCAGAAGTGAGAGGCAATCCTTTGTTAATCTGGAAGGTTTGAAGCAAAGAGTGGAGATTAAACCAACCACCAGCACACGGAAACTTTCAGAGGAGATAGGATCGTCCAAGGACACGATATACCAAACTTTACATAAACTACAGAAAACATACAAGAACTCTAGGGAAGTTCTTTATGAACTGACTATGCAGCAAGCAAATCACAGAGTGGAAATGTACAAAACTCTTCTGGAAAACTTACAAGATTTGCGGTTTTTCAAACGCAAATAACATATGATGAGAAATGGATGTATAGCTACAGAACCCAGATAATCAAGAAATAATTCTTTGATATAGGACAATCAGTCCAACATGTTACGAAACAAGCGTGGTTTGAAAAGAAGTTCATGATCAACGTCTGGTGGAATTTTGAGCATGTAATTCATTTTAAAATCATTCCACATGGTCGATCGGCCAACTCTGAAATTGAAATTTACTATGAACAGATGGACACGATGTATGCTCCATTGAAAAGCAAATGGCCTGCATTAGTGAACAGAGAGAGACATCTTCTCCAACAAGACAATGCAAGACTGAACACGTCTCGCAATAAAGTAGAAGAGCTTGACGGAATTTACCTCATCTCCCACATAGTCTGGACCTTGCTCCTTCGGTTTGCCACATGTTCCATTCTATGGTATCTTTTTTTAGGGGGGGGGGGGGGGGGGCAGTTGCTTGTGTAATATTGACGATCTGCAACGGGGTTTTCTAGACTTTTTTGCTTCCAAATCCAAAGACTGGTATAAAAATGTTATTGTTTAACTTTCAGGAAGATGGAAAGAAGCCATAGAATTTCATAGTTTATATACTGATTTGTGATACGTTTATTTTACGTTGAAATATTGCAACAAAGATTTCATTCTGAAAACGAAATTACATTTCATACAACGTACTATTTTACAAGCAACAAAATAGCTAAATGTGGTTTTTAGGCACATAAGCCTAATTTTCAAAAAATAAATATTCTAATATTGTATTCCGCCTAAATTTCTCGGTAAGGGGCCTCTTTTCAATCTCTAGCCGAGGGCCCCCAAAGGCGCCAGTCCGGGCCTGGTGATGTAAACACATCAGAAAATTATTGCCTAAGTTTAACTTGGGGTATAAATAGTTCTCATCTCGGAAAAAAAAATACATTTTAAAATTTAAGTTATGTAATTCCCCACTAAGTTCGCTACCTGCGTAAAAATAGCTACCCACTAGAAACTTTTTACTAAAATATAAACTTGACCAAAGCAAAAACTTATTTTGAAAATATCCTTTTTATTTCCACTATGACGCCATATTCACCTTTTTAATTTTTGAAAAAAAAAAACTAGCTCAATTTAATATTTCACGTGAAGATCTTTCAACTAAAAAGAAATAAATTATTATTACGGATTTTGAAATTTTTGCAACAATGAAGTAAAAATGTTACATTTTCTATGAAAAATGTCCGTTGATTTTCAATGGAAAAAGCGAAAATTGGAATTATTAAGAAAAATATTTGAATAATGTAAAAAAAAAAAAAAAAAAAAAAAAAAAAATGGCCCATGTTTCTCTCTGGGTTATAATTCATCCATATGCAAAGGTATTTTACCATTCATTTTGACCCTAACGTCAGGCAAACGTTTTTACACTTTAAATTTATAATATCAATAGAATTAGTAAAGAATAAAAAATGAGTGGCATCAGGGACAAAAAGGTGGGAAGAAAAAACTGAAAAAGTTATGATCTCCATAGGCTTTTCCATGTTAAATGAACATTGAGAAGTGACACTGGAAATAAATAAGTATTGCGCGACAGCGCAATACTTAAATATACATATTTTAATTCCTCAAACTATTTATTTCATTTTGAGTTTTCATGCTGAAATCTTGCTCTAGAAAACTAATGACGTAATATTCAATTTGTTTTCAATTCGTCAAACTATTAATTTAATTTTTTTTTTTTTTTTTTAACGTGAAAATCTTGCAATAGAAAAACAATTGTTGTGGGGAGAATTTTATAGTTTTTTTTTTTTTATTGTTGGCAACTGCTATAAAGAAAAATATTTATTTTATCCTGTCATTGTTGTGTAAGAGCTGGTTTTATCAGAATGTTGTTAAGACATATTCAAAAATTTCAACCCTCCTCATTTCCATTCCGTAGGGCCGATTTTGCCCATTTTCATTCCCCGCCGAGATATTACCAATCTCAAAGTTGTTGGCAAGTTTTAAGACGATCCGTGCATAATTGCGACTTTTATCGTGCGGACAAAATTTAGTACATGCATACACACACACGCACACACCCACACACACCCACACACCCACCCACCCACACACACACACACACACACACACACACACACACACACACACACACACACATATATATACAAATTTTTTAGGTGGGGGTGGTTTTGGTTTACTGGGGTCACATAATGAAAAGTTATGAAGGAATTTTTCAAAAGTCGCACCATGGTAACATCTGCAATAGGTAGTATTTCTTACGAAATCTACCTAAAATAGAGTCGAAAATAGAATTATTGTTACTTTTTTTTCTGTAACTAGGGACTCTGCCCCCTACGAGCTACGCTCGTCAACCCCCGTACAGACACCGCAGACTCTAACAGCACGCTAATTTGATCGCCTTTAAAAAGATTTCGGAAGATTGAATTATAATTTGAATCTGACAATTATAATCTGACGTAATTTTCACCAAACTTTTCTTTCTCTTTTTAATATTCACGTCAAAATACCTTTGTTAGAAATGAAGTATTATGATCATCTTAAAATGTCAAGTAAATGTCTCGCGCAATTTTTAAATTAAAACTGTTTTGCAATATTATTTTTTGTTCATTTTGCGTAATAAGTGTAATATGACGTAAATTCTCCTATTTAGAACTTCTAACGCATGTTATTGAATTTATTATTTTACAATATTCTTTCTCATTTAAAATTCACGTGTAACTATAGTTTTTATGACGTAATTTTCAATGAGTTCCTGCTTTTTATATTTTTTGTTTATAATAGTCACGTGTAAAATAAATTTTTAATTTGAAGCAAACATTACTGTTTGCGCTGTTTATACTGTTGGCAACAGTTTAAATTAATACAATTTTCTAAAATTTGTAAAAAATATCTCTCGAAATGCTGAAAATTTGAATTTAAAATAGAAATAAAACCTCGAAAAATTATTCAAATTAAAAAACTAACTGCAATCTGCACACCGGGAAATTCTGACGCATAAAATGATCTAAAAATGATTAAATTCCTATGTACAGTTTTTGCTCCTATAAAACTTTTTTAATGGAACGATTTTGTCCAACTTTGGCATTAAATATCTCTTAAAATAATTCTTCGATTTGAAAACTGTCTGCATCAGCGTGTTTATCAAACATTTCTCTATATTACTACCGATTTTCATATTTTTGTATGCAACAGTTTTTTTAATATTAACGAAGAAAGACCTCCGGTCACAAAAAATTCAAAACCGGCGGCGGCGGCGGCGGCGGTGACAGCGGTAGTTACTTTTTTTTAGAATAGAGAGAAACTAGGGGACTCTGCCCCCTACGAGCTACGCTCGTCAACCCCCGTACAGACACCGCAGACTCTAACAGCACGCTAATTTGATCGCCTTTAAAAAGATTTCGGAAGATTGAATTATAATTTGAATCTGACAATTATAACCTGACGTAATTTTCCCCAAACTTTTCTTTCTCTTTTTAATATTCACGTCAAAATACCTTTGTTAGAAATGAAGTATTATGATCATCTTAAAATGTCAAGTAAATGTCTCGCGCAATTTTTAAATTAAAACTGTTTTGCAATATTATTTTTTGTTCATTTTGCGTAATAAGTGTAATATGACGTAAATTCTCCTATTTAGAACTTCTAACGCATGTTATTGAATTTATTATTTTACAATATTCTTTCTCATTTAAAATTCACGTGTAACTATAGTTTTTATGACGTAATTTTCAATGAGTTCCTGCTTTTTATATTTTTTGTTTATAATAGTCACGTGTAAAATAAATTTTTAATTTGAAGCAAACATTACTGTTTGCGCTGTTTATACTGTTGGCAACAGTTTAAATTAATACAATTTTCTAAAATTTGTAAAAAATATCTCTCGAAATGCTGAAAATTTGAATTTAAAATAGAAATAAAACCTCGAAAAATTATTCAAATTAAAAAACTAACTGCAATCTGCACACCGGGAAATTCTGACGCATAAAATGATCTAAAAATGATTAAATTCCTATGTACAGTTTTTGCTCCTATAAAACTTTTTTAATGGAACGATTTTGTCCAACTTTGGCATTAAATATCTCTTAAAATAATTCTTCGATTTGAAAACTGTCTGCATCAGCGTGTTTATCAAACATTTCTCTATATTACTACCGATTTTCATATTTTTGTATGCAACAGTTTTTTTAATATTAACGAAGAAAGACCTCCGGTCACAAAAAATTCAAAACCGGTGGCGGCGGCGGCGGCGGTGACAGCGGTAGTTACTTTTTTTTAGAATAGAGAGATACTTGGTCTTAACAAAAACTTGTCAATATAAACGCTGTAGATAATATTAAGAAGATTTATAATAAGTTTAATTGGATTTTCTACCAGTGCAATCACATCTAAAAAATGGACGAAGTTGTGAATTTTTTTCTTCTTAAAATCTTATTTTTTTCGCCCCTTGAGCCCATTTTTAATGATATAAAAAATCTGTCATACATAAATTCATACCCTTTCCCCAGAAGTAATAATAACTTTAAACTGATTTGATATACTTTATAATTAAGAAGTTATGAGTTTTTTCTGTTTTCACAAAATCGAACCCCTTGGTCCAGTTTTGCCCATTAACGAACTGGGCCGAGATTTTCTGTACCAGTTTGGAAAAGATTTGTGCAGAATTAATAGAAGTTACCATGTCCATAAAAAAGTGATATATATAGAGATCTATATACATAAAGTTTTGAAATGGGGTGGTGGTTTTGGGTTCATGACCGGCGTAGATGTGCAAAAACATTTCTGAAATTCTAACATGGACAAATTGCAAATTCTGTATCAAAATAGTATTTCTTACGAAATTTACCCAAGTTCAAACTGGCAATCCTGACTTACAAAGTCAATTTTATTTTCTATTTTAGGGACAGCGCGAACGCAGTCCCAACTACCAAAAATTATGCACCCCAAGCAACCGCAATTTGCGGATGTGGCGAACGTCAACCCCTCCATGTGCAATGAGAGGTCTCTGCTCGGGGGAGCCTACTTATTGATCAAGGGTGACCCCAGTGCCAGGTAAGTATGGGTATAAGTCGGCAACAGAAATATATATTTAAAGAACGCTTATAATTCAAACTGGTGGGAGCAGCATATTTTGTTTGTACGAAAATGAGGCATGAAATTAGCAATTTGAAAGTTGAAACACATGAAAATTTACCAAATTTGATGCAATAACCAGTTATAGACAAAAGATAAAAAAATCCATAGTATTATTTTCTAATTTTTATTTTAATTAATAAAATATGTTATGGCAGCTATCGTTTAGATACATGTAAAAATAGCCCAGATTTTGGCATAATTTGTAATTTTATAATATGTATATATATATATATATATATGTCTTATACTATAATGCGAGCAAAAATTGCGTGTGTGTGTGTGTGTATGTAAATTTTATCAATTAAAAAAACCCTTAACGGGTTAAAAGTTTGTGACGCAGCACTTTATCTTATTGCTATAAGAATTTTAAATATGGAACTTAAAAATAATTATATCAAATTTTAAGTGACGATATATTTATTTTATCATTTTATTTTTGTTCTATTTATAATCGCATGCGTAAGAATTATCTTAAATTTAAAAGGATGTATAAAAATTTATTCATTGATGCGTTATCATTCATATTTTTCATAAATTCAAACTATGAGTTTTAAAAGATATGATATCAAAATTTAAGTGACGCCTTGATGTAGCCTTAAACAATTTGTTTTAAAATTCAATTTTAATTATTTTTGATTTGGCTAAATATATTTACACATCTAACCAAAATTTTTAATTTTCCAATACACTGTTAAAAATACCACTTTCACTGAACCTGTACAATGCACTGTAATGTATTTATATGAATAAATTGATTTATCTTTTGTACCACGCTATCCAAAATCAAAAGTAAAGTTTATGTAAGTGATTTCTTTACGTCAAAATATCCATTTGCATATATTTCGCTTAGTTTGGATACAATGACGCAAAGAAATAACTTACATAAATTTTACTTTTGATTTTGGATAGCGTGGTACAAAAGATAAATCAATTTATTCATATAAATACATTACAGTGCATTGTACAGGTTCAGTGAAAGTGGTATTTTTAACAGTGTATTGGAAAATTAAAAGTTTTGGTTAGATGTGTAAATATATTTAGCCAAATCAAAAATAATTAAAATTGAATTTTAAAACAAATTGTTTAAGGCTACATCAAGGCGTCACTTAAATTTTGATATCATATCTTTTAAAACTCATAGTTTGAATTTATGAAAAATGTGAATGATAACGCATGAATGAATAAATTTTTATACATCCTTTTAAATTTAACATAATTCTTACGCATGCGATTAAAAATAAAACAAAAAAAATGATAAAATAAATATAGTGTCACTTAAAATTTGATATCATTATTTTTAAGTTCCATATTTAAAATTCTTATAGCAATAAGATAAAGTGCTGCGTCACAAACTTTTAACCCGTTAAGGGTTTTTTAATTGATATCATTACTTTCTTTAAGTTAATAATAAAAAAAAAAATTTAGAGACTAATGATAGAAACTCATAATCGTGATTTCCATTCACCTTTAATTCCCTTCCCCCCTTCAAAAAAAGCATACCTGATACTTATATTGTAAAGAGTGCTGTGTTATTTGATTTTTTTAAGAACTTTTTAGTAAGATATGGAAGTAATATACAAAATGTGGGGGGGTGGGGGGGGGGGTGTTATGGTTTGTTTCACAGATATAGAAAGCTTTGTTAAAACTTACTATGTAAAAAGTTTACTTTCTTAAGAAAAATATAAAGAAATATTACTCTTTAAACCTTTTTATTTAAAATACAATAAAATTGTAAGCAAAAAAATACTTTCAAATAAAATTTATTTGGAAATTATTGATATTTTATTTTTTAAGAAATAATTTCCCATCATGTAAGTTTTTTATCTATAGTTGTATTGGGGTGGTAGGATAATAGATTTAATGGATACAACTGTATAAAATGCATAAAATACATTATTATTGCTCCCATTATTGAAAAGAAAGTTTTATTGTGATCCCCCCCCCCCCATTTATTGTTAATGTTGAATTTAGGCAATAGATGGCGATACCATGCAGAGAAGCATTTAATTATTGATGTATTTAACTAATCCTGTAACAAGCAACGTAAAATGCTTCAAAAACAGATTTTAATTATATTTTGTACCTTGAAATTTTTAATGCTATTCAACGGTTTAATAATTTAGTTAGCCAACTGAATTATTTAATTTGAGGATTTATTTCACTTAATTTTTTCTGTGAATACATTTCCCATTTATTGTTAAACACCAATTCAGCCTATGTTAACGAATGAAGTAACTGAGAGCGTGATCTAAGGACGTTTTCTGACCCTTCCAATATGGCATCCAGTGCGAGAGCAGTGAAACTCAAATTAGTGATTATTAAAAATAAATTAACATGTATGCAATACAAAGAGTTCTCGATTATTCCTGTTTTCATTTATGAGTAATACTATTAATTTCAAGAGATTTCTCAACTTTTATTTAATATTTATTGAGGAAATCCTTACTTGAAAATATGAAAGAATAAAAATATTAACTGTCTAGATTGCTGCTGCTGCCATCTGTTGAACGAAACTTGATGAAGTTGAATAAAAAAATCTTTAACAGTAAAAATGTTTAAAAAATATGCTAGATTAAATGTTATTAAATGATACTGAAATACTCGAGAAAAGTGTGTACACTGACTCTGAAGTACTAAAATACTTCAGTTTTACTCAGTAATAAGCACAATATTTCTCCATCATTTATTTACTTTAGAGTTAAAATTCCAGATCTTGAGCTAGGGTTTTTTTTTTTTTAGGCATTAATTTCATTAGTGTTAAGTATTCTTATATATATAAAAAAATTAAGAATAATAAAATTTATTGACAAAATTAATTATTACCCCCCCCCCCCCCCTCTCAAAATACCTTTTATTATTATTAATTTTATATCACATTAAATCAAAATTGACGTTTCTAAATTCATTAGATTTTGCCTATCAGAAAATTTATTAAAATAAACGTCAAAAGCCTGTGTTCTTAGATTTTAAACAGATTTTATTGCATTAATTTCGTTACCTTAAAAAATATTTTTTAGAATTCTCATCATTTTTTTAAAGTAAAATTATGAATAAGAAAATGCAAAGACAAAATTAATTATTATCCATCCCCACCCCAATATCTCATTTTTTATAATATTATTCATAATTTTAGTTCACGTTAAATCGGAATTGACGTTCCAAAATTCACTAGATTTTGTCTACCAGATGGTTTTTTAAATAAACGTCTTAAGCTCTTAAGCGGTAGTCTTCAAATGACTAATTAGTGAATTAACAACAAATTTCTGCCTGATAAGTGATTTTTAATTATTTAAAAATTAATTATTTCACAAAAAAATGTATATATATATATATATTATTTGTTATGATTCGCAAATTATTAAAATGCAATAAAAGTTCAGCGATAATGAAAAATTCTTCTATATTTTTGGTTAATAAAGACTTAAAATAATTTTTTATACTTCATTATCCCTTGATTAGTTTTCAGCTTTACAAATCTTACTGAAGTATGAAATGATTTTTATAAAAGTAATGCAATTCATTTAAAACACTAGTAATAATTTTAATCTAGGTTCTATATTTTATTATTTTTTGTTAATAAAATTCTAGATTTAAACTTCAGCATTGAAAAGCTTACAAAATCAAATGAATGATTTTTATAAAAGTAATGCAATTAATGCAACTCATTTAAAATATTTCTTATAAATAATGCACTGAGGTGCAATATATTGCATTTACAAAATAAATAAATATATATATACTTTAAAAAAATGCTTACTGCTTCAGAAAGGACAGACCTCGCGACCTACGTATTGCGAGGCCCGCACTTAACCGACTGAGCTACGGAAGGATCGTAAACTTTGCACTAAACGTTGATCAGAAGAAATTAAGCGCATGAATACAGTAGACGTAGCTTCGGTGAAATTCCCATAAATGGTGGAAAAATATAGTCCGATTTTTCATGCTTATTATAAAACGAATAAGAGTCTTCCTGGAAACACACATGGTCTTATTCGGTTCACCTAAAATAGATTTATATTATATATTAATTTTAATAAGATCATTTTCGGAGGAAAAAATGTGAATTAAAAATAAAATTAGAGTTTTCCCAGAAAAAAGAAAAGTGTTATTCACCTCGTCTTAATCAGATTTATATTATATAGCAATTTAAAAAAAATCGTTAGTACCGTTTTCGAGATTTTGAAATTAGGAACTTCTTACATACCGTACGAACGCTTTCGCTTTAAAAATGGCTATTTAGATCTCAAAATATACTGCACGTAGAAATGTAAAAATTTCAGTATACGATTAGACTGCAGATATAAGACTGTTCTAGAAAAATCAGAACAATAGGACCTATATCTGCTGACAGGGGCGTATTTAAGCAGAATTCATTAGGGGGGCGTATATGATGATTTTGCCGACTAACTTAAAAAAAAAATATATATATATATTTAAAAGTACGTTTCTGTGTCTGTATATATTTATCTACCCGGAGTCCTAAAATAGACTGACTGATTTTAAAATTCAATAACTTACAAATGGTGATAGCTATAAAATTAAATTCTTGCAGGAGTGTTATGTAAGATGTCAGGAATTTTTTTACTGCGATTGTCGATTTTAGTTTAGATGGCGCTGCTTGAAATAGGCTCTAAATCGGCGCCCGATTTTTGGCCTCTCTCTTTTCTCAATATTGATGCGAAAGAAGGAGATTAAATATGTGCAGTAGGCCCCTAAGAACAAAAATGCATTGGCGACTGATAATCATTCCATACATTTAATCTCCTTCTTACGAATCAATACTGAGAGAGAAGAGAAACAAAAAATCAGGCCCTGATTTAGCACCTATTGCTAGCAGTGTTATGTATCGCTGCTATTAAATCGAGAATAGCTGTAAAAAAAAACTCCTGACATCTTACATAACCCTCCTGCAAGAATTTTTTTAAATAGCTGCCACCATTTGCAAGTTATTGAATTTTAAAATCAGTCAATCCATTTTAGGACACCCGGTATATTCTATATACAATTGAACATTGTTAACCCATCGAGATCAAATTTTTCAGTTTAGAACGTCGAATACTTTACACTTTAGAATATTGATGAGAATATAAGGTATCTTTAAAGATGGATACACCACCCCTTCACTTACGTTACATTGTTGTAAATGTTCCATTAAAGTATTTTGATATTTTTTGCTGAATGTGCAGATAGAAATATGCAATTCGGATTAATTAAAAAAGTTTTTAGTAAGATGCTGCTTAGAACTTATACAAAATCAGCTTATTTATATTTACATTAAAAGGGATGAAATCAAATCTTATTTTAATTACATTTTTGTTCATTCATTACATAACATGTATTTTAACCCACCATTTTTTTAGATAAGCCCATCTATTCACAACAGCGCCCAAATCTGGGTATGTGGAAATATCCTTCTCAAATGTAAGCATCATGAGTACATTCAAAAGTGGATCGGTCATTGTTGTTCTTAGATATTTTTTCACAATTTTTAATTTACAATGTTCTTTCATTCGAGGCAACTGTGACTTGAGAAGTTAGAGTCTGATGACTGATATGGTTCGCAAGTGGCAGAATGTATCTCAAAGGTTCTGTTTTCATGTAAATATCGTCCATTCTTCAAGTCTCTGCACAGAAGTCTGACAAAATTTTCAGCTCTGTGTGTAATGCTTCCATATCAGGAATTGCCAATGTTTCACAAAAGACATTTATTTGCTGCTTTCTTAACCAGATTTAGTGTTTATTTATTTCTTGTAATGGGAGGATACATTATTTTATCCAGTGGTGAGATTATCAGAGCCCGATTAAGGATGTCTGGGGCCCAAGGCCCATGACACTTTTCAGTGCCCCTCAAAATAAGGATAGTCGGAGAATTTTCTGTAGGGAATATTAAGAAGTTATTAGATAATACAATGCAGTTTCCAAATTACTCTTTTTTCTTTTCTTTTTTAAGAGCAAATTGCAGAAAAGTGCATTTTTAAGAATTCTTTTCTAAATTATTTTACTCAATTTAGGGCCCCCATCAGCAGTGGGCCCAAGGTCACGGCCTAGTTGGCCTGTGCAGTAATCAGGCCCTGGAGATTATGCTGATGCAAGAATTAAGACTTTCAGCTATCACTACTGTAAGAGTATCCAGTACCTTCTGAAACTCTATGCATTAGAACATTAGAAGTTCGGGAGCAAAGAGAATGTTTCAGTTACCTGGTTCCAATCTTCGTCGATACTGCATAGCAAATTCATTTAACGGATCAACACCTTACTTGCTTTAAAAGAGAACTGCACTCTATATTTCCCTATTCCCATTTTCATTGTTATTGTTGATTTTTTCCAATGATTTGATACAAGACTTCAGTATTTTCGTATCGTCTATTTTAAGAGTCTTCGACTTCATTTATTCAGCAACTAACTTGCACTTGTACTGAACGTTCTTGAGAAACATCATAGTGAAGCAATGAAGTCGAGTGATAACATTTTCTTTCTTAAACTTCGTGGCTTGATCATTGTTTTGCTAACAGGAGTAGAGGAATCAACTTTTTCAAAATTTTTAGGTTACATTCATATGAGATCCAAACCGCTTTCAATGATTCCGCTCGAGCAGTCCATGTAGCCTTAGAAAGATTCCGCAGCAGAAGAGCATTTTCTATTTCTTGGAGCTTGTCTACTAATGGCTTCTTTCGTTTAGTACTTGCTGTGACAAAACACAAACGTCTTCCAGTATGTCAATGTCAAGCACATCACCTATAACATTGCTGGCATTGCAGATATCCGAAACGAAAGTGTTGAGTCTGTGACATTGACAAGGAATATAGGGCATAATTCCACCCACGATTTCTGAAAACGTCTCCTAAGTGCCGCTGAATTCTCCAGACATGCTGCTTGTAAAATCGTATGACTGAAAAACTACCTGTTCCATTTCGAGCTCATTCTTTGTAAGGATGTGCGATATCTAGCATGTAAGGTCGACATTGGTTTTGACGACTTCTTTTAAAACTTCCAAAAGCCGATCGGAGTTTTTCCATCTTTGTCGACATATTTCAACCCAACATCTGATCGATAATGGTGCAAAGAATCTGGTGTCGTATCTGCCATAATTCCATAAAATTATGCTTCCTGAATATTCCTGACTATCGTTTTGCGCACTACTTTAGCAAAAAATTCAATCATCTCGTTTTGGGATGAAGCGGAATGGTAAGTTAAATGGCATGGGCTGAAACGTGTGTCCTCAAACATTTCCTCAGTTGTGTGTTATGTCTGGAAATTAATTTCACAATTTTTCAAATGTTTCCATTTCCGTCTTTGTCATTTCCACAAACTAGACCTTGTCTACTCAGCATTCGCGTAATGTCCATTAAAATTGCTACAGTTTCTGTGCTGAATGCAAGATGCTGCTGTTGCTCTTCCAGAATAATCTGTTTGCGCTTCCTCTCGTCGAGTAAGTGATTATGCGTCATCATGAACTGACAAAATAGGAAACAGCAAATTTGGTGGGAGTTGGAAGAGAAATGTCTCTCTCAGGTCCTTCATGAAACACGCAAAAAATTAGCGCATTAGCAAAAAAATTTTGAGTTCTGCGCTGTATTCCAAAACCGGATGCTCTTTTGTACCAAGCGCTGTTGCAATGTCGCTGTCTATCTTGCGGGATGGAACCATTTATCGGGTATACTGTGAGTTTTGGCTGATACGGACCTAAACTGATCAAATATGTCTATAATTGTCTACCTTCATTTTAAAAAAATTTCCTGGGTCGTGTTCAATGATGGAATCGTTCCCACTTTCCGTAATGCTAACCTCTCCACGGCTCTTCTAGATTTCTTTCACGATTTTTCTATAAATATTTGACAGAGAGGAACAATTTTATTTTTCACTGTCAATTATATCTATGGTCTCCTTAAGGAACAAGAAAACACTTAATTCATCAGATGGGGTCAATTTTTCAATAATTGGCTTGCAATCTTTTAAACAACCGACTAAAGGATTCAATTGTCGAGCACATTTCAATAAACCACGAGTAATATGAATGCCTTCACCGAAGTCGTCATCATCTTCAGTGCCAGTCGATCATCTAGATCTAGAATCTAGATGTTCAGAAGAAAGACCCCTTTAAATATTGAGAAACGACTCTCTCCTGGTTCTTTCTCAATTTATTTTCAGCAGTTACGCGAAGTCGAAGAAAGGAGAGGCAAACTTCGGATTTTTAAAACAAATTAAGACAAATGCTTCTTAGTTTTTGCTTAGTTAGTTAGCTTCTTAGTAAATGCTTCTGGATTGGTGTTTCTTAGTGTACGTTTTAAGAAAAAAACGCAGAAAATTGAAAAAAAAAATCGATTGATTCAGAGTTGTATCGACCGATACTGACTACCTAGAATTTGCCGACTGTAATCAAAGTTACCGACATTGGGGGGGCGAGACGCCCCCCTACGCCCCCCCAGTAGCTTCGCCCCTGTCTGCTGAGTTATTAAAAGGCGGCTTTTCGCGTTTTCTTTGATGTCGAGTTAGCCGTATATATGAGTTCCGCCATCTACGAATTCTACGATACGATTTTAGGCTTAAGGCTGCGTCACTCGGAATACTACCGTCTTCCATGATCTTGAAAACGGCTCAAACGATTTTGCTCGGGGGAGCCTCCTTATTGATCAAGGCTGCCAAAGCGGTTATATAGGTCTAATGACTGCAATGAATTACATGGTATGAATTACTGCAATTATTATTGCAATTATTATTATTATTGCAATTATTATTATTATTGCAATTATTACTAGTATTGCAATTATTATTATTGCAATTACTGAATTACTGCAATGAATTACATGGTAACGACTGCAATAGGTAGTATTTCTTACGAAATCTACCTAAAATAGAGTCGAAAATAGAATTATTATTACTTAATTTTCATCTATACATATGCAGAGTTTTTAAATTTTGATGAAATGTATTAGAGTAAATTAGAGGATTAGAGTATATTACCATTCTTTCGTTTGTGTTGTAAAATGTAAACAATGTCGCGGGATAGTATACATAAAAAAAACAAATTAATTAATGAGCAAACAGGGGTGGACTAGCCCACCCCGCTACCCCGCGATCCCGAAACAATATTTTGAAGTTTTTTTTTTCAATAAAATTAAAAGAAAAAAAAAGTTATTATACTAAATTTCTCTTTTATTTCTTTTCTTTTCTTTTTCTTTCTTTTTTTTTTTTTTTTTTTTTTTTTTTTTTTTTTGTGAAGCGCTTTTTTCCCTTTTGATTAGTTAATTTCTAATGGACTCTATTCGGGGCTGACGTACTGGGCTACTGTGGTTGAAAGTCACGTGACAGTCGCGGTCTTAGTCAATACGTACTGACGTGCAGCTATACACAAAGCAATTCGATTACTTTGTTTTTTAACTGTAGTGTGTTTATTTTCCTCTTATCAAATGATAGAAATAAACGCAATTTTCATCCCGATTCTCAAAATTTATTGTTTTTGTGAACCTGATATTATTTAGTAACGCTTCATGGATAAATTATGATGTGATCCCGGCTGTATTAAATACATCAGTTGAATGTAAGTATTAACCATTTTTCCATTTCATGCATTGATATGATTGTGTAAGTTTTGTATACTTTAAATATACGTAAATAGCGTTTATTTTGAATGAATTTATCCTTTCCTACACTATTTATTTTAAATGAATTTGTCCTTTCCTGCACTATTTATTATAAAAGTTGTTCACTGATTAATATAAGCAATATAGGAACAAAGTGTTACTCAAGCTCGTGTTATTTTTAAGTATTCTATAAGTAGATTAGTATACCAATGAATTAATACGGACGGATTTTAATATTATATATTAAAATAATTATTATTAAGAAGTCTGTGTAAAATTTTGTATTTACCATGATTTCTAGAGTACAAAGATCTCGTTTGATTTTTATTTGTTTATTTATTTATTTATTTTTTACTTTCGATAACATTATAGTTCGTTAAAAATTATTTTATTTAATATACTTAAAATGATGTCGGTGTTTTTAACATTTTATAAGATTTTACAATCATAATCCTGCTGCCAGGGAAAATTTTTGGTGAATAAATATCAATTTGTATATATTCTGTGTGCTAAAACTGTTTTAGTTTCGTTTTTAACTATTTTGCTCAGATGTAAATACTGAGCCCGTTTAGCATTTTTAATCAACGTTTTGCACGTTTATTAATAAAATACTTATTTTAGGACAAAAACTTTTAAAAGTTTTATATTTTAAATAAAATAGATATTTGATGACCGTGTATAATTTTCGTGCATAAATCTTGATAGGTACTTAAGGTATAAAGATCCCATTCGAAAGAAAAAATCTTCCATTTTTTTCCCCTTCTTTCGACAATCTTTTGTTTTTTAACCCAATAATTTAAAATTGTGCTGTGGCTTTCAAATTGTTATATGTTAAATAAATAATTCTTGTGTACTATGTTAAATATCGGTGTATTTATAATGATTATTTCAATAATATATTTAAGTAGCTAAATTGATTTTTTTTTTTTTCGGTTTTGAAAATATTATACTCCTTTACAATTTATTTTATTTAATATACTTAAAATATGCCAGTGCTTTGAAAAGTTTCTATGAGATTCGAGAGTCATAATTCCACTGCTTAGAAAGCAACGAATTTTATAAAATTAAAGGTTGAGTTGGATGTTATCTTAATCTAAAGCCAGACAATAATGTATTTTGATTCGTTTTAATTTTAACACAATTATTTTAATTGGTGAATAAATCATATGAATTGTAATTTTCCAATTAAGTGAAAAAGTGCCTAGGCCAGGTTTTGAACTAGAGACCTTTGGCTTAAGCTGCTAGTGCTCTGTTCTGAGCTATCCTGGACAAAGCTGGCGTCCACAATTCACTAGTTTAACTTTATCATGAGAGCATCTTGTTTGTTATCTGAAGCAGCTCAACCTTAATTCCAGGTGATGGAACTCTAAATAAATGCTGGATACATAATTACACTTGATTAACTTGGAGTTCAATTGTTTTTACTCTTATCAAAAGGTTACCTGAGTGAATTGTGGCCTCCAGGTTTGTTCAGGATAGCTGAGTTAGCAAGGCATTGGCAGCTTAAGACAAAGGTCCCTGATTCTAATTTTAGTCTTTATACTTTTTTTTCACTCTGTTATAAAAATTATAACTCAATAATCTACTTCATAAATTGATTTGTTTATAAGAAATAAATTGTTTTGTTTAAAACTGTCGAGGAATTCTTAGCCAAGTGCAGGGAAGGGGCCGGCACCTGGAAAATCTAAACCCCTGCACAATGAAGCTATGGATGAGACGCCAGGTGTCAGGTTCAAGAAACAGACAAAGGCCCAAAAAATATTTTGTATAATATAATATAATATTTTAATATATTATAATTTATAATATAATATTTTAATATAGTTTATTTAAAAAAAATAAATGCATATATATTTTTTAAATGGTAATTTTAATAATTTAACAATTTTGCATATTCCATAACTTTTATATTAAAAGTGTTTTGTCTATTCCCTGATGATTAACTTTCAGTGATTAGCATAATGATTAAAAAATGATTTAAAATGTTATACATGGCTATATTTTATGAAAGATCGCATGCATTTGTTAGAAATTCAGACGCACTCTTTGTTTTCTTGTATCTTCATTAGATTAGCAAATGTTATGCATTTACGAATGAAAATGCATTTGTAAATAATATGTCAGAAATTAATATTTTTCATTTATGAATGATTGTTTTTTATCTCATTTATACGATTATTAATTTCAATATATCTCTGAGATCCCAAACATCCAATGGTCATCATTTTTTTTTTTTTTTTACTGCAATTCATGTTTTCTCTATAAAAATGCCTGTTGCAATACATTAATTTGGTGTAGTCAACGAACTTGATTATGAAAAATTTATTGATTTTTTTGTATCTTTTTAGAATTTCTAAATTTATATATCAATTTAATTAATATTAAACTATTATTTGGTAAAAGCATGTTTTTGTAATATTGCAGTCTCCATTTTCTTATTTACAATTTTTAAGTCTTTAAAATGTTGCGTTGTTGCAGTTTCACAACACTTTGGCATATTTTGACGAGCATTTATTGACGCATAATCTATTGTTGTTTCAACTACCATGCAGTTGTATGAGTTGCAAAGAATATTTGGCGTTTTATCACTTGTGGCGGGCTAATTGTACATAATACGTCCTAATATTTCGTAGCGGGGCTAACGAAAAAGACGGGCTACTGTGCTTCTCCGATTTAGAGTAGTCACGTGACGCTGGCGGTCGCAACTGAGCTGAGCAAATCAGTTGACAAAACAGATGGCTTTAGATTACTATCACATCCAAATCATTCTTTAAATTGATAGAATTCATAACTTTACAGTACTATGAAAACATTAAAATGTCGTTTTTATATCACAAAAATAAAAAATAAACTTGCATAATTTATGCGACTTCTTTTAGTTTTAATTCTCTTCTGCCTAAAGAAAATACTAATATATGCTTCTTTTATACTAATCTCTAAATAATCGTAATACTAATATATGATTTTTTCAGCGATAAAGATACTTTATCATCTTCAACAAGGAGCAAAAGAGTTTACTAAATATTATTAATGTTTTTTTTTTTTTTTTTACATATATTTGCCTGTCAGCTATTCCGATCAAAGTACAATAATACCTCCTTATATCGCTCATTCGTATGCCATTCCTCGTCATTCCATCAATAAATATCTTCGCATTAAAAGTACTTATCATACTCAAGTTGATTTTTGTATGTAAAGATGGAATATAGCAACAGATTTTTAATCCACTTCCAGATATGCTAGAATTAAAAAAATTACCTACGAAATCGGGGCTGACGTAGTGGGCTACCGTGGTTGAAAGTCACGTGACAGTCGCGGTCTTACCCAATACGCACTGACGCGCAGCTATACACAAAGCAATGCGATTACTTTGTTTTTTAACAATTGTGTGTTTATTACCCTCTTATCAAATGATAGAAATCAACGCAATTCTCATTGCGATTCTCATAATTTTTTTTTTTTTTTTTTTGTGAAACTGGTATTATTTAGTAACCTTTCAAGGATAAATTATGATGTGATCCCGGCTGTATTAAAGACATCAACTGAATGTAAGTATTAACCATTTTTCTATTTTAGACCCATGTATTGATATGATTGTGTAAGTTTTGTACGCTTTAAATATACGTAAATAGCGTTTATTTTGAATGAATTTATCCTTTCCTGCACTTTTTATTCTCACCAAGCTTTTCTTTCTAATTTTAATATTCACGTAAAAATACTTTTGTTAGAAATGAAGTATTATTTGCGCTGTCCTAACAAAAATAGTTGAAAAGATCATCTCAAAATACCAAATAAATGTCTCGCGTAATTTTTAAATTTAAACTGTTTTGCAATATTATTTTTTGTTCATTTTACGTAATAAGTGTGATGTAACGTAAATGTGACGTAATTTCTCCTATTTAAGACTTATAACGCATGTTAATGAATTTATTATTTTACGATATCCTTTCTCTTTTAAAATTCAAGTGTAAATATAGTTTTTATGACGTAGTTTTCAATAAGTTCCTGCTTTTTATACGCAATTATCTATTTCTAATTTAAAAGTTTTTTTCTGTTTATAATAGTCACGTGTAAATAAATTTTCTATCTGAAACAAACATTATTGTTTGCGCTGTTTATACAGTTGGCAACAGTTTAAATTAATACCATCTCTCTATTAAAAAAAAAAGTAACTAACGCTGTCACCGCCGATGCCGGTTTTGATTTTTTTGTGACTGGAGGTCTTTCTTCGTTAATATTAAGAAAAATATTGCATACAAAAATGTGAAAATCGGTGGTATTATAGAGAAATGTTTGATAAACACGCTGATGCAGACAGTTTTCAAGTCGAAGAATTATTTTAAGAGATATTTAATGCTAAATTTCTCTCTATTCTAAAAAAAAGTACCGTAATTTCCGGTGTATAGCCCGCGGATCAAACAATCGTGTTTCGACCCAGAAATTTTTAAAAATAAAATGTAACTTTTTAGATCACAGTAAATATTGGTCTTCAAATACTGAATAAAATTTCTGGGTCCAAACTGAATTGTTTGATCTGCGGGCTATACACCCGAAATTACGGTAACTAACGCTGTCACCGCCGCCGTCGGTTTTGAATTTTTTGTGACCGGAGGTCTTTCTTCGTTAATATTAAGAAAAATATTGCATACAAAAATGTGAAAATCGGTGGTATTATAGAGAAATGTTTGATAAACACACTGATGCAGACAGTTTTCAAATCGAAGAATTATTTTAAGAGATATTTAATGCTAAATTTGGACAAAATCGTTCCATTAAAAAAGTTTTATAGGAGCAAAAACTATACATGGGAATTTAATCATTTTTAGACCATGTTATACGTTTGAAGTTCCCGGTGTGCAGACTGCATTTATTTTTTTAATTTGACTCATTTTTTGAGGTTTTATTTCTATTTTAAATTCAAATTTTCAGCATTTCGAGAGATATGTTTTACATATTTTAGAAAATGGTATTAATTTAAACTGTTGCCAACTGTATAAACAGAGCAAACAATAATGTTTGCTTCAAATTAAAAGTTTATTTACACGTGACTATTATAAACAGAAAAAACTCTTCAAATTAGAATTAAATAATTATGTATAAAAAGCAGGAACTTATTGAAAATTACGTCATAACTATATTTACACGTGAATTTTAAAAGAGAAAGGATATTGTAAAATAATAAATTCATTAACATGCGTTAGAAGAATAGGAGAAATTACGTCACATTACTCTTATTAAGTAAAATGAGCAAAAAATAATATTGCAAAACAGCTTAAATTAAAAAATTGCGCGAGACATTTATTTGATATTTTCAGATGATCTTTTCAACTGTTTTTGTTAGGACAGCGCAAATAATATTTCATTTCTAACAAAAGTATTTTCACGTGAATATTAAAAAGAGAAAGAAAAGTTTGGTGAAAATTACGTCAGATTAAAAACGATGCATTTAAAATGTCTTATTTAAAAGAACTTTCTTTTCGCTTTGTTAAAAAATATCGGGAGATAAAGACTTTGTTTACTTAATTCATTTTACATTAGCTTATTTTTAAATGTTTAACTGGTTTTATTTAGTCAAAGACGAAAACAGCCATTGTATCTTTTAACAGCAGCTGATTTGGCCTTAAAATTCACCAATCAAAGAGAAATGAACAGAAATCCGTTTATAGGGAGATTGCCACTGTTTTTTAAATTATAATTCAATCTTTCGAAATCTTCTTAAAGCCGATCAAATTAGCGTGCTTTTAGAATCTGTGGTGTCTGAAAGGGGATTGACGAGCGTAGCTCGTTTGGGCAGAGCCCCCTAGTTTTTTAAAATATGTAAAAAATATCTCTCAAAATGCTGAAAATTTGAATTTAAAATAGAAATAAAACCTCAAAAAATGAATCAAATTAAAAAAAAAAATAAATGCAATCTGCACACCGGGAAATTATAACGTATAAAATGATCTAAAAATGATTAAATTCCGATGTATAGTTTTTGATCCTATAAAACTTTTTTAATGGAACGATTTTGTCCAACTTTAGCATTACATATCTCTTAAAATAATTCTTCGATTTGAAAACTGTCTGCATCAGCGTGTTTATCAAATATTTCTCTATAATACCACCGATTTTCATATTTCTGTATGCGATATTTTTCTTAATATTAACGAAGAAAGACCCACAGTCACAAAAAATTCAAAACCGGCGGCGGTGACAGTGTTAGTTACTTTTTTTTAGAATAGGCTGCATTAAGTGAGATCAATAGCATATAAATTGTGAAGTGCAACCGAAATCAGTATTCAATGCTTGATTTTCTTCATTTTACATTTGTTAAGTAGCCAGTTGTTTGAAACTTGTTTTAACGCCAATTAATAATTTTTACTTATTATAGCAATTGCGAATCTAATCAGAAATATTTTTAATTACTACATTTTCTAAAATATTTTCAATAAAGGGAAAACAGCTATAAGCTATGATAATTTGAAAATATATGCTAACATGAATGCAATGCATGATTTTTTTTATTAAATTCTTTATTTATGAAGTTACTTTTTTATGAAATGTCGGTTTCAATTTACGTTTTGCATTTTAAATATACAGTAAAACCCTGCTAAGATAAAATCCAACGGAATGAGGAAAAATTCTATATTAGATACGTTTTCGTGTTAATGGAATAAGGTATACAGTTTAGCTCTAACTTCTTTGGTAGGCACACACCCCTAATTGTTTTGCACTTCCTTTCCCGGATTACAATTTTTTTTTCAGTTTAAGAATTTTCTTAAGCAAAAATTCCGTTATAAACAGGTTACGTTACAGATAAGTTATTTTAAGGTCATTTGAAAAGAGAAAAGTGCTCCTTCTCCTACATAAGCAATAAAAATGTCAACTGGCCTTTCTTTTCCAACCGTTCTGTGGTCATAAAAAATGAGTCTCAGCAATGGAAAGAGGCAGAGACGCATTCGTCGGAAAGATTTCGGATCCGATTCAGATTCCACAAAGATAAACAGGAAAAGCACCGCGACAAAGACATCGCCATTTGTAGGATACGTCTATTTGGATCTTCAAGATCCAAACAGACAGCGTCCACTAACAGCGGAAGTTTTTAGGTGGTCAGGCACCGCTTTTCATGTTTTATTACTTTAGTAAGATGTAGTAAGATCCGGAAATCGGTCCGACAAAATCCTCTCCACCTCTTTCCATTGTTTAGACTTCCCTTTCTTTTGTTGACCGCAGAACAGTTACAAAAGAAAGGCCAGTTGACATTTTTATGGCTTTCGTATGAGGTTTTGAAAAAAAGCAAACAAACTCTGCTTATAGAGAGATCCGTTTCGACAGGTTTCGTTGTATTTAGTTTGCATGACATATCGATTGTTAAAAGATGTTAGCCCAGCCCCACAAAAAATTTTCAGAGCCACCCGTGGCATTACTAGCTAGTTATGGCCCTAATTGTACTGCGCCAAGTAATTTCGTATTGTAAAAACATATATAGGGTTTCTCATGCTGCGGAACTTTTAACTCTACATGTTGACAAACCTTATACATTCATTTTTTACCTAGGTCGTGAAAATTCGTCATTTCGGCACTGTGCGATGTGGGGGAACGTTTTTGGTGAAAAAAAAGTCATTGTCACACAATTATAATGATTTTCTTTTTCAATTTCATGAATGAAAATGCCTGTATATAACATCATTTTTCACGGGTAGTAGATTCAGCTGTTTTGTGTTTTAGGCAATAAAATGGCTTACGTAATTAATACGGTGTTATTATTATGTATGCCACGAGGAAACACCGCCCTATAAAATGGTATTGGTTTAGGGCCCAAGTCAGTTTTTACATCCCTGTAAAAATGGTGTCATTTTCACTGACTTTCCATTTTGTTTATACAGAGTAACACAGATTTTATTTATTTATTTATTATGGTGAAAATAGGCTACTCAAACCAGAAGATTAAAAATCTTCAATTAAAACAAAACTTTTCTAATGGATACTATTTAATCAAGTGGCTTTTTGAACTAATTTTTTAATTTGCATACAAACTTAATTCGATACGCGTGTTTCTGACTGATAAGCCAATAAAAAATCATGCTGTTACCCACTGTTATGTCACGAGAATATTGTTCTATAACCTGCAAATAAGTGATTTAAAGGTAATTGCTCAATTAAATGGTTTATCAAATTAAGAGATATATGCTAAATTTGTTAAAACAGTTTTTTACAACTAAACTTCGCATTGGATTTATATTTTAAAAACATTTAATGCTAAGTTCTGTAGCTACAACTATTTCAATATGTTTCCACGATATTTTACAATTAAAGAAGGAAGATTTAAAAAGAAAAGTGCCGGACGGAAAGTTCTGGCTGTTGAAGAAAGGTGCAGCAGTTCAGAATCTGACGATTTAGAAGATATATTTAAAGAGAGCCCTAATTTTGAAAATTATGACTATCCAAATGATTACTGGATGTTTCAAAAATCTATAAAATATTTGAAGTATGGGAAACCAGTTATTACAGCACTGTCTTTCATAGCCAGCATTGACTTGGATTTTCAGGATCCTATCATGCTGAAAAGCCTGCATCATCATAGAGTGCTTGAAATTCTGTTGAACGTTTTGCACAGCAGTGATAAAAGAGTGCAATTGATATCGCTGAGATTTTTGAAAAAACTCAGTTCCATTAGGTCGCTACGTCAAAAAATCGCATATTTAGGAGGCATAGAGGCAATGGTCACTCTACTGGAAGAACCTCAAATAGATTTAAATAAAGAAGCCGCTGAAACCATCGCTAAAGTAGCGGACTTTCACAAAGCGTGGAAAGCTGTACGTTTAAGTGGAGGCATTGCATTACTGGCAAATCTTATGTACGTGCCCAAAACATTACTGCAAGAAGCAGAGGGAACTTTAAGTAAACAACTCATCGCTGTGATTAAGGCTGCAGAAGCAGCAGCTGAAACTCTATTCGTTGTATGCCAATGTCGAAAGAATCAGAGGGAATTTTTACTCAGTGGTACCCTACGTGGATGTCAGAATATACTGAAAACGTCGCATGTACGTCTGACAGCAATCACATTGCAACTTGTTCAGCTTTGTGCCTCCCAGAAAATAGTTAGACTAGCCGTGAAAAAATCAGCCATGCTCGAGGATTTCCACGCCCATTTTTACAGTGACGATCAGAAATTGATGCAAGCAGCTGCACAAGCTGCTTATGTATGTGCCAAAGGAGAAGAATCGAAAAAGTTTTTCGGTAAACCCAATTTTGTAGATAAATTGTTTGAAATTATTCAACATTCGGCCTTTCATTCTGATGAAAAGTTCATGATAGCCATATCCGGTGCGCTGTGGAAAAGTGCTGAAAATGAGACGAACGCTAAACGCCTACAAGCGTTAAATGCTGCGCCGTTTCTGGTTCAGATTTTAAGAACGCAAACAGTAATAGTGCAAGAACATGTCGTCGCTTGTTTGAATTGCTGCATGACTAATCCACAAATGAGAACGGCGGTGAGGAAAAACAATGGCATAGAGGCCCTAGTCGGTCTGCTTTGTACAATACACCAGCCCTTGATTATGCATTTAAATAAAGCATTTGCTATAGCATCTGAAGATAATGAATGTTTAGCTATAATTGTAAAATACAACGCCCTTAGACTTATTTGGTCACATCTGAAGAACAATAATCCTTCTGTAGTCGCCAACACTGCTTGGCAACTGACAGCAATTCTGAAAAACATCGAAAACTCAGCCGCATATATACGCTCATTAGTCGGAGGTGTACAGCTCTTAACCGACCTTTTGCTTTCCAAACATACTCGAGTGTTGACCCCCATATGCGCTTTAATTGTCGTCTTATGCAAAGAAGAAGAAAATCTGAGAATCTTAACAGATTATGAAGTAGTGAAACGTTTGTCAAGGTTGACTAGCACAAGATGCCAACGCTTGCGCTATCATCTATGCATGGCTATTACAGCTTGTTGCTCCTATGGCGAAAACCGTCATGAATTCGCCAGTCGTAAAATAGTTTTCCCATTAATAAAGATTTTGAAAAGTAAATCGCCCGTTGTGGCAGGCGCGGCTACACACGCTCTCAGTGAGTTGTCTTGGATTCCACAGTGGTGCGCTGTGATGTACAACAATCCAGGTGTATATCAGATACTACTTCGACAAATGAAGCATAAAAACCGAAGTGTTCAGGAACGCGCTGCTGATATCATTCAGAAAATGCGCCTATTTGCTTTGAATCGGGATGGCAATGTCCCGCTGTGGTTAATAAAGAAACATTCACAATTTTTAGAAAAAGGACAGAATTAAGCTTTTGAAAAAACCCAAAATTGTAACATTTTTCGGTAATTGCATTTTTATAAATTAACTGCAATAACATGAAACCTTAAATAAAACATTTTTTCGGAAAATTGATATCGTTCATAATTTAATGAAGCATTTGTGATTGTATAGGGTGTTTCAAAACTACGCAACAAACTTTCAGAGTTGCGCTGATTATACATCAAGACAAGCAGTTTTTGTAACATGAAAAAAAAAAAAAGAGTTACAACTGCCTTATTCGATATAAAATACAAGGCTGCCTCACTTGAAGCCGAATTTTCGCTCCTAAATTTAAGAATAATGAAAATACTTTAGCAAAATCTTTAATAAACAAACTTTGTTTTAGAGAAAATGTGATGACGACATGGAAAATGATAGAAGTGCACTGTAATTCGGTCAGTTGCACTTCAAATTGTGGAGCGTCTAGCTCAGTGTTGTTTAAACGCGAATGGTGGCCGCTTCCAATGTTTTTCGTGATGTCATTATTGTTAAGTTTATGCACAAAAATCCGGGTTGAAGTGAGAAATCCTGTGTTTCTGACTAAAATAAGACAAATGAATTGTGACTCGTTTTAAATGTAAAAGTTGGTCTTGACATGTATTATCACTTTTGGAAGTTTCTTGCATTATTTTTGAAACGCCCATGTAAAACTAGGTGATAGCTCGTCAAGTATGACAACGAAAAAACTGCGTGAGTGTGAGAAATTATATATGTGTATGATGCGTAAATATATATGCTTTATTTAAATGTTTGTCTGTACGTAAGGTGTTTTTTTTTTTTATATTGCTAATAAAGCACCAATTTTTTTTTATATGAATTATGCTTGACATAATATTCTATACCCTAATATTTCAAACACAGTTCGGTACTTTTCGGTTAGCCGGACGCCAGTGTTATACATACATATAGGGAAGACCGGGGCTAGTAGTGACATTTTCAACATTTTTTATATTAGCCATAAGATTTGAACTGAAGTGAAACATTTAGTGCATCATATCATTAGAGTGAATCTTGCGTAACATATTTATAAAATTACTATTAACATTGTTAACGTTTTTCATAACGCAAAATGAATTCTGCGTAACCTCGAAATTTGTCACTACTAACCCCCGCTACGGGGTAATTTGTGACATGCTTGGGGCACATTGTGACACATAAATGACACAGACAAGTACATTGCAACATATACAAATTATGTAAGAAAGGCGATTAAATGGGATATGTTAAATCAAGAACGAGAAATTTATTCATTTATAAAGTTCTTAACACAATAAAACACTTTTATGTTTTAATAATATTGTTAATCAAATTAAAATAAAATAGTTAAATTGTTAACACTTGTTAACTCTTATTCCTTTATAAAGATACTTTTAGAGACACTTAGCAATAAAAAGAAAAAAAAAACTGTCTTAATCAGGAAAGAAATAAAAAGTAAGCCAACATTAATCTTTGGCCATATTGATCTTTGACACGGTAGCCTACTACAACGTGTAGGCCTATATCCTATATTTTTAATCACTCATTGTCATCGCTTGTTTCAGCGTCTGATTTGCAGTTAATACAAAAATAATGTTAATTTTTTGTACATTTGACATGCGCTCATTTTTTACATTACATGCATTGCATCCAGTCTTCTCCGGATCTAGAAATTTTGTATTGCTCCAAGCAAACTAGACATAAGCAATTATAATCATCTTCAGAACTATCAATACTTGCTTCTCCCTTTTTTCAATTACCCAGGTGTAATTTTTTATGCACTGCTTAGCCTTTCCATACAGTTTCTTTTTTACTTTTTCTCTTAAATTTGTTTTCTGCGTTCTTTTGCTTTTTGTTCTGCTCGAATTTTATCTTTTACAGGTGTGCTTGTTAGAATGGCAGATTTCAAACATCTACGAATATATCGTTTGCCTTTTCGAGGTCCTGCTTTAGGGAATGTTCTTATTTCTCTAAGACTTACCACTGACACATTGCTATTATCAATTGTCATAGAATCATCTAATTCAATGAGATTTTTTACTTCTGAAGACGGTCCTGCAATCGCACCGTCCTTGATTAAAGATATTGCTGAAGTGCTTTGTTTATTAACAGTTTCATATTTACTAATTTTTTTCGTTGTCATTCTGGTCTTTAACGCTCTCATCTCTGATGGATAACGGTCGATCGGTTACTGAGGAACATAGAAAGTTAAAATTATGAGGAAAAATTATGCTGAGGTAAGTAGTGACACTGTCACAACGTGCCTCTTAGACTTCGTCGCAACTAGCCCGGCGTTACGTCATTTTGAACTTTACTCATTAGTTTCCAAAATGTTGGCATGATTAACAAATGAAATACATAGAATAACAGCTCAAAATATAAGCATTTAAATACTGTGAAGGAAGTTTACATACCTCAGTATCGCTAGTGACAATGACGATTCCAACGTAGGTCGCAAAATTTGCTTTTACGATAGAAAACAAGATAAATATTTTTATCTCGAAAACAAAGCAACTCTATACTTCAAAACGTCCACAGCACACTGAGGCAACCAACCTCTTTACTCACATGACGCGACAGGTTCTGCAACCTATTGGCTCAGTCAGGAAGCTCGATGGCACAACTTGCCCCTGGCACAACTAACCCCGGTCTCCCCTATATGTATATATACATATACGAGGGGTATCAATAAGTTTTTGCCCTCACATAGAAATAATTGAATAAGATTTGGTAACTGGATAAGCTTTTGGTAGTGTCCTACTACAAGAAGATGAGAACAAAAACTTGCATCCTATCCAGTACATGAGCCGTAAAACTACACCTACTCAAGCAAAATATTCGAGTTACGAATTGGAAACTCTCGCGATAATAGAATCTGTTAAAAAATTCCGAAACTATTTATTAGACACGAAATTCAAAATTGTGACAGATTGTTCCGTGTTTCAAAAGACTATGGACAAAAGAGACATTACGCCAAAAGTGGCCAGATGGGCGCTATTCTTACAGGAATTTGATTATGAAATTGCCCTCCGATCATGATCCCAAAAGAAACATGTAGACTCATTGAGTAGAAATACAGTTCTAATAGTCACCCGATCGCACGATGAATTAACATTAAAAATAAAGAATGCAGAACAAGAAGGCGAACACATACAATACAAGCGGTAAAAAAAATTAATCGAAAAAAAAATTAAAATTCGGAATATTTTATAAGAAACGACATCGTATGCAGATATGACAATGACAGAGAACTTCTGATGATTCCTACCAATAAACTGTGAAAAGAACTGCGTCCAAGTGACAAAAGAAAAAAAGAAAAAAAAAACTTATTTAAGGACTAAGAACATTGAGCAGTATTTAGTGATTGAATGATTTTGCTATTATTTTGTTTATGTTGTTTGTGTGTTTTTTTCATATCTTATATGTTCTGGAAAAGTAGTCCAGTACTCATCTGGTATACAGAGTAGATGATGACTGGGAGAACTCAGCCCTGTCAAGTAGACCGAGTTTGTGGTAACAGGAAATGAACTCTGTACCGCAAAGCTAGGCAGATTCTTTCTTTAGTGAGGCTTTTGATGATAAACCTCAACAACCGAACAATAAGAAAAGTGCTGAGCCTACAATTAAAATCGTGAGAATTAGGGAGACGACTTTTTGATGCGCCTGTGAGCAGACGTGCCACTCACGACGGCGTATTCGATGGAAACCCGTCTCAGACGGACTTGGAACAAGCGAAATTTCTCCGGCCAGTTAGACGAGCTGGGCTTTATTAATGTTTTATACGCAGACGGCCAATTTTGATATGTTCATATTTAACTTAAATGTAATCATACATGTTGTATAATATTCATCATGTGTAATATAGAAATCATTAAAACTTCGTTATTAAGCTAAAAAGAAGATTCTTAGACGACTCATGCCATTTACATACACTTTAAACCTTTCATCTCCAAACCGAAATGACCCCCCCCCCCCCCCCACATATATATACAGTCAAACCTCATTATCCCGACACTCTAATGACCAGAAAAAAGTGTCGTCATAAGCGGAGTGTCGCGGTAACCGGAGTTGGAGAAAAATATGTTTATAAAACCTGTATTTTTAATTAATTTAAGGCAATTTTAAATTCATAACTGTTCTTTCAGTTTTAAGCAATAAAACATTATTATTAAACAAAATAAACACAAAAACAAAATTGAAAAGAATAAAAATCAAATTTAAGATGACTTGTTTTTTTATTGTTACATGAAATACTGATGAATTAAGGTTTGCTTATGTACTTCCTACAATTCTTTTTTCGACATTACACAATGAATTGTAATCAATATTCGTTGTTTGAGAAATGGATGTTAGATAATTTCTGGTCGTTTCAATGCAGTGTAATGCTTCGGTTTTAGTCGGATGAAAAACGCCGTATAACCACAAGAAAGCGCCACCTAACCAGAACAAAAAGACCGCGAGTAGATATGTCTATCTGGAGCTTAAATGGGTCATTCATAGTGTGTGGGTTTATTTATTCAGATAAAAGATGGCAGTAAAATTTCTCATTTATCTCAATGGGTATTTTAGACACTTTTATGAAAAGTTTGGCTAAGACATCTCTTACCGCTTAATTTCCGTGCTTTATAATATGGTTTATGAAAAATGGACAACTTTCCTAAACCGTCGGGATATCCGGAGTCGAAAATTATTCAACGACGTAAAATCCGGAGTTTATTTACATTAAAATCATATGCAGAAAATCGGGACTTTGAAAAACTGACGTGAAAACCGGGTGTCGGGATAACGAAGTCCGGCTGTATATTGAAATTTAAAAAAAAAAAAATTCCTTGGAAAAATGTCTCACGCAAAATTAGCAATAGTGATCTTACTTGTATAATCTTCCATAATCGGGTTTATAGCCGATGTTGGCGACGAAATCTCTAAAATAGCTCAAATAGATGTTTAATTATTTTTTTTGGCAGTACTGGTTTAGCTGCATTTTACGCTTCTATCTTAAACTGCCGCTGAGGCATGACAAAAGGATCTAAAACTTCCGACCCCCCCCCCCCACATACACACACTTTAACCTCCTTTGTGGTTGAATTTCTAAAATCGCTGAAATACGCGTTTAACTACTTTGTTAGTAGATTTTTTATGCTGAATTTCACGCTCCTATCTAAATCTGCTACTGAGGTATGATGAAATGCCCTAAAACTTTTGACCGCCAATTTAACTCTTTTAGTATGTTGAATTTCTAAAATCGCTAATATACGTGTTTAACTATTTTTTCAGATTTATTATAGATATGGCGAAATGACCTATAACTTTCGACCCCCACCCCCATCCATTTAACCCCCTTAGCCTTAGGGATGAATTAAAAAAAATCCTTTCTTATTGCTTCCTAGGTCATAATTCAATTTACCGTCCAAATTTCGTGATCCTGACTTAAGTCATTCCAGCTTTGCATTGATGAGTCAACCAGTCACACATAAATTTAGTTGACAAAAATTTTAATATGGAAGACAAGCAGCATGCACACAAATGAAATTTGTATAATTTTAAGCGAATCGAAAAGGTTCAGAGATTAAATTATCTTTTGTAATTGAATTACTAAAATATCTGGATTCACAATAAAACGTAATGAGCTTTTTAAGATTCCTCTCTATTAAACAAGAACGAAAAATCATATGTTCAGCATGGATTATGAAATATTTTCCAATTCATTCAGAATATTGTAACAAAACTTCACAGTTTATAAAGGTGAGAGATGATGACTAAGTAAACAAATGAAATGAAATGAAATCACCTTCTTGTGGGCAGCCAGCCATTAAAGCATAGGAACTTTTTTCCACGAGGGAAAATGTTTATTGAAAATCCATATTTTAGGTTACAGATTTTGAACAAAAGTACAGATTCCGTATTAGAATAAGTATTACGAAGTTAGTTTTTACAATATAAGTTCAGTATCACAAACTTTCTTAATCTGAAAAAGAAAAAAAAAATCGCACGGAGTTGATCATACATTACGTACGCCATGAATTAAACATTAATAGTGTTATTACACGTAAAAATTGCAAGCGACAAAAATCGCCTGCGACTCGTCAGATTTCCTGAAACTTACGTATTATCCACCTGAAACTTACGTATTATCCAAGCATTTCATTGGCTGTTCGGGAAAAGGCTTTTCCATCGCCAGATTTCCAAGAAATCTGACGACCCATTTTAAATGAAATTTCATTCTTAAACTTCTAAACATCCCACACTTACTTTTTACACCGTCATATAGAGAAAAAAATGTACTTTTAAATGCAATTTGTTTGAAAGCTGTATCTCAATTTGTTTCTGAGTTATTAATTTTTCTTTTTTGTAGTTTTTATTACTTTTTTGTCATAGTCGCAACAAAAGTATCCATCTCTGTTGAAAGTAAAGGAAAAATACAGATTACTGTATAGACCAATCAGAAAACGAATAAAATGCGGATTCAACCAATAAAACGCTTCAGATATGTTTTTGATTTCCTACCCTGACAAGAGGACAATAACCATTTTTCCAAATGGTTAAAAAAAAAAAAAAAAACTTATAATGCATTTGAAAACCCAATTTCTACAATTACCTTCAATAGGAAAAATATCCAAACATTTTTGTGCAGTCCTGTATATGATCTATAAATTTTTATGTATTGTAGTAAACAAAAAGTTAGTTTATTATAGCGTAGTTGAAAATTCCTATTCAGCAATTTCCATCCATATAAGAAAATGTACTTGAGATATTTTGTGCAGGCCTGTATATGATCTACAGAATTTATACATACAAATTAAAAAGCAAAAAAATTGTTAAATTTAAAAATGCATACCTCAAACAAAAACACACTTCCAGCAATTATTGTTCATAGGCAGTACTATAGCCAAATTCTTTTGGCTTCCAATATGTCCCTGTAAATGAACTATAAATTCTATGCACACCACTGCAGTAAGTGTCTTGCAGTACTCTTCAATGGAAAGTACTACAAGTTTCTCTTAAGGATATATATACCGGGTGTCCTAAAAAGGACTGACTGATTTTAAAATTCAAGAACTTCCAAATGGTGAAAGATATTTAAAAAATTCTTGCAGGAGTGTTATGTATGATATCAGGAGTTTTTTTACTGCGGTTCTAGAATTTAGTTCGAATTACAAACAATAGATGGCGCTGCGAGCAACATGCGCAAAATCCAGGCCCAACTTTTGGTACTTCGAGACCCACTCAATAAATTTTAATCTTCTTTTTTGGCATGGGAGAACAGAAAGGCCAAACAATCCAGCTTGAATTTAGTGCCTATTGCTTGCAGCGCCATCTATTGTTTGTAATTCGAACTAAATTCGAGAATCACGGTAAAAAACTCCTGACAGCATACATAACCCTACTGCAAGATTAAAAAAAAAAAAAAAAATCTGTCACCGTTGGCGAGTTATTCAATTTTAAAATAAGTCAGTCCTTTTTAGGACACCCAGTATGAATTTCACTATGTTTAAAATAGTGTAATATCATTAAAATACACCGCAAATGATTTTGTAATGTAACAGAATTCTTTTGAGTGTATCTGTAAAAGAACCTTATATGCTACACACTTCATTTTCAATATTGGACATGTCGTAGTAAATCCAAATAACATATATTAATTCCATTGCAATTTGACTAAATTTACGTAAGTTACAGCATGGACAGACAAACTGAATTCATAAACACTTTTCAACTATGTTGGAAAGTGTTAAATACAAATCCAAAACAAGACAATAAGAATAAAATTTTAAACCCACACATCAATCAGCCTCCAAAATTTATTTTAGCTACGGTCTTGCTACTCTCTAAAGCAGTCTGTTTCTGTTGGCAGTAACCAGGCATGAAAGTGAAAAAAAAAGTGGACAATTTCCATGCTATACAGTGATAAATTCTTATAATTTAGTTATGCTTTAATGGATATTTATAAAATGAAACGAAATATAATGTATGATTATTTTAGTTTTTTCTTTTTGTAGTTTTTATTTAGAAAATAATAAAAATGGGTACTTTTATGTTAGCCGGGTGCAGGTGATAAATCGCCAAATATGGTTCCCATATCATATTCATATTCCCTACATTTCATTTAAAATATAAACCTGTCACTCATTTCATTTAAGATACATGCCTTTCACAAAATACATTACATTTAAGACATACGCCTTTCACTCATTCCATTTAAAATGTGTGCATTTCATTTAAAATACTAAAACGAAAAAAGTTAAGAAATATTACTATAAACCAAAATATTTTATTGTAGCTACGGTGAAGCTAACATAAAAAAATTGTTTCTAATTTATGTACTAAATCTAAAAGCTGCTATTGATGATTGAAAAAAAATTATTGCCAAGATTTGCACTTAGTTAACATGAAAGTACTTAAAAATGTAAATCAAATTTAATCATCAAATCAAATCACAATGAAAGATAATTTGTTAAAGGTTAATTCCAAATACACTGGTTTCCAAAAGTTAAGGAACAGTGACCGGATGCTTTCGATTTACATGGTTTGTCTAATATCTACCAAAATTCTTGACGAATTGTCCTTGAATTTTGAGGATGTAAAGAACATGTTTGACTTTGCATTTCTCAGGGAAAATTTAGTTGTGGGGACAATTAGGGAGCCAATAATAAATTTAATACTAAAATAATGTTTGTGATCACTCATCAGAAAATGCTTAAAATGGTCTGTCACTGTAGCAAATGACTATGTGGGTCCTTTTTAATGTTGTGTGCATTTGTGTAAGCACAGTACAGGCATCCCACACTTACGTAAGTGATGCGTTCTGTAAACTTTTGTGTAAGTCGAATTTGTAAATTCCTTAGGTAAAATTTCGTCAGAAACTGCAATATTTATTATATATATATATAATATATGCATTATTTACACAGTATTATTTTATAAATAAAGTAGCATGCAGCAATATTTACTTGGATATAAACTATAAAAGTATGAGAAAATATAAAAACAAACTGAAAGAGCACTTTTCAAATAAAAAATATCTTGCGGAATATGGGATTTATAAATTTAACATTGATGAATTAATTTATATCAATTTTGAATCTATATCAAACGAACAGCTCTGAAGCTGGAAGAAAAAATACACTCGTCCCTCTTCACCGAAACTTTAAAATTAGGTTTCGTTATGGTTTGAATTCAGTTAACAAAATTGTAACGGTTAAACAGAGGGTTTTTTTTTTGGCTCATTTTAATCAGATTTGTGTTTGTTTTGTTAAAGATTTGATTGTATTAGAGGTCTGCATGAGCCGGAATTTCCAGGCACGGGCCCGGCCCGAACGAAAGCTATCTTGGCCCGGCGTAAAAATTGAAAATTCGGCCCGAGCCCGGCCCGGCCCGTTTGCATTTTTATAGTTCTCGGCCCGGCCCGTACAAAAATCAGTGAAAACAGGCCCGGCCCGACTCAATTTCTAAAAAAAAAATCCTTTTTTTTTTCCGACATACAATTAAGATTCTTTTAATGAATACTATACATACATATTTATGGGAACATTTTACAGCATATTTTAGATTACTATGTGTTCGCAAACCAGAAAACACACAATAGTAAACATTAATGATTACTTAGTGTTTTAGTCATCGTCTCTACAGACATTTCAAAAAATTCAAATAAGGATTCATTAAAAGATCAATGTAGTTTAGAATAAAGGATTAAAAACATGATAACTTTTGAAGCTGTATAATAAAAAGTAGATTTGTGAAAATATTTCTCTCATTTTTAAGGCTTTTCTCAAATCCAAAGGAGCTACATTTCGACACATTTATGAATTCATTTCTTTTCGGAAACACGTAAGATTGGCAGGTATTCTTATTCAGAAACTATGTAAATGCCGTTTTTTCATATCAAGCAATATATCTTTCTGAAAATACTGCCAAAGTTAGCGTTTTGAATTGAATTTCCGGAAGCGATAGCACAGAAAAGGAAAAAAAAGTACAGTCATGTGACAATAATCTCTGTAAGTAATTTATCAAATATGGAGAAAGCTATTCGTTTCCTTCAATAGTCAGGCCTGTCAATTTTATGCCTTTATAGTTAAAAATGTGTCAGAAAATGAGTCTGAAAGTTTCGCATTGTTAAGAGCCTACTTCACTCAAATAAAAAGACGCGTTCGCTAATGCTAATCCTATGGGAGAAATTTATAAAGATATCTCAGTCGCATTTCAATATTTTTAAATGATTTTTTTTGTATTGAATAACGGAGATCGATTTGTATGCAGGTCGTTTTTTATTTTTTCGATTTTGATTGCAGATTTTTTTTATAAGGATATTTTTACTTTCAAAACCGGTTCCGAAAATGAAAGTGTCCTCATTAAAAATACCTGTAAAGAAAATCGAAAAAGTAAACAACGGTCTTTGTACAGATCGATCTCAACTATTCAATTAAAAAAAATCATTTAAAAATATTTAAATTCAAACGAGATGTCTTTATAAATGTCTTTCATAGGATTAGCATTAGCGAACGCGTCTTTTCATTTGACTGAAGTAGGCTCTTAAGCAGTGAATATGAGAACAATCTTAAGGTATATTTCCAAAGATACTGTTAACAGAAGTTCATTATCACTATTTATACTTTTACAAAACGTAATGCCTGTCCTACACATCCTGAGATCGATTAAAACCAGTTCCGTCCCGGCACGAGTCTGCTGAAAAAAATTAAACCCGGAATCAGACATCTTGTAACTGTACGATGTCGATCTCTACGATGGACATGTAACATTTCTGTATTGATGTTGTTAAACTCCCATCGGCACGTGACGTACATTTATACTTCTCGAGAAAATCAAATTCATTGAAAATGGCTCGTATTTTATCTGCTTCGTTGGAATTCTTATATCGGGCCGATAGGCCCGATTAATTTTTTTTATCGACCCGGCCCTGCAGGCCCGTTCAATTTTTTTGCCGTCCCGGCCCGCGGGCCTCGGGCCAACCTTTAGATTGTATATCCCAATAAAAATATAACTCTATCTAATATATACAACTATATTATTGTTGTGGTTTTTATTTATAAAACAATTATCAAAAGTATGCAAATGCGTATCAAACACGCTAGTACAGGGTTGGCGAACCTATGGCATACGTGCCAAACTTGGCACGTAAGAAAACTTCTGTGACACGCAAGAAAACTTATAGGTTATATTCAGTTTATGGAGAACATTCTATTTCATGTTTCATTACAAAAAGTATAATTTTGTGTAGCACATATATAATTTTCTTTAAAATAATCTGTTACTTTTGAGTAAATTAAGGTATTGTAAATCTCAGTGAAAGTGTCTTGTAGCGTCATTTTCCAAACCATTCAACATATAATGTTTTCTAAATCATTTTGCTTCTCTATCCAATTTCAAAGTTTTTATTTTTGAAATTTGAATTTTAAGAGATAGTTTGCATAATATAATATGCCTAATTGACACCCTTCTACTTTAAGTTTTATTTTATTTGGGTTTCAGGGTTTAGGTTATTTTAGGTATTATAATATTTAGGTTTTATTTTTGAAAATTTAATTTTAACTGTTAGTGTAAATAATTATGTATCTGTTGAACTTGCTTTTACCTGAAGAACTAAAAATGATCTGATTCGGTAGCATGTAGTAAAAGAAAACTCTTTTATAGATTATTAATACGGAATTCGATGCGACATAGTTATATTATTGAGTAAACACATCCTAATAAATAAGCTAGGAATTGAATTTAGTATTAGTGTAAAAATATTTAAGTAAAAATTCTATAAAAATTAATTATTGATTTTATCTAAGTTAAAATATTTCTGACACGTTAGAATGTTAGTACATAACAATTTTGGAATTTTTGGCACACACATTCAAAAAGGTTCGCCTCCCTGCACTAGTATGTTCATAAATGTAATTTTCTAAATTTCTTACACAAGTGCGAATTAATGTGTCGAGGGATAGCTGTACACATATTTGTGAAGGTGCTCTGTGAAAAACTCAAATGCTTATTTATAGAATACAGAGTTTTCAACCAAATTTACCACCACTTTCCGAAAACTCGAAAGAGAGCAGTAGAAATAGTATACTGCAATTAAAACATGAATATATTGAATATTTGGTGAGATATGGACATTTGTGTGAAATAATTTTTAACTGCACATGCATGAAAGATTCCAAAATTTTTATTTCATAATTTGATAGTAAGCTATGTAGGGCAACTCACATAAAAATCCAGTCAAATACAGTAGAACCTCTTTTATCCGAAACTCTCAATTAACCGAAATCCATTTTTAAAACTTTTTTTTTTTACTACCATATTCCTTGTGTTTAAGCGGTCCTTTCCGAACTACGAGTACATATAAATATTTTCAAGTTCCTAGAGTTCCTTTGAATGTAACTTGAGCTCCCGTAAGCTGCACAGTGGAACGAAGAAAACCAACAAATTAGCAATTCTGAAGCTTTTGAATGTTTCGCATGGCTAGAGCAGCAGAAAGACTATGATACTCATGAACTAATACTATTAAAAAACTCCATGATAGAGCCTCAAAGTCAAGGCAATTGAAACTGCGATAAACAAAACAGTTTTCAAACTCTTGTGATACATGTCAGCGTTCGAAATCCTTGGTGGTCCGCTGGTCTGAGACCACTAAAAATTCAATCGGACAACTATTTTAAAAAATTTAGTGGTCCGCAGGACTAAAAGCTTTTTTCCCTCTCTGACAGGTAAACGTAAATTTTCCCATCCCTTAGAAAACCGTAACCAAACACAAACCACAGAATTTTATTTAAAAAAATAAATAAAAAATTGCATTAAAACTTAGTCAGTTGAAATAAATAATTGGAAATAAAATACATAATTATAATTAATAATTTTATAGTTTTTGTTCATGTACTGTTTATTTAATTTTTAGCAAATTATAATTTTACATTTTATTATGCTGAAAATTTTGGGTAACTGAAAGGAAGTTTGGTTTATACTCTAATAGGAAGAGGAGGGGGGGGGGGGGATGTCACTTGAAGGGTTAAAGGTACATAATAGAATTTTATGTAGCAGGCCAGTGACGATGTCTGCGGACCAGTAAACTCTGATGTTTACTGGTCCTTTGGACCAGTGACTTTTTTTTTTTTATCAACTCTACCGCTGCATGTAAAAAGTGCTTAATTTCAAAATTAAAGTTCAGGTAATTTATTCTTGTTTCTATTTTGCTATTGCTTTATTTTTATTAAGCACTTGTTAACATAATACGAAATATTGCGTATATTTCTCCTTAATCTTAAAATGGAAGCATTCTCGATTATCCGAAAGAGGGTCGGTCCCAATTACTTAGAATAATTGAGGTTCTACTGTATTGTAAAAACTAAAGAAAGATACAGCGAGATGGTTGACAAATCGTGGAAAATCTCTTAAAAGCATCTGGTCAGTGTTCCTTAACTTTCAGGGCCCCACCAGTGGCCGAGAGGTTCTGCTCTCGAAGCTGGTAGACGGGAGGTGCTGGGTTCGATCCCAATCGTGCCCGTCGGCCTAATCGTTCGGAGTTTTCGTGGTTTTCTTCGAACCTTGGTTCTCCAGGCGTTAATACGGGTTAGGTTCCCTTAGAAAGACCTCCACGGAAGGCACTCCCCCCCATAGGGCTCATATCCCACGTGCTGCTAATTGGCCGACATAAATACAACCAACCAACCTTAACTTTCAGAGGTCAGTGTATATTTGATGAATTTATGTAATCTTCCATGCCAAATTTGATTCTGGATTGTTCGTTTGTTTACAGATTTTTTCATCCTTTTTAGGAAAAACATAAAAGTCACTATGCTATGCCCTTCCATATAAACTTTCTCTTTGTCTCAGCAATACATCTTCACTACACTGAAACTATTCAAAAGTATTTAGAAAAGGACGAGTCAAAATATTATATTCCAAAAAAGAATCATGCAAATTTTTTTTCTTGGGCTTGGTATCCGTCAAAAAATTAAAAAATGATGAAAATAATATTATTATTTTATTTTTCTAAAATTAAACTTTGATATCTCTAGCAAAGTTTTGAAACAATCTGTCAGTTATTAAGAGTAGTAAAAAACTTTTTTGTATTATTTTACCAGTCCTTTAAATGTCATGAACACTAAATGTTCGTTCACCAATACAATTGTAACTTAAGAGATGCACAAGCAGCAAAGATATTCAGTTAATATTAAGAAAAATAGAACAGTTTTTAACAATTCTTTTTAAGCATAAAATCTAAAATTGATTTTTCTCTTTTGGAAACTTGTATTTAAAAATGCTAAAACTCCAAAAATTATTTTCAAATATTTTGATTTTTTTTTTTTTTAATGTATCCAGTATGATCTACTTTATAAATTACAGATGGATTTTGTAATAAAAAGAAAAAATAAACAAATAAAAATGTAACAGAATCTGTGTTTTTTCCATTTTATTAATTTTTTCTCAAAAATGAATTAAATAATTGCAAAATCTATCTTTAAAGTTATTGAGTAAGGCTCTTATAATAAACATAATAAATAATTTTTAAAAAAATCACTGCTTATTATTTTAAATTAAAAAAGAAAAGATTTTAAAATCATTCACATTTTCTTTTAATTTAAAAATCTTAAATTCCTTTTTTTTGCCAGTTAAAATGAGTTTATCTAGTAATAACTTTTAATAATATGCATAAGAGGTAGATAAAAATGCTTTAGTAAAAAAAAAAAAAAGTTAAAATAGTATTAAGTACCCTTAAAGTTAGACTTTTTTAACAACTTCTTCAGACAATTTTCAAATATTCATAATATAAGACCTTAAAACACAGGTCTGAGTAGATAAAGTGTTTGTAACTTAAATTTCACAGACCCATTTCTCCCGTATTCTTTTGAATAATTTCCCCCATAGAACTCCATAATGAATCCTAGAACTCTCCCCACAGTTGCAAAGTTTCTTCTCAGAGAAAAATGTTTGAATTAAACACTGTTTATATATGGAAAATGGCACTTTTAAATCGGTGATTAATGAGAAGTTACGTTTTTGCTCTTTCTGAAGACTTTCTTATTCAGCTATTTAAAAAAAAAAAATGCTGTGAAATCCATTATATTTTCGATATTTAAAGCTGCAATAAGTAATATTGTCAACAGAGAGGGAAAAAATCAAACCCTGGCCTTAAGTGATAAAATTTTTCCAAATATACATACAATGAAAAAATGTAAATTTTCAAAGTTGAAATCTTTCATCTTAAAAGAAACCCCTTTCAAGTCAAAGGATTGTTGCAACATCGTTAAAATGCTAGATATCAACTCTATAGAAAAGGATTAATGCTGATTTGCCCATCTTGCAAAAATGAAAACACAGTCTTCTTCATCTTTCTCTGCAACATATTGCCGAACACATAACACTCTACAGAATTCTTCCTGAGAAGAAAAAAAAAAGGTACCATTTATTTATTTATTTTACAGAAATTGATTTCTAGAAGCTTTAAATATGCAAATCCAAAGTTACAGATTATTGAATCAAGTAGATTTTGTATTATGTTTAAAAAACTACTCACGTTGCAATCTATTTATAAATGAATTTAAGATTAGGAGTTCCAAACTTTAAACCTTCAGAATTCCTAAACTACTCGGCCAAATGGTTTCCTGTTTGGTATCCCAAGGTAAAATTAAATGAAAAATCCAAACATGATGTATATGTTTATATTGAAACTTTCAGAAATTTGTACAATTGAACACAAACCCCTAACATTTTTTTTTTTAAACATACATTGAAAGAAGATACTGTTTCCAGTCAAATGGTTATTTATATTTTTTTTTCTGGGACAATTTGGTAATCTCCCTTTTTGTGTGTGTGTGTGTTGGTGACTGTACTTTCTAACAATACATTATTACATTGTCTATTTATGTATATATATATATATATTTGAGAAAGTTGACTGTGGACCTATTACAGTTTTCTTCCTTCAATATATGTTATGATTTGTGCAATTATACAGTATTAATTAACCACACTAATCAAAAGAAACCTGTAGAAAGATATTTATGACATATACAGTACATATATCTGGAACTGATGATTTTGTAAACTTTTACTATTGTTAATTAAAGTGATTGTAGTTTTAATATTAAAAACAATTTTAAGTTAATTATTTCAGTGAATGGAGATACAAAAAACTGAAGGAAAAAAAAAAGATTTTATTTTCTGTCCAGATGAAAGAAGACAATATAAACAAACAGAAGTCTTCTTGAAAAATCAGAAGACTTGGCAAGTATGGATTGACTGTAATCAAGAGTAAGAATCAAGGAATTGTGTTTTTTCATACTAGCATAACACAAGCAAAATCAATAAAATTTTAACAGCCCTCCAACAAAGAGTTTCAATTTTGCTTTTTTGTAAAAGGCTGGTAGAAGATTCTTTTTAGATTTTTTTTAAATGTTTCTTACTCGTTACATTTCTGTATTGTTTTTACACTGAAAAATTACTTTTATTGCATAAAAATTTTCTTGCATTTAGGGATTTTGCAACATATTCTTAATTTATCTTATGTCTAATCTATATATATATTACACTATCGTACGTGGCACAGAAATCGTGATTATTTGTTAATTGTTTAATGGCAACGCCCGAATGAAATGCATCTCATTGGTTATTGAACAGCATTTAATGCATCTCCATACCTATAAGGGGGGGGGGGTTACCTTAGGGTGGGCCCTGTTCTGTTGCCAAATGCCACCAAGTTTGTCGCCAACTTGGCGATATCTCTAATATTTTGCCAAATTCCCATAGACTTCCACTGTAAACCAATCGGGTTTATTTGGTTACAGAAAATCAACAAATTGAGATATTTTAATGCAACAAAAGCTAATATTAGCTAAAGGGATTATATTAATTATATTTAAGGGAGCCCAAGTAAATTAAATTATGAATAAAAGTAACATGATACAATGCTTAGCATGCTTTCCCAAATATAAATTTTAAGGGAGACCAAACTGGTTGCCAAGGGCGGCTAGTCATGTTTATATTCCCCATAAAAAAATTTAAAAAATGCAACCTAGGCCGCAGACTACAAGCATATCTGTTCCAAAATCTCATTTCTGCTGGTACCCTATGCCATCAAGTGAACAATAAGACCATCTAATAAGTTAATTGCAAACAAGGTTATCCTTAAAATTGAGCTAGACTTTAAACACCTTTTTTTAAAAACAGGTTTTAAAGTCAATGGAGAGGGAAAAAAAAATCTATAAAACTGAACACATTTATTACAAGGAATATATACATATATATAATATATACAAATATTTTAGTCTTTTGTTGTAGAAGCTTTTATCATTGTTTTAAATTGACTCAAAATTTTGGCTTCTCTTTTTTGTCTTTCTTCCTTATTGAACATTGCTAAGGCTCTCTTTTCATCAGCACTGTATATCTGGTTCTCTTTTCTCAAACGTACAGCCTCCATGCGACGATGCCTGTTTGAGAAATTACAAGTATGTGTAAATGATAGAATAATAATAATAATAAAAATTGATATGATATAAGCCAGAATAAAATGTTGTGTTGTAAACACAATACAGCTTGATTAAAGTTTTCACACATACAACATAAACAATATTTCTTGCAAAATGAAAGTAAGTGAAATGAAGCAAATCAAATAATGAAACCAATTTAGTGATTTATAATGAAACCATCAAAAGGACACTCTAGTAATATACTTTTTCTCCTTGTCAATCCTGAAATCCAACGTTATATACAATATGGCAAAATTTAAACACAAGGTTTTTGATTACCAAATAAAATTATCAAAATTCGATTTTCATCATCAGAAAGATGACACCCGATACATATGCACAGCATTAAAAAATCATTTTAATTTGAAATATATTTTTTTAAAGAAGAATATGGAATTTGAAATTTTTACTTGAACAAACTTTTCAAAATTTAGTGCCTTCTTAATAATAGTTGGAATATAAGAAGATATTTAAAAAAACTCATGAGTATGTATTGCATATCAACTTTCTGATGGTAAAAACCAAAATTTGATAATTACTGTGCAGCAAATAAATCTTGACACTCATTGAAAAATTTAAAAAACACTCACCTAGTAAACTTTTATTGCCAAAAATTATATTTTGTCATAGTTCCCTTGACTTTTATGACACTTTTCAGTCTATTAGGCATGGAAGTTGCCAAGTTTTTGAAATAGTGTTTGTCCATATGAGCTCATAACTTTTTTAATACCCTGATGCTAGATGTGTGTGTCTCTTGAAATTTTTTTTCACGTGGTTCCAAGCATTTTCTATTGGATTAAGGTTGGGTTAGTTGCCTGGCTTTTCCAAGTACTGCTATATTATTATCGTTTAACCACTTTTGCACTAATTTTGTCTTATGAGTAGGTGCTGTATCATGCATGAAAAAATTGACATGCATGAAGGGATCAAAATTGCAGTAAGTAGTCTTGCAGAACTCCTATATATTTACCACCGCTCACAGTAATATTTTTGAGAAGGAAATATGGTACAGTTCTACCTTTTTTTACCACTAAAAGCACACCATACAATGACACTATCTGAGTGCTTTACATTTTTAACAGAAAACTTTGTGTCATGTAGTGAAGAAGCTTTATGTTGTTTCACCATAATCAGACCCCTTCTGATTATCCAGAAAGTACTTTCTTTAGAAAACATTTTTTTTAAGTCTCCTGCTATCCAGTTTGTATATTTCTTACAAATATTTAATCTTTTTCTTTTATGACATCAGTTAAGCAGGGGTTTTATTACTGCACTTCGAGCTGGTAGCTCCCAGTTTTTCTGAAGTCTATGGCTGATGGTCTTTACTGTCACATTCATTAGTAAATCTGAATGTTTCTTTTTAGGGTTTCGTTCATCTCACGAAACCCTATTCGTTTCGCTCCTTTGTCTGTCTGTCTGTCCGTCCGTCACAGAGCCCGTTCTCAGAAACTATACATGTTAGAGACTTGAAATTTTGGGTACTTATAGCTGAACACCTCAATTCAAACAACATATCATAAAATTTTCAAAAAGTTGGTAATTAACCGAATTACGGGCTAATTAACTTCTAAAATTAAACAATCCACCTTTTTAACGCAAATTCAAACGGACTTTCTCGAAATCACCCATGTTTCTCCTAAGGGTTGCCAGTAAAATCAGCCAAATGCATGGTTACCACGGAGGAAATTAAGCCGAAAAATGAAGTGGAGATTTTAAAGCGAAATCGTATATCAGAAAATATTGGTCCTAGAAATTTGTAAATGGAATAGACAGACGCAGAAAAAAATCTACTTTCATTTGGTATAAAGTTCACATTTCTGTGATGTGTATAAGTTAAAATATCCACTAAAAATCGATCGATAAAAATTTAATTTCTTTAATTGGAAAGACAAGGAAATAAAAAGATTTCAATTCGGCGGGAAAGCAGGTAGACATGACGACGCTGCGGTTTTCCATAATAGCATATTTTAATACGAAATTTTAACTTTTTAAATATTAAATTTTTTGGCATTCCGATGTCAAATTTCTCGCTGATTTCATTGATACCCATATCTAAGTCCTATCTTAATTACAAGCTGAAATATTAATTATTATTTAATTAATCGGTTTATTGCTATCAAATGCGTCGATTAAAATGAAGAGACGTACTTATTTAACCACGAATTAACTTAAATTAGGAAATCTAATAATTTGCCTGGGCTTTTTGAACAGCGATATGAGATAAGTATAACTCATTCATCATCAGAAAGTTTACTTCATACCACTATTTTCTAATAGTAATTTCAGGAAATATTTTGAATTATTGGTTAAGACCGCCACTCAGTCTGTTTGAAACTTTAAGATAGTTTATAACACATAGAAAAAAGTGTAAAAAAGAATGGAGTGTGATATTTCGAGGAGGAGGGGGGGGGGGGGGGGAGCTAGAATTATTTTTTAAATCTTAGCGTTTGTTACCGCAGCAAATATTTTAAATTTTTGTTTAAGACCGCCACCATCCCGACCCATCTATCTACGGAAAGATTGCGTAAAGGAGTTTCGTTCAGATATGCTTTTGTTAAGAATAGAGTGCATTCCCTGGTGGTGGAATGTGGAACTAACATAACGCGATTTTGTTAAAATTAGGAAATCTAACAAGTCGATCTGTTTGAAACTTTAAGATATTTTATAACACATAAGATAAAGTGTAAGAAAGAATGACACGCGAAATTCTGGGGAGGGGGGGGGGGGGGGGCGCTAGATTTCTATTTAAAAAATTAGCATTTCTGACCGCTTTAGGCGACTTTTTGAGGGAGTCCTGAGATATATGCCACTTATTTAATATAAAATTGTCTAAAGTTTAGTTACCACTATTTCCTAATAGTAATTTCAGCAAATATCTTAATTTCTTATTAAGACCGCCACCACCTCGAGTAACATATCTACTTATAGGTTGTTTAACGGAGTTTCCTTCCGATACAGTTTTGTTAAGAATAGAGTGCGCTCCCTGGTGGTGGAATGTGGAACTAACATTTTTGTTAAAATTAGGAAATATAACAAGGCGATCTGTTTGAAATTTTACGATAGTTTATAACACATTAGAAAAAGTTTATAAAAAATGGCGCGTGAAATTTCGGGAAGGTGGGGAGAGGGGGATGGGCAAAATATTTCTTTTTTGTTTCATACCGTTTCAGGTGCGTTTTTTGATGGAGCCCTCGGATACATGCTACTTATACTTATTAAATATAAATATGTCAAAAGTTAAATTACCACTATTTCCGAATAGTAATTTCAACAATTACCTTAAATTTTTGCTGAAGACCGCCACCCCCTCGAGTAACATATCTACTAATGGGTTGTGTAAAGGAGTTTCGTTCAGATACGCTTTTGTTAAGAATACAGTGCGCTCCCTGGTGGTGGAATGTGGAATTAACAGACCGTGATTTCATTTAAAGTAGGAAATCTAACAATTCAATCTGTTTTAAACTTTAAGATACTTTATAACACACGATAATAAATTATAAAGAAGAAGGGCGCGTCGCATTTCGAGGAGGGGGGTGGGGGGTTGAGGGAGGTGCGCGAACAAAATTAGGAAATATAACTGGACGATCTGTTTGAAACTTTAATATGGCTTATAAAACATAACATAAATTTTTAAAATCAGGCCGCGTCAAAAATCATGGTGACCATCTGCCCACTCCCCCCCAAGGGGGCACTTTTCTAAATTTGGCAGATACCCGTCATGTGATATATCGTAGCATTTTTTTGGGGGGGGGGGAGGGGGGGGCGAACAAAATTAGGAAATATAACAAGGCGAATATGTTTGAAACTTTAACATAGTTTAGGATGTGTTTGCCAAAATTTAGAAGGTATTCCATGGCGATAAATGTACTGGACGTTTTGAAAGGAATATTAAACGAAACCCTTTGTGCGATGTATGATCACACTTACCCACTTGTTTATTTCTGCAGCTGTTATTATTGTTTTTAACAACACCTAATGTTTTAAAGATATATCAGTCCTTCTAAAATCTTTCTTGGTCTTATTGAACCAGTTTTTCCTTTTGGTGTACTGCCACAAAATAAATTGGCACTTTCTCTTTTTAAGGCATAAATAGTTTGCCTTGATGTTACTAAATCTAAGGCTATACGACTTACAGGAACATTTTGACTTAATAAAGTCAAAGCGCGAGTTTGTCCAACAATTGTAACTTTTTATGTCCCATCATGTGCACCAGAAGAATTTCTATTTGCAGCGACAAAAATGAAATAAACGGTCAAGTGCGAGCTTTACTCGTGCACAGAGGGTTCCGTAGAATAAATATATGAATTTTTAATTGTATTATATATATTTAAAGAAAAAAAAAAAAAAAAAAAAGACTTTGAAAAAAAACTATACAATGTAGGGTTGGGTATAACTGTATATATTAGAAAAGTGTAAATGGGTATACCATGAAAATTCAAAGAGATATAGAACCTAAATAATATCAAATATAGCTATTCGTATAACTCTTTTTTTTAATCTTATCCTAATCTGTTTATGATGAACTTAATTCGGTACTGACAATAAAAGCAGTGCATAGTTAAACTTCATTTGGCATTTCATGAAACTAAATTCAGCGTAGTAATAACCTTTATTTCTACAGTGTAGCTAAAACAAAACCTTTGTTCAAAGTTTAAATTTGGCATTGTGCTAAGCGCGCTTCGAATTGAGGTCTCAAAGTTGCAACGCCGCCTTGGTCAGTGCCGCGTTTTTCCAGATAGGTGTTTAATTAACTTTTAAAGTCACTCGAGGCGTATTGAGAGATACAATCAATACAAACTCTCGCGAATCCTACAGTATTTATGCGATTCATTCTAATTAAATCTTTCGAGGGCAATGCCCTTAAAAAACGGACACCTAATTTTAATTCCAAAATAGACAAACGGCACCAAGAATATTTAATTAAAAATTTCCTTTTATCATGTATGTGGAAATAAGCAAGTTTGCATTTTTTAATAAATTTGTTTATAAATTCTGGTGTCAGTTCATTATTTCATAAGCTTATAAATAGAATTACTCTGTGGCGGAAAGGATTAAGTGGTCGCAGGACTCTCGCAGATTCAAAATTTAAGAAATTTAAATTTTTTTAGATTTTAAACTCCTATTTCTTCTGAATATTTTGATATAATTGTTTCCTTGAAATTCCCATTTGAACAGAAGTTTTGGCTTTTAAAATTATACCTGCTCAATAGCTGAAGCGGTGTTTTCGAAACTTTAAAGTCATTATTTTCCAAATAGCATTTTTTGGGCATAACGCGCAGGATACCTCAAAAACTTCTGAATATTTTTCATGAAATTTTCAAAACATATATTTCATGTTAGTCTGTATAACTGAACCTAAAATTTCCTTTTTATTGTTCAAAAAATATTTTTTTAGGTGATTTTACTGTTGAAATTTTCAAAATTTTGTATTAACTAAATGCAACATTGCACTAAAAATATAAAAATGCTTTAAATACAAATTTATTTAAGTTCAGGGAAATTATTACAGTCTGAAGTATAAGTAAGCACCAAAATTTCTATTCTAGTTGCAATATTTATTTTGTAATCCTGCGCGTAAACCGTTATGCCAATTTTTTGTTCAACAAATGTCTAACAGTTTCGAGCCCCCTGTAAATACTAATTCTGTATCTTGCAATTTTTTAAATACATGAAACGAAAGAACATACTTGGGGTGGGGGAGCATAAAACTTGCGTTAAAAATTGTGATATTAAACGTTCCGCTATTGCCAACCACTGCTGGTCCAACAACCATAATTTTAAATTTTCCGAAGCCTCCATAATACAGAAATGTACTTCAATCTATGATCTGGACTTCTGGGAAGCTTATCACATATGGAAAAATTCAAACAGTTTAGTTAACGATTTATCCAGTATGCCCAATTTTTCAAAGATATGGTTTAATTTTCTATAATTCTCTCCACTTTCTCCCCCCCCCCCTTTTTCTCATTCTAAGTTTGGACTCTTTCAGAGCAATTGGGTGATTTTGATTGGTCTCCCTGAATATGCGCGTGAGATCAACTCCGTATCTGTTTGTCAGCCGTATGTCGCATTTCACCGTTGGCACTAGAGCTGAAAGGTACGCTTTTCTGACTCTCTGTCCACCTCCCCCCCCCTTTTTTACACAATGTTTTAGTTTTAATTTAACTTTTATTTTAAGCACTGATGAGGAAACCTTAAAGGTTTTGAAACAGCTGTATGCTTTTAAACACATTTTATTTGTGCCCTTATATGTTGTTTCTTTTTCTTAATATATTGGCACAAAGTACAATCCTTCCCCCCTTTTTATAGATACTTATATCTTTCATCCCAATTAGAATTGTGTTTTAAAATCATATACATTTTAAGACATTAAATGTTGAAAATGGTCTTTTTTTCATTTTTTTCACTTTTTAGAGTCCCGAGACCCTTTAAATTAGTATGTTTTTAACAATTTGACGTTTATTGCTTTTATACTGTTACTGGACATGACATTACATTACACATATATATCATTAAAAGTTGTTAGCTAGGCATAGAGTACGCCGCCCCTGTCCTTGTGTATGTCCAAACAGACCGTACATTTAAGGGTTAATATCTTGGCTAATTACCGATGATTTTTTTTAAAAATCATTATCAACAATGCTTTTATTCTTCTGCAACGATAGGTATATTCAGCGATGCTCAACAATGTTTCTGAATGCCCGTAAATCGAAATTTGTGTATAACAGAAAAATGCTAATTATTCAAAAACTATGTGACCTAGGGTAATCGCTATAATTTTCTGGCAAGGTTTACATTAACGTCTACTACCTCTAATTTTTTCATAATTTTAGTTTCAGTAGATTCGGAATTAGATGGGGGGGGGACATATTTTTGCACTACATTTTCAACAATATCTTTGAAAATATAATACCTAAAATTAAAAGGAATGTATTTTTGAGTTCAGCGTTACAAAAGCTTTCACAGGATACCCCACATGATATACAAAGAAAAGATTTTTTTTTCAAGTAGCATATTTAGCCCCTCTACTTTTTTAATCAATATATTTATGAATGTTTATTAATCTTAAAATATGTGGGTCAATGGTCTTTATTACTTCCCCGAATTTGAACTTTCCACGTTCCATAGTTTACGAGTAAAATTGCTGTGACAGACAGACAGACACAGGAGTGATCTTATAATGGTTCCGTTTTTACTTTTTAAGTACGGAACCCTAAAAAATCCCTTTTTTCTTAAACCACTACCAGTACTAAAAATAAAACGGGAGAACAGTGAGCTATCTCAAGCTGCAAGCGCTACTACTCCATGTGAACAACGCATGATAGAAACTTCTACCCGCCTCTTCTATTAAAAGCAGGAAAAAATAAAATAAAACAACTGAACATTGAGATTATGGCTTGAGTGTCAAGATTTTTTTTTTTTTTTTTTTTTTTTTTTTTGCTGGCACTGTATATTAGGTAATGCTTAATACTGTGTTTAAATATCCCTTAAGTTAACACGGAATTTCACAATCAGCGAGAATCGTTGATGTGTTCCCTTAGAGTGAGTTGCATGATTATAATTTTTTTTAAACTTAGGATGGTTAAAAAATAACAACCTGTTTGATTTTAAAATGTGATCTGATGCAGTACACTGGTGGTATTTCATTTTTTTTATTTTTGTGTTAATCAGATTCTTAATCAAAACGTTAGATCTAAAACAATCAAATTCAAAAATTGTGTTAACTCAATCTGAAACCTGACAATGATTACCTTTGGTTTTGCATGCTTTATTTCTTCTTTCTTTCGCTTAACATTCAACCTTAATAAAAGTCCTATGATAAGCTAAAGAAATGATTTGTTCTATCTATGAGTGTTTTTTATAGATGAAAATTGAAATAATGTGCAGGAAGTGATATGAATAGTTTCAAACTAGTGATTTTGATATAAAAATAAGAACAGCTTCACAAGTTTCTGATAAAAAATAACTGGATAAAAACATAATATTAACCCAAAACAAATTGGAATTACTAAATGCACTTATCTATTTTTTGTATTGAATGGCCAAAGTGCAAAATCAGGGAAGATGGGTTTCTCAAGTGCTTACTGAGATAAGTAAAAGTTTCATATTTTAATCACTACAAAAAGACACTGTTTTATTATGTGGAGAAATTCTCCAACATTATTATTCATTAGGGATGTAACGAATATTCGGCCACTTCGGCCCTTTTGCCGAATAGTGGGACATTTGACCGAATACCTGTAGCTGAATAGTGGCATATTTGGCCGAATATTTTAAGATATTTGGTTAGATATGTTCCAGAAAATCAAAATAAAATATGATTTTAAATATTTTCGACAAACAATATTAAAAAATTATACCTAAATACATTAATTATTATAAGAAAAAGATCTCATTCTGAAATATGGGGTGGAGGAAGTATTATGAGGGGCTTGTTAATTTTGAGAGAAAGAAAAGAGAAAAGTATATCTTGGTAGCAGAAAAGAATATATAATATTTTAATGGAATGAATAATTATATTTTAAGAAAATAACCTTTTTTTTTGACATACAGAGTGTAAATTTACTAAGTTTAAGTTGCATGAAAAAGGATATAAAAGACAGAGGACACATGCAAGTTCTTATTTTTAGGGGGTGAAAGGATTTTACTAAAACAAAAAAAGTTTCATTTTTACAGAGGTAATGAGTTCTATTTTAGATAGTATATATATATAAATTACTAGAACTATCTATGGATTAAATAAAAAATTATGAATTAAATTATTATTTACATTTTTAAAAGTCATATGTTATCTTTAAAGTATTTTTTAAGACATTTAAAGTATAACAAAAAATACATTCAGCTGTTATGATTTTTGAAAACTTAAACAAAAAATTAATTTCAATTAGTCCTTAATTTAATTTTTTATTTTAAAATTGAAAAAAAAATTAAACAATTAAAATAAAAGTCATTTATATTAAAGTCAGTATTCGGCCTAAAACTTGGCCGAATATTCGGCTATTCGGCCAAATCACTATTCGTTACATCACTATTATTCATCACTATTTATGATTATATCAAAAGTTCCCATACTATGTGCTGTGACCTGCTGCTGGGTCATCATACTGGTGATGTTTTTGTAATGATTGATCAATTCTTCAAAAATATATTATTAATCTTCTCAGCTATAAAGAATATAATTTTACATCTTTATAAAAAAAAGAAAAGTGAAAAAATATGGATAAGCAACTTTGCGAAATGACGGTGTTTTATTGGATTCTGTGTTGAAGAGAACTTGAGGATAAAATTAACATTTCAACCCAGATACAGAATATCTTGTTGGTGTAAAACACTGTTATAAATTGCCTTGATGTTTAAACTGTACTTTTGTATAATACGATTATTAATAAACATATTTTGCCATGCTTAATAAAAGAAGGTTATGTTTTGTTATTATCGGGATTATTCACCTTATTTACACTTATACTATTTTTATATAAATGTGTACTTCGCATACGTTTGAAATTTTTGAAGGATAGATTGCACAAAAGCCTCTATACACCTACACATTAAGTGTGTCACGAAAACCTTATCACTTTAAGATAGGTTACATAAGAGTTTGAGAATCATTGGATCAGTGGTTAGATGAAGTGATAGTACAGTAGCCACTACATTTTTTTTTTTTTTTTTGGCAGTTTATAGTATAATGCAGTACATTTTAAAAATGTAAATGCACCAATTCATTTAACTTTTAGCCTACCTTGATGATAACTTTTATTTTGCACGAATTATGTAAAATTTTAACAAAACATGTAAAAAGAGAATTATTTTATTTGTCAAAAAAATTCATGTTACATCCAAAATGCATGAAAAAAGTTCATATATTTTGTTTCTCCCTCGCCCAATTAAATATATGGTATGTTTCAAAAAGACTGAAACTTGCTTTAATTTTTTATCTGCTTGAGTTTAACCTATTTACTTGTTGGCAATGGAAATTGCAAAAGTGTTCAAAATGAGGCAGGAATTAATATATGTTAATGAAATAGTTCAGCCACTAATTTTTAAAAAGTTAACACTTTTATATTTTTTATATAACCCCTGGATACTATAAGTAATATTTAGAAAAAAAAATTTCCATGCTCTGACAAGTAAAACAGTATAAATTCATTACTTTTATTATTTCAACTTACTGAGTTATTACACTAGGACTCCCTTCGGGTGCCGCCCTTGTATGTACATGTGCACAAATACACATGCAGCAGGAATTATTTTTAGGTAACTGGTGCTGGGGTGATACATCACTCTTATTACCATTGGAAGGTTAAATTAAGCAAATTATTTCATTTAAAATAAACATTCAACAGACATATCTACCAAGTTCTTCAAGTAAACATGTTACATCATTTAAATGGAGCGCTAAAAAAACAGACTTGACTTTCATAAATATGATTGTCATGAACATATTTTCAAAAAAAATATCGAGCAATGAAAACTGAAAACAAGAAATTATGAAAACATTTTCAAATAACAATGTAAGAAAATTTACCAATGAAAATATATATATATATATACACACCGACTACCACTCATCACATAGCCAACAGCTTCAAATGACTGAATCTGTTCACTTGTAAGACCTATTTCACCTCTTCTTGGTATTCTTTTACCCTCAGCAACATATGCAGCCATTGCAGCCCCTTCACCCGGAAGTAAGGCTTTTCCATAACTAAAGTAGGAGTATCAATTAATACAAATTATTAATATATTATATTTAAAAAAAATCCTAATTAATGAACTTAATAATTTCACATTAATATGAAATTCTCAGCTAAAAGACTTTTAAATGGCAAGTTTATTAAACTACAAATATAATATAAATATAGGAATACATGTGTGTATGTGATTTTTATTTAAACTAATTCCTACTGCAAACATAAAGGGTAGTCAAATGTTAAATAAAATATAAATCCATGCTGCAAATATAAGGAGCAGTGAATTGTTCAGCTAGAACAGTGTCTTTTAAAGTGGGGTTTTTGTACCTGTTGGCAGTACATAAGGAAGTATGCAATGAGTCTGTTCAACAATCAACATATAGTGCGGCACAACTAAATGATTTATTGAAAAAGATTTTTCATCATTGATTGTTTCAAAATACAATATACATTAGATGTTGAAAATTATTTTATGCCTCTATCTCAGAAAACTAACACCAAACATCTCTTATATATGCAAGGGTAAACACGCACATTAAAAACTTGCTACCTATAAAACTTACATTAAATGTAAAAAAAAAAGTTATCTTTATTTTAATTCATTCATTTATTTCCAGTTTTCTAATCATGATTTTTGCAAATAAGAGGGGGGAAAGTAGTGAGTAAGCCAGGTGCATGCACATTTAAAATGGGTTTGTATGGCATAAAGGTTAAAACCACTGAACCAGATGTTTGAAACCCATGGTGTCCACCTTTCCAGAAAAGCAAAAGTAACTTTGCAGGGAGATGTTTATTGGTGCTCCAAAACACTTAATGAATCACCCAAGGATAGAAAAATGAATCATCAAAGAGGAAGCTTCGAAAGTGATGCAACATAATTCATAATAGACTGAGGATGAATACAAAACAGGCCATTTAGCCAATGAGAAAGTGTTTTTGAAATACTTTTTATGTGCAATGAAATAGCAGTTCTAACAAGTTGGGGCTATGGAATACTTCTCAATGAGCACAAAAATGAGACTAATAACATACAATATCCCAAAAAAGTTTATGATTTTTTTAATATATCGCTCTAACTTTGCAAATGTTTCCACCAAATTCCATGAAATTTTAACAAAATGTACATAAAAGTACCTAAAACAAGATGCAAATCACAGATTTGAAAAAAAAAAAAAAAAAACTGAGACAAAAAAAATCTTCAGCAGTAAGAGTCAGAAGTGAAACCAAAAAGTTTATGATTTTTTAATATATCACGCAGTTTTCTGTACTAACTTTATTCCCTTGAACCGAAACAGCTTTCTTTGTGTGTAATAATATCTATTTCAGTTTATTTTGGATGGGAAAGGGAAAAAGAGGTCAGCATCAAAGTTCAGAAGCTTATTACTGAGGCTAAGAAAGCCTGTAAATGCAAAGACTTAGCTGCTGAATTTCGCCTGGCTCCAAACACGATCTCAGATATTTATAAATGATACCAGATCAGCAATGTTATTCGTAAAGCTCCTTAGTTGGGAAGACATCGAAAGACTACTGCATGGGATGACAAAGCGATCCTTAGAGCAGCCAAAGAAAATCCCAGATTGACAGTGGTCAATATTCACAAAGATATGGTCACCTATAGAGGCTTACATGTTTGTGCAGAGACGATAAGGCTTTACTCAGATAAGAATGGACTATTTGGACATCGTCCAAGCAAGAAACCTTTAGTTAGTGTGAAGAACAGGAAGAGCCAGATGGCCTTTGCCAAGGGGCACCCAATTATGGACTAAGCGTGGCTGCAAGAAGTCCAACCAAGCCAAGACTGAAAACTTTTCTGAGTATTAGGAATAACCAAATGAAAATAGGCTAGAAGATTTCTATGTCTTGTGTTATGACTAAAATTAATCTCTTACAAAAGTGATTAAAAGTTTTTGACAGTAAAATTGCTATTATTTAAATACATAAAATAGAATTTATTATCAGTTAAAAATCTCTCCAAGACAGTCTTATAAGTCTTTAGCCTGAAGGTCTTGCAACCATGGGACTAAGGAAAACTCACAAAAAGTGCTTTTCTTAATTACCAAAAGATTAATTATCTTCGCTTCTGATTGTCAAAATTAAAAAATAAACACATGTTCTGAAAGAGGATGAAATTTTACGTCAGATGGCATAAAAATCGTAGCTCAAAAATCGATATTAAAAAAATTTTTGATCCTGTATAAAAATTCTTAGTCCGTTTCTGACCACAAGACACACTTGTTTTATATTCTCTCATTATCGCCGAAAATTCAAAGTCATCAAACATCTGTCGCCTTCACAAATAAAGGAAAATAAAAGATTTTTTTCTCAGTTTTAAACGAATTTTCATGGTACAATCGAGATAATTTTTAAAATTTCTGAAAGCTGATTCCCCCCCCCCCCCCCAATCTTGTGGTACTAATTTCGAATTCCTGGGATGCATAGAAAAAAAGTAATCAGGCCTTAAAGAAATCGCCAGTCCTTATCTGCCGTTAAAATGACACCTGTTTTTGAATTGGTGGAAGAGATAGTTTTTGTAATTTGATAAAAAAATCCATGCTTTTGTTGAATTATGAATGACTTTCCAATCTTGTAATTGGGGTTTTTGAATTAATAACGTTTGTTAATTATGACTCTTTCAAATTTTTATGATTTGTCGTTTGATGTGAGGTGTTCAGCTATAAGTATACAAAATTTCAAGTCTCCAACATATATAGTTTCTCAGAACGGGCTCTGAGACAGACAGACAGAAGAGTGAGACGAATAGGGTTTCATCAGATGAACAAAACCCTAAAAAAAGAGGTCCTAATAGAACAAAATTGGTACAAGTAGAAAGAAATATTTAATAGAATTAAATTTAGGCTGCAATTGAGAGGAAATTTAGAACTAATGGAATAAATAATTATTACAGAAAGTCATTTGCACTTTATGGAAACAATTTCCACAGTTAGTTTATATGCTAAAATTCTGTATTTCTTAATTTTGTTTTAATAACCTTGACTTCTTGGCTATAGCTCTGGCTCGAAATTTCCATGATAGTACCATTTTTCTGTGTATAGTCATGTTTAATTTTATCCCATATCTCTTGAGCAGCTTTCTGAAGATTTTGCAATGGTCACATGATGCCTTCCTATCACACCCTTTAAAAAACACCTAGCAAGTGCAAAATGGAAATTTATGGCATGTCTGCCAAAAAATATTGCAAATCTCGATAATCGGTTGGAAAAAAAAGTTCGTCAAATGATATCGGTGAAAAATTACAGAATTCTTCGTATGACCTCAGGAGAAAATCACTAAATTTGTCAAACAGTCAGTCACTGGGGGGAAAAAATGCAAAATTCGTCAAATAGTCTTAAAAAAAAAATTGAAATTTGTCAATGATCCCTGGAGAGCGCGAGGGAATCTCGAAATTCATCAAACACTTTCGTAAAAAAAAAAAGTGAAATTCGCCAAATGGATCTCGGGATGAGGGGATCGAACACTTAATTCGAAGAGTAATTGCAAAAAAAACCTAGTTGGATATGCCAATCCCAAAACTTTCTTCTATCTCATACATGTTAGTGTTTGAAAAAGAAGTTACAGATGTTAGTTCAATACAATACCAATTGTGATTTGCATCTTAAATTTCTACTTCAATCAATTAATCGGAGTAAAAACGAGTTAATCTCGATCATGATATTTATTAAAATCAATAGTTTTTCGTTATTGAAGGGAGATCAAACAAAACTGGTCGCCAAGGGCGGCTAGTATGTGATAGATTAGCTGTTACAACTAATAAAATCACCAGTCAGTTAATGCACAAACAGGAGATGTTGCCATAGCAACATCATATGTCTCACATCAATGTGAATTGCATGGAAACTCGATGACGGATGTCTTTGAGCCCGAGAAATATCGATAATCGATTTGCCAATTATTTCACATTGAGTCGTGGTGTGCAATGTTGCTATGGTAACACTTCCGCTGGTGCTGAGTGGCAATTCAGATTTATTTGCACCATTCTATTCTAATCCATTAGTATTCTAAAGAATACTAGCTGCCCTTGGCCACCAGTTTGGTCTCCCTTAAAATTTATGTTTGGGAAAGCATGCTAAGCATTGTATCATGTTACATTTATTCATAATTTAATTTACTTGGACTCCCTTAAATATAATTAATATAATCCCTTAAGTTAATATTAGTTTTTGTTGCATTACAATATCTCAATTTGTTGATTTTCTGTAAGCAAGTAAACCCTATTGGTTTAAAATGGCAGTCTATGGGAATTTGGCGAAATATTAGAGATATTGCCAAGTTGGTGTCACTTTTGGTGATATATCGCAAAGTTGGCAACAAAATTGGCGGCATTTGGTGACAGAACAGGGTGCCCCTACGGTAAACCCCTTATAGGTATGGAGATGCATTAAATGCTGTTCAATAATCAATGAGGGGCGTTTCATTCGAGCGTTGCCATTAAACAATTAACAAATAATTGCAATTTCTGTGCCACATACGATAGCATAATATATATAGACAGAGATTCTGTTGTACATCAGCTGTTTGCAGAAAGCCAGCTTAGCAGGACGTGAGTTCCCGTCGTGACACGAGCCACCGATACCCAACAGAACTACGAAAAAACAAGAAAATTATACAATATCGCTATCACAGCATTCCTTCCCAGCAGAAAATTTCCAAATTCAAGAAGGACCTGCTGGCCATAACCAAAAACATACACAAAATATTTAGTTCAATTCTATGGATAACTTCATACACTTATTGATGGTACAATAATGAAAATGGCACAGACATCGCTATTAAAGCGCCCCCCTTTCGGGAGAATTTTTTTAAATTCAGGGAGAACCCAGACCTGCCAACCTTTGAAAATGAGAAATCGTAGCACCCAAAATTCAAATTAATCTAGAGGTTGGTTGGTTGGTTGCTGTTTTTTACGCTGCAAATCGGGAGCTTTTGGTTCAGGCCGAATTTAGATTCCTGCAGGTTGGGTTAACCCGATTTTTCAAAAGTTAGTTCTTTATATTCTTTCAGATTAAAAACTATATGCATCATAACAATAAACATAAAGATTTTTGTCTGCGTGCAATGTTTTCTGAAGAGAGCACAGAACTGGGGTGATTCCGAGTAAAAAAAAAAATCAGAAATTGTCAAAAAATTTTCTGTAAGGAGTGTGTGTGTGTGTGTGTGTGTGTGTGGGGGGGGGGGGGGGGGGGGGAATTACAATCTAATTATGCATTTTTGTCTAATAATAGAAGACGAGATTGGTGCATTTTTCGGCGATCCTTTGACAAAATTTGCGGGGTTTTTTTTTGCGTTTCTTTGAAGAAATTTATGTTTTTCCGCGATTCTTCAACCAAATTCGCGCTTTCCCCGCAATCTTTGATGAAATTTGGGGGTTTTTTCGCAGTTCTTTGAGGAAACTTGGATTTTTTCCTCATTCCTTTGACGAAATTTGCGTTTTTCTACAATCCTTGAAGAAATTAGCATTTTTTTCGCGATCCTTTGACAAAATTTGGATATTCTTTCTGTGAGCCTTTGACGAAATTTGGATATTTTTCCTGTGAGCCTTTGACGAAAGTCGCATTTTTCTCGTGATCCTTTGACAAAAGTTGCGTTTTTCTGGCGATCCTTTGACGAGATTTGCATTTTTTTGCAATCCCTTGGAACAATGTGTTTTTTTCGCGATCCTTTGACAAAATTCTTTGACAAAATTTTTCGCGATTCTTTGAAGAAATTTGCGTTTTTTTGCGATTCTTTGAAGAAATTTGCGTTTTTTCGCGATCCTTTGAAGAAATTTGCTTTTTTCCACTATTCATTCATGAAATTTTCGCTTTATCACGATCCTCTAACGAAATTTGCGTTTTTCTGCGATCCTTTGATAAAATTGGCATTTTTTTCTGCGAATGATTGACGAAATTGGTTATTTTCGGCGTGTGTTTTATTTGAAGAAAATCGTAGTTTTAGACTGATTTTCGTAGCATCGTAGTTGTTAGCTCCAAATCGTAGAAACTACGATTTTTTCGTAGCACTTGGCAGGTCTGAGAACCTGCTGGCGCTAGCGAAAAACATACACAAAAAATTTGGTTCAATTCTATGCATAATTTCATGCACTTTTCGATGGTACAGTAATGAAAATGGCACAGACATCGCTATTACAGCGCCCCCTTCTGGCAGAATTTTTTCATGTTCAGAGGGGACCAACTAGCCATAGCCAAACACATACGCAAAAAATTTTGTTCAATTCTATGCATAACTTCATACACTTTTCGATGGTACAATAATGAAAATGGCACAAAATTGCTATTCCAGCGCCCCCTTCTGGCAGAATATTTCTAAATTGAAGGAGGACCTGCTTGCCAAAGCCAAATGCATATGCAAAAAATCTGGTTCAATTCTATGCATAACTTCATACACTTTTTGATGGTACAATGGCGACACATGGACAGACAGACATTTTGTATAAACATGTTTTTTGCAGCCTCTGCCCCATTAAAACATGTAAATCCATCGAAAACAGGAAGTCGAAAAAAAATCTTGATTACAATAATCCTTTAGCGAAATCTGCGTTTTTGATGTGATCCTTTAACAAAATTCATGGGTTTTTTTTGTTTTTTTTCAATCCTTTGACGAAATTTGTGTTTTTCCTGTTATCCTTTGACAAAATTTGCTGGTTTTTTTTTTACTAAAACTAAAGTAAATTCAGTATATTATATAAAATATTTTAAAATCTCATTTTCAATGAAGAGATTTCAATTTTATATGGAAAAGATATCAATAAAGTCAAGCTTCGTTTTCATATAAGCCAGGTTGTCTATTCCAGATCAGCAACAAATTTCTCTGACTTTTCCAGGTCCTGGAAATTTTTTTCCAGGTATCAAAGTAACAACTATTGAATTGTTAAACAAATTCTTGCAAAGTTTACAAATTATTGAACATTTTACATGATAAACATTTTGTCCAATCAGGAGAAAATTCTTTATCACATCAGTCACGGTTAAATATAGGTTGCTTTGAAATATTTTAATACAAATAATAAATATTCAACAAATTAAGCTAATAAATGTTCAGTTCCAAAACAAAGATAAATAAACACTAAACAGACTGAAATGTCTAATCAATCACAAAGTTTCAGTGAAGCTGGAGTTGAAAATCTCAGAATTATACGGAAGGACTGAAAAGGAGTAGAAAAAATTATTTGCACAACAGGTTGAAATATTCTTTACAGTACTTATAAAGAGTAAAATTTAATTTTCATGGAGCTGCAATTTCAAATCCTTAGTTTTATAATAAGAAATTTTTTCTTGGAAGTTTCAAATTTTGTAACTCTTTCTCAGAGTTTTCAAATTTCCAAGACTTTTCCCCAGGGATGGTAAATTTCCCCGACTTTTCCAGTTCATATAATTTTCCCTGACTTTTGCAGGTAGCTAGACAAATAATATAAGCAAAATATCCAGCTACACTTCTAAATCCACTGCCACATATTTAGTGAAAAAATAATCAAACAGGAATAAATTGAATATCATTTGAAGAAATAATTGCAAATTCACTTGAAACTTTCCTAACAGATTTTTTTGGATTTGGCTAGATAAAGCGAGCGTTAGGAAGCATCGTTCATGAACATTGAAAAAACTTTAAAAAGATGTTCAAGAGATGTGGAATAAAATTGATATGGCTGTACAAAGAAAAATTATCCTACAATGCAAATTTGGAGCCAAAGCTATATATAAGAGTCAAAGCTATCCAACAGTCAAAAAGTTAGAAGAAGTATGAAATTTAGACATATAAATTATCCAAACATCCTTCTATAATAAAAATGAAGTAAATTAAAATTTCATGATACAGAAATTTAAATTTTACAACATACATTCATAAAAGTGTGCTAAAGAAAGATTTGCTTGTTCAGCACACTAAAGTAATTATTAGAAAGATTTTTAAATGGAAATAGATACATGAATGACTTTGTATTAGTAACAAAATTGTATCATAGTACTTCTGGTGATTTAACTATTTGTTTGAAATTCAAAAACTTTCAATTTTGAATGTTTAAAGGAATATAAAACATTTTTTTTAACTATAAAAAAATAATAATAAAAAGCTTACTCTTTTGCTGAAAGTTGCACATGGGTTTTAGGTAGGGGCCCAACAGGAGTCTCCTCTTCATCTTGTTCTAAATTTAATAACATAATACATGAATATTAAATATAAAACAGCATAACAAAGAATTAATAAAACATTAAAAGCACTTTTTGCAGAAAAAAAGAGAAAGAAACTAGGTTATTACAGTATTATTTCTCCAAATTCAAGACCATCAAAACATTTATAGAAAAGAGAAAAATCTTTTTAATAACATATATATAACAAAAGACATTAAAAAACAAACAAATTGTATTTACTTATTTTATTTCTTCATAAAATATAATATACAAAAAAGTACTTCCTTTGCGCATACGAGAACTTGGAAATAGGAAGTATCACAATTTTTTACATTCTAGCAATCTGAAGCAATTGTATCAAATTACTAAAATGCTGCACTTACTATAGTTGTGGAATGTAATTTTTCCGTTAATGATAAGAAATTACACTTTAATATTAGAGAAGAACACTTATTGGTAAATAATAACTTATTGCAATGAAAATTTAAATAGTAATAATTAAAAAACAGTTCAAGAAAGTTAGAATTCATTTTCATTCAAGAAACTTGCATTAAGCACAATATATCTGAATGCGCAATATAATAAGTGGCTTGGCTACTATGAGACTTAGCAGAAGTGAAAATACACTATCATACAATATGGCTGGTAAGTTTGTCTGATTTTCTACCTACCAGCCAAAAGTCAAATGACTACAAATATGTTTAAAAAAAGTTTTCATGATTTAGAAAGATTTCAAAAGAAAACTATTTTAAAGTAATGCTTATTGTATAATAAAAATTTTATTTACAAAAAAAAAAAATAATAATAATAATTTACCAGTGGCAAAGTCTTTGGGTATGCTAGTTATGTGCTACATACCCAGCAAAAATTATTTGAATTTCAAAAATATTTTAGTAATAACATTAATTTAAGAATTGTTTTTAGGAAATATCGATAGCTCAATTTCCAAATGCGATTGAGCATAATAAAAAGCTTTACTGCTACATAAGATTATTCTAAGAAAGCAAAGAGCTGATTTAGTAATCCAGCAATGTGCTAAATTTATAGCTTTCGGGGATTAGGGGTTTTTTACATCTTCAGTGAAAAATGTGACATTACAACAACAAACTTTCTCTCCTTGGATTCAAAATCGAGTTGTTTTACATTTTAAAAATTTGTTTATGAAGAATAATGGGATCATCATATTTAGGGAGTCTATTTATATAAAATCGAAGTTTACTAATAGAGGGTTAACACAGTAGTGCCAAATGTTGACCAACTTTGCAAAATATTGCCAAATTTGACGAAATATCACCAAATCAGGCGACAAAAATAAGTTGTCATATATGAAGCCAACTTGGCGAAATTCCCATTTAAAACTATTAATATTTCATAATCGAGGTCACCACAATTTAATTTAAACTCCATGCTTTTAAGTTTTTTTTTTCAAAATCTATGGGTGAGAATTTAAAGTGTAATACACGAAAATGTACGCCTTTACATCTTGATCCTGATACTACTAATAACATAACAGCCAATAGACGGTGCTGTACTGTCCGAGTTCCTAACTGTCCGATTTTAATGTGCTTTAGGCACTTTTCCAGTATAGGGGCCTTGGCAAGATAGAGAAAATGAAATTTGGCAACATATTTTCTAGCAACTTATTCACTGTTTCATACCACAAGTAATTTTTTAATATTTATACAATTTATTTAATATGAAGAAGCCATTTAACTATTTTTGTATACAAACATAAATAAATTCTATATAAAAAAACAACAATAATATAGATAAAAATAAAATGTTTATAGATTATATAAATAAACTTAAAAGTTCATTAATTTTGTTTTCATAGAGCTGTTTATATCATTTGGCAAAAAATCTCACTTCTGAAGCCCAAATTATGACAAACTTTAAAAAAGTATGCCAAGGCCCCTAAATTGGAAAAGTACCGTGCTTTATATAGTCGGATACAAAAGTTAAATTCTCGGTACTTTTCCACTTTAGAGGCCTTGGCGAAGAAGGAAAATTAGCAACATATTTTTTGGCAACCTATTTGCTGTTTCATTTCATATACACATGCATTTTTCCCCAATATTTATACAATTTATTTAGCATAAAGAAGCCATATATCTAATTTTATAATACAGACATTGTGACGAAGTTAATATGTTGAGGAGAATTAAGTAAATAAAAGGAGTTTAATTTGCTGTTGGACAAAAAAAACAAAACAATCTGGAGTGCCGTAAATAGAGTGATCGTATAGCTAAGATGATAAGGTTGATTTGCAGTAAAAATAAAAGGAATAGTCTTACTTAAATGACAACAGTAGACACATTGAAGAGACAGCAGTTATAAAAATCTTCTTTATTCGTTGATTTACTTGAGAGGTGGAAGGCAATTAGGATAAGTAGGTAGGTCACCGTACACATTTTTAAAAAAAAACGTTCCACGTAGCATTATTAAAAACTTGAAGTAATTCCATGATAAAAATGAGTGCTGGTTAAAATCACTTTTTAAAGAAGGTCTTGATAATAAAAAGTCCAAAATCAAACATGCGTTAAATTAAAAAACAGAGATCGAAGATAAACTTTTAAATATCGAGATATAGCTATTGAAAAACATCGCTCTTTGAATTTAGGCGCAAAGGCCCGAAATTCAAACGACAAATCACATTGTCAAAAATAATACATATTAAAACTTTCGTAAATCTTAAAATCTGTTAAAAAACTGGCTGCATTGATATATATACTACATAAAAGGGGTTTACAAAACTACCTCCAGAAATGATTTAAATCTATTCGTTAAATTAAATTTACGTATTATGATTAAAACGTATGAAACTAGAGAAAAGAAAAACGAAACTTTACAGGGAGAGAATGAAGCTCTAATTCGCCAAGCGAAGACACACCCCAATATGACGCGGGCGACGTCACGCTGATTCTAAAAATAGATCATGAGGGGGAAAAGCTGGAATCAAAACTTATCTGCTACATGCGGTAAAAAGGAAAGAAAAAAAAGCGATTTGAACGATGTTTGAGTTGAAAATAAATAGTTTAAAACGTGAGATAATAATGCTGCATTACAATTAAAAAAATACTAATAATAAATGTGATTACTACATCACAGACATGACCTGTAATCCACAAAAAGCCTCAAATCAGCACAGCACTTGGAATCAAGCTGTGCGTATTAGTGCTCTTCTACTGTATTACAGCTTTTCATAAATGAGTTTCATTTTTAAAATCTGTTAATTTCATCTATCACTGCGAAATAAGCGAGAAAATCTAAATTTCTTGCACATATGTTGTATATATCTTTATATCTCATATTCCGTCATTTTTGATGGGCTATCTTTCTAGTGTTTTTATAAATAGTGCTAAAAGGTAAAATTTTCTTAATATATTAGGGGATCTGCCTTACAAGCAGGCTCTAGAGGCTCTAAAAAACACACTAATTTGACTTATTTTAAAAGATTACCCAATTATGAAGGATTGAAGGATATTATGATCAGAGGCAATCTTCTGTAATCAGGTTGCCCTTCATTCCCCTTTGACTAGGGGATTTAAGGCCATATCCACCACTGTTGCAAGAGCTGATGGCTGGATTCATGATTGATAAAGATCAGTCATACATTTGAAAATCAAAGTGTATAAAATAGTTCAGCAAAAATGTCACTGCCTCCCAGACTTTTATATTAGGTTGAGCAAAAAGTTCTGGGGAATTTTTAATCTAATAGTTATATGTAACCAGACCTATAACCAGAATTTTTATCGTATATAGGAGTACTAGTGCTATATCTATAGGAGTTCAGGACGTGGCTCCATCCGATTATGGCCTTTTTCGATCAATGCAACACTTTTTTCAAGGGCGGTCAATTTTAATCCTTTAATGAAGTTGAAGAAGCATATCAAGAGTTTTTTGATTCCAAGGAGCCGGCATGGTACTTCCAGCAAATCCGGAATCTGGCTGAACGATGGCAGAAAGTCATGGACTATGATGATCTCTACTTTGAAGAATAGTCCTTGTTGCTTTTGTGGTTAATTTGCACATAACAATGCAACTTTCACAAACTTACCAGAACTTTTTGCTCAACCTAGTAATAGCTAGAAGTAAAATTTTCTGTTAGACCCTATAAGAAAATAATTTTAAATACAGTGAAACCTCCCTGTGCGACCACCTCCATTAAGCAACCACCTCCCTGAACGACCATTTTTTCATAGAACGAAATTTATTCCCATAGGTCCAATACTAATTTTACCTCCATTCAGAAACCATCCCAGTTGAACTCCCTCCATAAACGACCAATTTCTTTGAAGAAAGTGAAACAAATTCCATTTTTTCCTGGTCGCTTGAAAAAGGTTTTATTAGAAAAATAATTCCGGAGAGCGCATTATTCATCAAACTTCTAAACAGTTTAGAAATTTTTTTATTCCGGTAAATTTTAAGTGTTTAAACCCCTTTGTGCCTTTTTAGGCAATGAATGTAATTCTGATGACAAATTAAGAATGACGGTTAATAAACTCCCCTGCCCTGTTCTGTCAGAAAACTCTCAAAGAAATAGATAAATTAATGAAATCGTCATTATTTGCTCCCGTCCAAAAAAATTGCATTTATTTACTAAACTTCAAAAGGACTTGGAAATAAAGGTTATAAACAATAAAACCGTAAAATCAAAGAAAACGTCAATGTATTCATTTTTAAAACTCTATAGTAGTTATCTTATGTAATTAACTTTTGTTTTGATACTTAAATTTTCATATTTTTCCTAATGTGAAAAATAAATTTTAGTAACATTAACTGTTACCTTTTCTCAACAATTAAAACCTAGATTTAAACATGACCTCCACTAACAGACCACCTCTCAGAGCAACCTATTTATATTGAAATGGAACATGGTCGCTTTATGGAGGTTTTACTGTAGATGTTTTGAATAAATTGTTTTAAACACAACATAAATTTACTATTAAATGCTTTTCGCATGTAATATTTTAATTATTTAAAAGTTTTCTTTCTTTTTTAATATTCACATGTAAATATGATTTTCGATTAAAAAGCGTTTGGAAATATTATAATTTGGGCGTTTTAAAATCTGGCAACAGCAGTAGACAAAAACAGCTATTTCGAACTATGAATTAATTAGATATCCATAAATAATTATCAAAAGTTTTAGAGTTGTATTTTTAAATAACTTGTTTGAAATATGCATATATATTTTTTTAATCACATGACATTGTACATTCTCAAAGTTATTTTTCATGAATGCTGACACAATCTTTATGATATATTTTACATGATCTTGACATGACGTTATTATTAGAACTTTCTGTTTTAACAAACTCTTACAGAACATTTAGACATAAACAATTACTTTTCAAGTAATTTTAATAACTAACATTCTTTTATACAGATCAGCAGTCAGTATAAATGACCAGAATTATACAAATACCATTTAGTGTTAATTTAGGAAAATAATGCTTAAAATGTTCGAAATAAAAAAAAAAAAACATTATTTCTGTTTGTCTATCAATATCATAATATCAATAATTATTTTCTTTTTAACAATGATATTTGTGATAAGAAATCTTTTAGTAAACAAAAGCTTACTTTTCTTCTCCACCCATATTTCAAATTCCTTTAAATCTTCTGATTCGCTACTACTGGAACTAGAAGAGCTACTAGAACTAGACTTTTTATGGGATTTTTTCTCTTTCTTTCTCCTCTTTTTTTCTTTTTCTCTTTTTTTCTTCTTCTTTTTCTCTTTCTTCTCCTTTTTCTTCTTTTTACTTTCCTTCTTAGATTTCTTTCTTTTTTCTTTATAAAAGAAGAAAAATGCACAGTTAAAACTATGAAGAAAATAATAAAAGAGCAATTACAACAAACCTTCGTGCAAAAGAGTATGAAATATTTTCTTAATTCAGAAACCATTTTCGATTTCACATTGGGAACAATCAAAATCACTGAAATTTGAAATACACTGGCCTCTAAAAGTTAAGGAGCACATACTGGATGCTTTCGATTGTACATGGTTTGTCGAATACCTACTAAAATTATTTGCGAATTGTTCTTGAACTTCTGGGATGTAAAGATCATGTTTGATTTCATATTTCTCGAAGATTTAGTCGGGAGGACAATTAGGGGGTTAATAATAAATTTAGTAATAAAATAATATTTGTGATCACCTATATAATAGAAAATGCTGAAAATGGTTTGTTACTGTGTTAAATGACAATTTGGGTCCTGTTCAACATTTGTGTGCATTTCTGTAAGCATAGCACTCATATTCGTGAAGATGTTACTGTGTATGTGAAAAATTCAAAAGTTTCTTGTTTATAGCATAGAGAGTTTTCAACCAAATTTAACACAACTTTCCAAAAACCTGACAAAGAACAGTAGCAACAGTATACTGCAATTAAAACATGAATATATGATCAGATATGAGTGTTTGTATGAAATAATTTTTAACTGCGCATACGTGGAAATTTTCAAAATTTTATTTCATAATTTCGTAGTCAGCTATTTTGAGTAAATTCTACAAAAAGTCCAGTTAAATATTGTGAAAACTCAAAAATATAGTGAGCTGATTGAAAAATTGTGGAAAATTCCTTATAATAAAGCTATTTTTAGAAAGCAACTCACTATATCGGCCCTAACTTTGTGAATTTTCGAGATATTTGGCTGGACTTTTTATATAAGTTGCCCTAAATAGCTGACTACCAAATTGTAAAATAAAAATTTTAGAATCTTCCATGCATGTACAGTTAAAAATTATTTCATACAAATGCCCATATCTCATCAAATATTCAGTGTATTCATGTTTTAATTGCGGTATAAAGTTGCTACTGTTCTTTGTCAGGTTTTCGAAAAGTTGTGTTAAATTTGGTTGACAACTCTGTATTCTATAAACAAAAAACTTTTGGATATTTTACAGACAGAATGACATCTTCACAAATGTGAGTGCTATGCACATAAACGTTGAACAGGACCCAAATAGCCATTTAACACAGTGCCAAACCATTTTCAGCATTTTCTGTTACATAGGTGACTGCAAATATAATTTTATTATTAAATTTATTATTAGCCTCTTAATTGTCCTCCCGACTAAATCTTCACAGAGAAATACAAATCCAAAAATGTTCTTTACATCCCAGAAATTCAAGAACAATTCACCAAAAATTTTGATAGATATTTGACAAACTGTGTACAATCGAAAGCATCCAGTCCCTGTTCCTTAATTTTTGAAGGCCCGAGCATTACTACATAACAGTAAAATTTTAACAAATTAAAATATAATAAAAATTTATTACAAAAAATGTACTACTGTATTTACAAATGTAAAGGATACAAAAATATGCAAGTTATTTTCTTTACTTGTTTATTGATATTAATTATTCTAGGGAATAAAAAAAAAAAAAAACTTGGAATAGCCAAAGAAACGATAGTTACAAAATGTTTAAATAAACAGGTATTACATGCTTGTAACTGCAACTTTTGTCGGTTGCCTTGGATTTCGTCAGTGAACTCTAGCGATCTCGCTGCATTTTCTAGAAAAAAAGAGGGTGACCACGCATCCTGCTCAGTGTGATGTTGTTTCTCGTCGTGTGTGCATCATCCTGCACATCTAGGCTAACAGGATCATTTCTTTCCAGGGCACTTTTAGGAATTTTTTAATGATTGTGAGTGGTCCATCATGGGACAAAAGAAAGTTTCCAGATCCAACAGATCCTAGATATGATGTGCAGTCAATTATTGATTTCGGGAAGTTCATGGGTTTGGAGGTGAGTGGTGAAGAGTGGAAGAGTTGATGGATGAACACAGTGAAGAACTCGCCACTGAAGAGCTGCAAGACCTTCACCTAGAAGTACAACAGACGACAGATGAAGAGGAAGAGACAGGGGATATTGTGCCTTCTTCAGAGATTAAGGACATCTTCTATATATGGCTCTCTGGTGAAAATCACCCAAACAAAGCTATTGCATGCTATGTCTGTGACTTGTTTAATGATAATGTCTTGCCACATTTTAGGCAAATCTTAAAGAGCCGACAGAAACCCACCACTTTTTTGAGCGACACAGATCCAGATCTTCTGATACTGAAGCTAGTCCTACTGTCAAAAGAACAAAATGGGAAGTGACCCCAGATATAGTGTGTTGATAGCATACGCCAAGAATGCTATATTAATTTCTTATTGTTTTTAGTATTAAACGCTATACTTATTCCCTATAAAATGTGTTTTTGGTGCATATTTTGGAGTGTTTAGAATAAATCAATTGGATTTATATAGATTCATATGGAAATAATTGCAGGGTTCATACAGAGTTGGGAAGAAAAAATCCAAGGAGTACCCAAAAAATCCAAGGAGTCCAAAAAGTTTTAAGGATTTGCCATTTTTTTTTTTGTTGATGTTTTTATGTGAGGCATCGTTACATGGTATGCACACTCCAATTTTTAATGCCCAATTTGGAAAGAAAAACATTTCAAAAACAAATTTTACTTTATTAGAATCTAATTGTTAGTGCTGAAATTGCACAGTATTCACAATATATTGCTTACTGATTTCTTAAGTTTAAATACAAAATTGACAATCAACTTTTTTATGCAGTGACCAATGGTCATGTCACAGGGGTGATACTGAGTAAAAAAAAAAAATGAAATTCTCAGCACATCTTCTGAAAAGTTACACCAGGGGGGGGGGGGGATAGGGAGAAATCCACTCCCGACACAAGCTATTGCGTTTTCTCCGCGGCTCTTTGAAGAAATTCGCGTTTTTTCGCGATCTTTTGACGAAATTTGTGGTGGTTTTAGCGATCTTTTGAGGAAATTTGTGGGTTTTTTCGCAATCTTTTGACAAAATTTGCTGTTTTTTCGCGATCTTTTGACAAAATTTGTGGGGTTTTTTCGCGATCTTTCGATGAAATTGGTGGGGTTTTTTGAAATCTTTTGACGAAATTTGTGGTTCTTTCGCGATCTTTTGACGAAATTTGTGGGTTTTTTTGCTAACTTTTAACGAAATTTGTGGAGGTTTTCGCGATCTTTAGACGCAATTTGCCGTTTTTTCGCGATCTTTAGACGAAATTTGCGGGGGTTTTCGCGATTCTTTGACGAAATTTGCATTTTCCCCGCGATCCTTTGACGAAATTGGCAATTTTTCTGCAAATGATTGTCAAAATTTATTTTTTTCGGCGACCATATGTCCGAATTTTCAGATTAGTGACCGATTTTTAAAATTTTCGGAAATGAATGCCTTACATTTTAGGAAAATTCGGGCTAGAATCACCCGTAGTTCATATAAATAGAGATTAGTCAAACCTCAAACACTTATTATGTGTATCACATACATGATACATCTTAAAGAAAATTTTAAAAGGCAAAAAAAAAGATGCTAAACGCAACATACAAGAAAAAATATAACAAGTTTTGAAATTATTCTTTTAGAATAGCGGTAATCGCTTTCTTTAAAGGTGAAATTTTGACGAATTCGCGTTTTTTTCCGCGATCTTCTGAGAAAATTCACTTTTTTTCGCGATCTTTTAATGGAATTCGCGTTTTATTTCGATTGTTAAACGAATCTGACGTTTTTTTACGCGATCGTTTGATGGAAACCGCGTGTTTTTCGCGATCCACTGACGAAATGTGCGTGTTTTTTGCGATCTTTTGACGAAAGTTGCACGTTTTTCGCGATCCTTTGACGAAATTCGCTTGTTTTTCGGGATCGTTTGAGGAATTTCGTGTGTTTTTCGCGATCTTTTGAGGAAATTCGCATTTTTTCGCGATTTATGCGATCTTTTGAGGAAATCTGCTTTTTTTTTCGATTCGCGTTTTTTCGGGATCCTTTGAGTAAATTCGCGTTTTTCCGCTGTCTTTTAAGAAATTCGAGTCGAGTTTTACCGCTATCTGTTGGAGAATTTCGTGTTTTTTCACGATCCTTTGACAAAATTTACGAATTTTTTCCGCGATCGATTGACAAAATTTGACGGTATTTTTTGGAATATATTTGCGAAAAACGCGATTTTTCCGAGATTCTTGGCTAAATGCCAAACATCGATAAAAATTTAAATAAAAGTCGGCTAACAGTGTCGAAAAACGGACTTTACGGACCTAATAATTGAAAAAAGGACCTAGAGGGAGCCCTGCTATTAAGATTATCCTACCCAATCAATATGCTCTGCTTCAGATGAATGACGTGCATAAAGGATTTACCGCGCGTTTTACAATCACGATTTTTCCCCCTCAGCAGCAATATCGCTTGTGTCCGAAGACGCAATACAATTTAAGGAGTTGCTAAGGAGTGGTGTGCTTATCTAAGTAGTTCTAAGTACTACTTGGGAATGTTTTCATTTCTAAGGAGTTTCCAAGGAGTCTGTGCGAACCCTGTAATTGCCTTGGTTTTCGTTGGTTTTGGATTTCGCCGATTGTGTTCGGACAGATTATCAATGAAAACTGAGGTATTACTGTATTAAATATAATAAAGGAAATGAAATTTTAATAAAAAACAAAATACCATGACAAAATGTTACGATAAAAATAAGCTGCTCGAGTGAGTGATAAAAGTATGCAAATAAAATACCTTAATTTTAATGAATTGTTCTTTCATATCTCAGTTCTCTGTACAGTTGTATGGACACCCCATAATAATAATACAAAAATGAGTCAAATTTTTGAAGTACTTGAATACCAAAGACCAGAATTCTAAGTTGTAGCGTACTGTATTTATAAGTAAAGTTATACTTGCTTAAAGATGATGGGAATGCTCGCCCCCCCCCCCCCCCCGAAAAAGTTGGGGGGAAAAACTTTTTTTTCCAAAGGGCTATTTTTCAAATTTTCCAAATTGGAAAAATTGAAATTTCATTTATAAAATAATGTAGTCAAAATTTTATAATTGCTATATTCTGATACTTTTACTTATATTTTTTTCATGTTTAGTGTCCCTCATGAAAACCTTAACATGGAAAATCTTATCTGTAAGCAGGGATCTCTTTAGAAAGAATGTGAGTCTCTTAAAAGATCCTTCACAGTTTTTTTCTCTTTAAAACAAATGACCTTTAACAGAATTCTTTCTCTTAAAAATAGACATTTCAGAATTTTTTTACAATCTCCAAATTAAATCCTTCACAAACATAATTATTTTAGAAAAAAAAAAAAAAAAAAAACCTGTTGTATAATAGCTGCAATCACCAATGAATCTATTATCTAGCTGTTTATATGTACAAAGGACCACCTGAATAATGTCTAAATAAGAACTTAAATATGATAATTTCTAATTTACAAAATTCCGATTACATTTTTTACATTTCATTCACATTTTTTACAAGCTCACAAGTTTTTATAAAAGTTCACAATTTCACAAAAACATGATCGTGTGAAAAAAAATCCGAGCAAATCCCTGGTAAGATAATTAAATGAAACTTCTCTCGTTAAAAATGAAAATTCATGTGCAAAAGTATTTCAATATTATACCAATAAATGAAAAAGTTAATGTAAAATTTGAAACATGCATTTATTTTTATTCGCATGGCTGTAATTTTTCACTATTGTTAGAAAAATTTCTTTTGATAATAACATGCAGTTGAAATTATGTACCATTTTTTTTTTCTTTTCTTGAAATATAGATTCTTAAAGTTGTCTAAATGTATTTTCAAAAAATATAAATCCATACAAACTTTGCAAAGAAAATGTATGCAAATCTCTGTGAAAAATCTAGTTTAATGATATGCAAAAATCCGCTTGTTTTAAAAGTTTCATTAAAAAAAAAAACACCACTTTCAATATTAAGGATCTAAATCTTACTAAAACATAGTTTGGGTTTAGTCTGGAAAGCTGTACCAAAACTACATATACATACAGACAGGAAATGAAAATTATAACTGTAAGGGGGGGGGGGGTAATATTGTAAAATAATACCAATTTTTAAACAATGGAAGATTTGAAAATGATAATAGTATTTATAATAATACCAGAACTACTATAATTTGTTTCTTTTACACTGGCATCCTTTATGTACTTTAAAACCAGTACTATGTAGATGAGATGTACAATACAGTTTAAAACTACTTTACAACTACAGTGATATTGGTTGAAACTAAAGATTTTTTTTTTTTGTTTTTGTTTTTTGAATTAGTTTTACTGATATAATCAAACAAGTGCTACTGAAAAATCATTTCAACAGACACATGATATATTACAAACACTGGTGCTAAATTAAGCAAGAAAAGCTACTGTCAGAATTCTGAGACTGAAAGGATAAACTTTTTAAAAGCTGGTTTTTTTTCTCTCTCTTTTTTTAAAATAACATATTCACATGTAAAAGGAAAATAATTTTTTTAGTGTGCATAAATATTGAAAAAGTTTATTATTGTATACTTTTTAAGAAAATATAACTTATTTTTGAGAAACATTTATAGGAAATCAATTTTTCCAATTTTTCTAGAAAAAAAACCAGTTTTTTTCCACTACTTCAAATTTTCTAGAAAATTTACATCTCTATACCTGCTTAATTAATGTATACGTATCTGCATTAAATGTAAGCAATTTATACATGCAAGTGACAATGTATACTTGTGATGAAAATTGTGAGTTGATATCGCAATCATTTGACGAAAATCGCTGTTCTATTTCAGGAACGTTTGACGAAAATTGCATTTTTATTTCAAGATCATTTGACGAAAATTGCCGTTTTATTTCGCGATTATTTCACGAAAATCGCTGCTTGATTTCATGATCATTTGACCAATATTGTGGAAGTTTTCCTCTGCAATCATTTGACAAAAAGTGCAGACTGTTTAAAAAAAAAAAAGAAAAAAAAGAAAAAGAAACTGGAAATCAACCATTTGGCAGAAAAGTGGCATCCCCTCATTAATCATATAGAGTAATGTAACTTAATTATTTTCCTGTAATTGAACGATAAATTCTATGCAGATCATATTCTCCAGTAAGCATATTTGTAGTGCAACTCAGTGATGTATATCAATTTCATAATGTTTAACACAGTGAAACATCACTAAAATATGCTGAAAAACAATTTTTCCCCCATAGGTCATTATGTAACTGAAATCTTTTGTGTGATCCTGTACATGAATGCAAAACGCTTTGCACTCTATATCCTACAGAAAGCATGCTTAAGTGCACCATAGAAATGCATGTCAATTTCATTATGTTTGAAATAGTATATCACCAATAAAATAAATTGCTAGCGATTTTCTCCCATAGACCATAATGTAATGGAATTCTTTTCAGAGTTCTTGTAAACAGACTATAAATGCTACACATTTCACTTTTAATAACAAACATGCCACAATAAACCATAATAATATATATCAATTACATGACAACCTGAGTATTTTTATGAGTGTTAGAGCACAGAGAAACAGACAAATCATAAACACTTTCTAACTGGAAAGTATTAATAAATAGTCAAGTGCGAGAATTACTCGCGCTCATAGGGTTCCGTACAATAAGTATATGAATTTTGAATTGTATTATCAAAACAACCATTTTTAAAGAAAAATAAGACTTCGTAAAAACTATACAATGTAGGGTTTGGTATAGCTGTATATATACTAGAAAAGTATGAATGGGTATACCGTAAAAGTTCAAAAAGATATGAAGCCTAAATAATATCAAATATTGCTATTTTGTATAAATCTCATTTAAATCTTATCCTAATCTGTTCATGATGAATTTAATTCGGCACTGACAAGAAAAGTAGTGCATATTTAAACTTCATTTGGCATTTCATAAAACTAAATTCAGCGTCGTAATAATCTTTTCTTTTTACAGTGTACCTAAAACAAAACCCTTGTTCAAAGTTTAAACTTGGCATTTAGCTAAGCTTCGAAAGGAGATAGCAAAGTAGCAACACTGCTTTGTTCTGTGCCGCGTTTTTCCATACAGGTTTTTAGTTAACCTTTAAAGGCACAGTAGGCGTATTGAGAGAGCCACTCAAGGCAAACTAGTCGCGAATCCCATAGTATTTATGTGATTAATTCTCATTAAATTAATCTGTTTTTAACAATTTGACGTTTATTGCTTTTATACTGCTACTGGGCATTGCATTACACAAATATATCCTTAAAATTTGTTATCTAGGCTTTAAAACTGATGGAGCATAGAATACGTCATCCCTGTCATTATGTATGTCCAAACTGTCCTTGCCTTTAACTGTTAATATCTTGGCAAATTACCGACGATATTTAAGAAATTCATGATCAACAATGCCTCTAGCGCTGCTCAACACTTTTGCTGAATGCCCGTAAATCAAAATTTGTGTGTAACGGAAAAATGCGATTTTCTCAAAAACCAAGTGACCTATGGCAATTGCTATAATTTTCCTGCAAGGTTTAAACTAACGTCTACTACCTCTAATTTTTTCAGAATTTTAATTTCAGTAGATTCGGAATTAGATGGGGGGGGGGGGGGGGGAAGAACATATTTTTGCACTACATTTTCGACCATAACTTTGAAAATATAATACCGAAAATTGAAAGAAACGTATTTTTGAGTTCAGCGTTATGAGAGCTTTCACAAGATACCCTACACGATATACAAGGAAAAGATTTCTTTTTTCAAGTAACTTAATTAGCCCCTATACATTTTTCCTAAATATGTTTATGAATATTTATTAATCTGTAAATATGTGGGTCAATAGTCTTTATTATTTCTCCCAATTTGAACTTTCTATGTTCCATAGTTTACGAGTAAAGTGGCTCTGACAGACAGACACAGGAGTGATCTTATAATGGTTCCGTTTTTACTTTTTAAGTAAGGAACCCTAAAAATAAACAAAAAGCTCATCTTTCCAACACACTAAGACAATATTACTAAGAAATTTCATTTTTTAATAGAATGAAATGAGATATTATAATTTAAAAATCACATAACTTAGTAAAAAATTAAAAAACACATTTTCAGTAATTGCAGTCCTTATCTAATAATAAGCAGAATTTCCCCCAGACAGTTTCAGGGGGGTGCTGCGGCATTCCTGCCCTTTGATTTACAAAACAGCACCTTCTTGCCCTGCATCCAGAAAATTAGCTCTTACTCTTTTTCGTTTAAAAAAAATTGTTTGCATAGCAAAAACTTCTTCAGCCTTGAAACTAGCCTTGAAAAGAGTCCCCTTCCCTGAATTTTAAATATTAAAAGTGGCTTAAAAAAAAATGCCTAAAAAAATCAAAAAAGTACACTTTAGAATCTAGAGGGAAACTCTGAATATGTGTGAAATGTTTTTTTTAGCCCAGTATATGAGCTATAGAATTTATACACATTACCTAATACACTAAAAATTCGATAAGTTTAAAAATGATACCACAGCAGAAAACACACTTCCAGCAATGATCGATCATAGTTAGTTCTGTAATGAAGATCTGTGTTTCTCAATTAAATTTTTAATTTTAAAGTAGTGTATTCGATGATGGTTAATATAGTATTTATTATTAATAATATACTACAATCATTATACAGTAGACTTCCTCAAATTCGCAAAGCTTTGGACCAGAGGTTGTGCGGATTTTAGAATTTTTTGCAGATTTCTGGTCATTGCTTTATTTACATTTTTTAAACAGTAATTTGAGTGTAATAATAAAATCAAAATTATAATGAATTTTTGCAATATAGTAGAATATTAAAATAGTTAAGTGAAGTAATAAACTAAAATGATTAAAGGTAAGATCATTTTAGAAATGATTAAAAGTAAAGGTCAATTAATTAATAATTTATGATTAAACATGCATAATAAAGATGAGATACATTTTACTTGAATTATTCAATGAAACTTTCCTCATAAAGGTACCCTATTCATAGCAAAATCTTAAAGTAAGAAAGTTTTATTTCAGGTTTAGGCAGTCTTAACAACCAAAAAAGCTTGATTAATACATAAATATATTTGGTAAAAAGATTGTCATTACAATAGATATCAATATCTTTATTTTTTTCAGAAATAAATTTGTACTCCCTTCATGAAAAACCATAAATTCAGTCATAATATCGAGAATTACTTATTAAAACACATACAGAATGACATAAAACTAAAAAATTCTGTAATTTTGCCCCTACATCTGAATTGAAAGTTTCATTGTTTACATCTCTGATGATGTGCGGATTTTAGAGTTGTGGATTCGAGGGAGTCTACTGTACTACAACAATTTTAAAACAATGCATTCAATATAGTGAAAATTTTCAGTACTTCTTAGTTATCCCATCGACCAATTTCGCCAAATTATATAAATCACCAAACCACTCGCCAAATTATACACATTGACATAATTTTTATTTTAAATAATGAAAGAACAAATAAATTAGCAAAACATTAAAAATACAAATAAAATGTCAAATTAATGGTTTTATTGGCCATTATTGGCATTTAATCTTACAATTTGGCAACAGTAATTTGGTCGACGGGATAACTAAGAAGTACCAAATTTTCTTTTAATAAACGGTCAAGTGCGAGTATTACTCGTGCACAGAGGGTTCCGTACAATAATATCTGAATTAGTAAGTGTAGTATTAAAAAAATACTGTTGCTAAAAGAATACTAAGACTTTGTAAAAACTATACAACGTAGGGTTGGGTATAGCTGTATAGTATACAGGGTACAAAGGAAAGTCACTCTAACCTGAAAATACTTGCGAACGGTGAGAGCTACAGCTATGCAAGTGAAGTAACGGTACAGTAAAGCGACTACACCTGACATAATGTAAACGACAGCAGCAACCCTAGTGCCGAAATTTGGAAGATAGCCATTGCAAATCGAAAATGAAAAGACGTAGAACAAATTTTTCAATTAGAAAGTTTTAGAGCATCAATTAATTAGTACGAAACGACATTTGGTTCATAAGATAAATCGTTGGATAAGATAAATCATCGCCTGCATATCCAAAAATATCCGAAATCGATGAGCGACGATTCTACTTTGCGTATTCACATTCCGGAAATGTAGCAGTGCACAATTGCAGATTGTGACGTTGTGCTGTGCTGTAATGTCTGTAAAAATTTAATTTCCAATGCATTTAAAATTTTAGATTAACCCTTTCAGGGGCAGAAGAATTCTGTTCGTAAACTGATGAAATAATTGACTAACACAAGAATATTCAAATGAATTTCTTAGAAAACAAAAACCCACTAATTTGCACTTTCATTAAAAAAGCAAAATTTTATTAAAATATTCTTGTTGCCATTTGTCAGTTTTGGAATTAAAATTAGGTGACTAGACCGTCTAGCCACCGCTTTTGAAAGGGTTAAATCAATGCCGTCGTATTGAAGAGGCTTGCAATAGACGCTCCATGCTGATAATGCGCATGCAGAATTACTCTGAGGAATACAAACGTATATCGTGAGCACTGGTGAAATTTTCGAATATACTGAATATTAACTTTTTATCACTGTGAGACAGTTTGTCTTTTTTGTTTTTTTGTGCGATGTTATCAAAATGTATTGAGATCAGTACGTATTTATAGCATAAATTGTGCATATTTCTTCATACTTTTGGCTATTCCATTAAAATGTTTACACAAAATGGAGTGCAAAGATTTCGGACATGTTTGGGTATACAGGCGAAGATTTATCTCATCCATGTAAACCACATGTCGTTTTCTACTAATTAATTAATGCTCTAAAACTTTCTAACTGGAAATTTTGCTCTATATTTTGCTAAATACCTCTTTTCATTTTCGATTTGTAGTGGCTATCTTCCAAATTTCTCCACTAGGGGCGCTGCTGTCGTTTTCATTAAATCGGGCGTAATCGCTTTACTATACCGTTACCTCACTTGCATAGCTGTATCTCTCTCCGTTCGCAAGTATTTTCAGGTCAAAGGGACTTTCCTTTGCACCCTGTATATTGGAAAAGTATAAATGAATATACCATTAAAGTTCAAAGACATATGGAACCTAAATAATATCAAACATAGTTATTCTGTGTATGTGTTTTCCATATAGGTTTTTAGTTAACCTTTAAAGACACGGTAGGTGTATTGAGAGAGCCACTCAATGCAAACTAGTCGCGAATCCCATAGTATTTATGTGATTAATTCTGATTAAATTAGTCTGTTTTTAACAATTTGACATTTATTGCTTTTATACTGCTACTGGGCACTGCATTACACAAGTATATCCTTAAAATTTGTTATCTAGGCTTTAAAAGCCGATGGAGCATAGAGTACGGCGTCCCTGTTATTTCGTATGTTCAAAACGTCCGCATCTTTAAATGTTGATATCTTGGCTAATTATCGACGATTTTTTCCGAAATTCATGATCAACAATGCTTTTATACTTCTGCTACGATAGGTATCTCCAGCGCTGCTCAACACTTTTGCTGAAGCCCGTAAAGCGAAATTTGTGTGTAACGGAAAAATGCGATTTTCTCAAAAACTATGTGACCTATGGTAATCTCTATAATTTTCCTGCAAGGTTTAAATTAATGTCCACTTCCTCTAATTTTTTCATAATTTTAGTTTCAATAGATTCAGAATTAGATGGGGGGGGGGGGACATATTTTTGCACTGCATTTTCCACCATATCTTTGAAAATATAATACCTAAAATTAAATGAAATATATTTTTGATTTCAGCGTTATGAAAGCTTTCACACGATACCCCACACGATATACAAAGAAAAGATTTTTTTTTCAAGTAACTTAATTAGCCCCTGTACATTTTTCCTAAATATATTTATGAATATTTATTAATCTGTAAATATGTGGGTAAATAATTTTATTACTTCCCCGAATTTGAACTTTCCACGTTGTATAGTTTACGAGTAAAAGGACTGTGACAGACAGACACAGGAGTGATCTTATAATGGTTCCGTTTTTACTTTTTAAGTACGGAACCCTAAAAATGGGAGGCTAGGAGAAGGAATTCTATAAAGGCCTCCTCTGGTTATAAATGTGAAAAATTCTGAACTGTCTGTATTTTAGTCTGTGTCACCTCATTATTTCAACATTAAAACTAACAAGAGACTACATTAAAAATGGAATGTCAGTTTATGTGGATTAGACACTTTCCAATTGTGAAAAGGTGGCAAGAAGTCAACGAGTCACTGTAAAAGTTCGAAACAGCTCTGGATCAGTCATATTTTTGTAAGATTTTGCATTTTTTTGCAGAATACTGTGATTAGTTTTCCCTGTGATATTCTCCAAATTTAACCGAGATTTCCATATTTTCAGGTCTGTGATCATCCTGATGATTGATTTTTCTTTTCCTTTTCGTGTGTGTGTGTGTGTGTGTGTGGGGGGGGGGGGGCAATAAAAATACATATTTAGAGGTCGATCATGGGTGCAAGTTTGAAATTTGGCCAAGCCTGAAAATATTTCGAATCCTCTCCTCCCCCTCCCCCACTGAAAGAGCACATATGCACGTGCCGACGCACCACCTAGACAAAACCCAACGCGTTAATATTATATGCAGTAAAATATGTTGAAACCAATAAAAAAAAATAAGTGCAAATTGCAGGGGTGATTCTGAGTCAAAAAAGTTTTCTAAAATTCACAGCAAATTTTCTGAAAAGTTACAGCAGAGGGGGGAGGGGGGAATCCACTACTGGCACTAACTATGCATTATTTCTGTGATCTTTTGGCGAAATTTGTGGTTTTTTTCGCGATCTGTTGGCGACATTTGTAGGATTTTTCGCGATCTTTTGACAAAGTTTGCGTTTTTTCGCGATCTTTTGACGAAATTTGCGGGTTTTCGCGATCTTTTGACGAAATTTGTGGGTTTTTTCGCGATCTTTTGACGTAATTTGCGGGTTTTTTCGTGATTTTTTGACGAAATTTGCGGGTTTTTTCGCGATCTTTTGACGTAATTTGCGGGTTTTTTCGCGATTTTTTTGACGAAATTTGAGGGTTTTTTTCGCGATCTTTTGACGTAATTTGAGGTTTTTTCGCGATCTTTTGACGTAATTTGCGGGTTTTTTGCGATCTTTTGCCGTAATTTGTGGTTTTTTTTTTCGCGATCTTTTAACGTAATTTGCGGGGTTTTTTCCGCGATCTTTTAACGTAATTTGCGGGGTTTTTTTCCGCGATCTTTTAACGTAATTTGCGGGGTTTTTTTTCGCGATCTTTTCACAAATTTTGTGGGTTTTCGCAATTTTTGGACGAAATTTGCGTTATTTCCGCGATTCTTTGACGAAATTTGCAGGGGTTTTTTTCCGAGATTCTTTGACGAAATTTGCGTTTTTTCGGCGACCATTTGTCGAAATTCGCGATATTTTTTATGTCCGAATTTTCGGATTGATGACCATTTTTTTTTTAAATTTTCGGAAATGAATGCCTTAAATTTTCGGAACAGAATCACCACTATGCAAAATGCATGTCATGTAAAACGTTCATTTTCATGTAAACTGTATTTGAAAAGTTTAATTCATACACGCTACAGCTAAAAATAATAAAATTGACATGCTATGACACATAAAATTGTGAAATACTCAAGAATGTGCATGGGCACACTTATATACAACGTTTTTGTAATTTTAAAAATATCTTCCCATAAATGACATTAAAAAAGTACCTTAAAAGAAAGTATTAAAAAACTCAAAGAATATTAAAATACAAATTACACTGATGATAGAAGTATAAATTACCGCAAATGAAATTATTCCATATTCAAAGCTGGAGTAGCACAGTTGAAGTTTATTCCAACAGAGCGAAAAATGTCCAGACCAAGGATCGAACCTGGATACTTGGCGTGCCGTGCCAATGCCTTACCTGTTAGTTGGACTTAGTCCAACTAATAAGAGTGAATTATGTCAGCCAGGTATCGGTCCGGATAGCCTAACAGGTAAGGCATTGGCACGGCACGCCAAGTGTCCAGGTTCGATCCTTGGTCTGGACATTTTTCGCTCTGTTGGAATAAACTTCAACTGTGCTACTCCAGCTTTGAATATGATATAATCCAGTTGGAAAAAATATTCGTTCCCTTCATTATGAAATTATTCCAGTTTTATCATATTTTCATTTTATTTCTGCTAGCATTAACAATTTTTTTGCATGTAGAATTACCACCAATTTAACAAAATTCGCGTTTTTTTTCACGATCATTTTAATGAAACTCGCGTTTTACCCGCTATCCATCAACGAAATTCGCGTTTTTACCTCCGTCCTTTGACGAAATTCGCGTTTTCCCCCACGATCTTTACACGAAATTCGCATTTCCCCCACGATCTTTAGCCGAACTTTGCGTTTTTTTCACGATTTTTAGACGAATTTTGCGGGTTTTTTTTCACGGTCTTTATACGAAATTTGCGTTTTTTCCACGATTTTCCGATGAAATTCACGTATTATTTTATACGACCTTTTGACGAAATCCGCGTATTTTACACGATCTTGACGAAATTTGTATTTTTCCATTATCTTTAGAGGAAATTCGCGTTTTTTCCCGGATCATTTGATGAAAATCACGTTTTTTCCGCAATCCTTTGACGAAAATCGTGTTTTTTTTTACGATCCTTTAACGAAAACCGCGTCTATTTCGCGATTCTTTGGCGGAGATTGCGTCATTTTCGTGATCCTTTGATGGAGACCGCGTCATTTTCGCGATCCTCTGACAGAGACCGCGTCTTTTCCGCGATCTTTTGATGGAAATCGCGTCTTTTCCGCGATCTTTTGACGGAAATAACGTTTTTTCCGCGATCATTTGACAAAAATCACATTTTTTTTTCACAATTCTTTGGTGAAAATGGTGTTTTTTTTCTGCGATCCAGTAACGAAAATCGCGTCTTTTTCGCGATCCTTTGACAGAAAGCGTTTTACCCGCAATATTTTGACGGAAATCGCATATTTTTCGCGAAGCTTTGACAGAAGACGCGTTTTTTCCGTGATCCTTTCACAAAAATCGCGTTTACGCAATAATTTAAAGGAAATCTCATCTTTTGACAGAAATAGCGCTTTTTCCGCGATTATTTGACGAAAATCACGATTTTTCCGCAATCCTTCGGACAAAATCTTTTTTTTTTTTTCGCGATCCTTTGACGAAAATCGCGTCTTTTTCGTGATTTTTTTGGCGGAGATCGTGTCATTTTCGCGATCATTTGACGGAGATCGCGTCTTTTTCGCGATCCTTTGACAGAAAGCGTTTTTTCCGTGATCCTTAGACAGAAATCGCGTTGTTTCCGCAGAAAAGGAAGATTGTCTGAAAAAAATATAAATTCAGATTCTAACCAAAATTTTAAACGGGATGGTCAAAAAGTGAAGTTATTTTAAGACCGATTTTTAATCATTTTTGCTCGAATCTTGAGAAATCTAAAAGCGGATTTTTTTTTCCGGTCCTCGGAGATTTTTCCGGCCGCTTCCGTCCTCGGGAATCTTCAAAAGCCGGAATTCCGGCCTGTGGCCGGAAAACTTGCACCCATGAGGTCGATGCAGAATTTTTTTTTTCTTGGGGCCCATTTTGCGAAAAGTAAAAGCTATTTTTATGAAATGTATTATATTTTTGTGAAAAATAACATTTTGCAATGAAAGATAAAATCAAGTTTCCATACTCAAACCAAGCATTTATTAATAACTTCTTTAAGTACTTCTGCTAAAGTTTTCCTTTCTGGTGAATTTGTTTTGTTTGCAAATTACACATTTTAAAACGTAACAGAATAAAAATAATTAATGAAGAGCATGTTTTTGAAATGGAATTTTGTGAAGAGGCCTATTTTATTAAAAGGAATTTTCTGAAGGGGCCTGTTTTATTAAAAAGCCCTAATAGGCCTCAAATTTTGCCTGAATCGACCCCTGATATTACAACTTTGGAGTTATTCCTCCTTTCTTCTATCTACAACTCAAGGAAAAGTGAGGTCCTTAAGTCTGTCCATGAGTGAAATATAATAATGTTATTAAAAATAGGAAGATTTTACTAAAAATCTCCATACTTGTATAAAATGACATAAAAAAAAGTTTAGTTATTTTATTAGTGCCATATGCATAAATTTTAACAAATAACAATAAATTTTAGTTTCTCCCATCAATTAATTTTAGAAGTAAATTATACCCTTAGGAAGTTTCTTTTAAATTTTGATGCCAAGAAAATGTGAGTTGGAACAACCAAATTAGTATGACTACATGTTTTAATTACTTAAATGTCAGTTTTAATAAACAAATAAGTATTATCAAATCTTTTAATTACTTACTATCTTTTTTCTTATCAACATCACCTTTACTCTCTTCATTAGAATCCTCCTCGTCCGAACTAAAAAAAGTAAAATAACATCAGTCTAAGCAAGTCAATAACAAAAATTAAATAAATTTCAAATACAGTTTAATGGAAATAATATGTGTTTTAAAAAATACAAAATGAACCAAAATTGACAAAATGAACCAAAATGAGAAAAAATACTTTAATTAGTACAAACTGGTTTTACTTTTTATCAATGTTAGTGATATTATTTCATTATTATTATTAAAGTATTTCGAACAGCTTTTTCTTATCTCTCTATTCTAAAAAAAAAGTAACTACCGCTGTCACCGCCGCCGGTTTTGAATTTTTTGTGACCGGAGGTCTTTCTTCGTTAATATTAAGAAAAATAATGCATACAAAAATATGAAAATCGGTAGTATTATACAGAAATGTTTGATAAACACGCTAATGAAGAGAGTTTTCAGATCGAAGAATTATTTTAAGAGATATTTAATGCTAAAGTTGGACAAAATCGTTCCACTAAAAAAGTTTTATAGGAGCAAAAACTGTTCATAGGAATTTAATCATTTTTAGATCATTTTATGCGTTAGAATTTGCCGGAGTGCAGATTGCATTAATTTTTTTATTTTGACTCATTTTTTGAGGTTTTATTTCTATTTTAAATTCAGATTTTCAGCATTTCTAGAGATATTTTTAACAGATTTTAGAAAGTGATATTAATTTAAACTGTTGCCAACTGTATAAACAGCGGAAGCAATAATGTTTGCTTAAAAAAAAAAAAAAATAATAATAATAATATTTATACGTGTAAATAAATTAAAAATTTATTTACACGTGACTATTATAAACAGAAAAAAACATTTGGAATTAGAATTAAATAATTATGTACAAAAAGTAGGAACTTATTAAAAATTATGTCATAAAAACTATAATTACACGTGAGTTTTAAGAGAGAAACGAATTTGTAAAGCAATAAATTTATTAACATGCGTTAGAAGTCTTAAATAGGAGAAATTACGTCCTATTTATGTCACATTACAGTTATTACATAAAATAAATTAAAAATTTATTTACACGTGACTGTTATAAACAGAAAAAACATTTGGAATTAGAATTAAATAATTATGTACAAAAAGCAGGAACTTATTAAAAATTATGTCATAAAAACTATAATTACACGTGAATTTTAAGAGAGAAAGGAATTTGTAAAGCAATAAATTTATTAACATGCGTTAGAAGTCTTAAATAGGAGAAATTACGTCATATTTACGTCACATTAAAGTTATTACATAAAATGAACACAAAATAATACTGCAAAACGATTTAAATTTAGAAATTGCGCTAGACATTTATTTGATATTTTCAGAGGATACTTTTCAACTATTTTTGTTAGGAAAGCGCAAATAATATTTAATTTCTAACACAAGTATTTTCACGTGAATATTAAAAAGAGAAAGAATAGTTTGGTCAAAATTACGTCAGATTAAAAATAGGGATGCACCGGATATTGATTTTGCCGGATATCGGATACCGGATATCCGAAGCTCCTTCGCCTGCCGGATTCGGATATCCGGCCGGATATCCGATCGGATATCCGGCACTAGATATGTTTTTAATTATATAGTGAATTATTTCTCTATATAATGTCATCTCAGAACAATAAATTACAAACATGTTTCACACATCATTAAAACATTTTAAATGTATTGAAATATAATTTACAAAAACTATATCTCTTTGAATATCAGGGCTTGTAATTCAAGTTTTCCCAAGGGGAGTTTCATACCCAAAATTTATAAATGCAGGGGAGTTGAACTGTTAGAAAGGAAAGAAAAAGTCTTTAAACCCCGTTATTTTTTATGTGCTACTTAAAGAATTACATTTATACAGACATGACAAAATACCATTGAAACAATTTAAATTAACAACTCAAGATAATTATTCAAAATTTTTATTTTATTAAAACAAAGGAACAGAATCAAGTTTTATATATATATCATGTCTATTTTTCAACCTTCACTTAATGTTATGGGCAATTAACAATCAGGTTGCTAAATGAATTTCTTAATTTAGATTTTATTCCATTTTGCGTACTTTAGCCTCTTTCACAAGTTACACTTTTGACAAACAGCACAGAGCGACTTTTCAGGGTTGGTAAAAAACCAGTTTTTTTTTTAAAAAAAAAACCCAGGTTTTTTTGGTTTAAACCGGGTTTTTAAAAAATATTTTTTCTATTACATATACATACATATTTATTGATAAAAATAAACATTGTTGAATATGTAAGTAATATAACTTCATTTAAAAATAATTTAAATTAAATAATTACAGTAATTATGTAGAAAATTGAAATAATTTAACATTTTTAGTAAAAGTTATGTCTTATGTTCCATGAATAAAATGCTCTACATAGTGAAACATTGATACCTTGAAAATCTTAATAAACAATTTTTTGATTACTATAGTCCTATAAATAAATATATGGTGTAGTTTCATAAATACAATATAATTTCCCATGGCTATTCAAAATCATTTCTTTGAAATATTTGCAATATGATATGTCTGATTTTTCTGTTAAAACACTACATGAACAATTATTATCTTTTATTAAAAGTAAAGCTTTTAAGCTTTTTATAAAGAATTCCTGGAATGATTTTGAATTTAGCAGTAGAGTCTTTACACGTTTCAAGAAGTATTGTATATTGTCATTTGACACTTCTCAGAAACTGCCAGGTAAAAAAAAAAGGGGGCGACAGTAAAATAAACAGAAATACCTATTTACCAGCTTTTTAGACTACTGAAAACATTGATCTTAAAATGGAAAGTAGATTTATAAAAGTTGTCAATCTTAAAAAAATTCCAAAGGTATATGTCGCATACCTGCATATACCCTCCACTACATCCCTGGTTAAAAGTAGAAATTATTTATATCCGATAATTTGAAACACTTAAATTACAAAAATGAGAAAATGTTATATTAGATTTTTTCTAAAAAACCAGTTAGTTAATCAATTGATTTAAACCATGCTAACCCTGCTGGTAACAATAAAATAAATCATAATGCAAAACCTCAATCCCAATGTAGGAATGAAAGAAAAAAAAAGCTTACTAAACCCAATAGCCATGATACAACAAAGAAAACTCACTGCCAATCCTTCATTAGCATACAGAACAAAGAGTAACCAATGGAGAGAATTACTTATGATTATGTCACCATTGAGGCATAATGTAATCCTTAGTAAATCTTAACTAATCAAGCAATCTAAGTAGTAAAAGTGTATTTTTAGCTAGAATCTGCCATTTTGGCTATTTTTTAAAATAAAAGAAGAAAGAAAACTAACTACTTTTTCTTTTTTTTTTTTTTTTCCAGCTAATTTTAGAAAAATTAGTCTGCCATGTAGACTTAAAGCTTATAAGAAAAGTTTGACTAAAAATGTTTGTTACTTTACAAGTTTATTAATTCATCATTTTTCTAAAGTTTTGCTTGTAGCTTCTGCATAACTTGGATTTTGCATTTTTCAATAATGTGTAAAATAAATGAAAACAATAGGGAAAAAGAGAAAAAAAAACAGATGAAAAAAAACCAGCATGGTTTTAAAAAAAAACCACGGTTTAAACCAGCGTCGTTTAAACCAAACAACCCTGCGACTTTTATAACTTTAGAAATTATCGGAAACACATAGTTATGCTCTCTTAAAAAGTTTTAGAAAACTTTGCAAAATCTGATGTGCATTCATTTTTAACTTACAGGAATAATGCATATCGGTGATGGTATGTCACTTCTGAACAAATTTGTTTTATTATATCCTTAATGGAATTATATTCAAAACTGTAATCCCTGGTATTTTCATTAATTGAACTATGTTCTATGCATTGGAATTTTAAATCCATATCCAAAGTTTGAAAAGGGAATAGTCAATTGCTTTCTTCTATTACACGAGAAAAGGTTGATTTCAAAAAGTCATGTCCTAATTTCTGTTAATTGCGAGAAACAACTAGTTTGCTGTTTCTAAATATGTTTTTTTTAAGTTCACCAAAGTATTTTTTTTCATGTGCACCACAAGTGTAATCTCATTTTGTTTAGTGCAACTATTGTCCAATTTGGTAGAGCTTAGTATCCGGTGGCCTTTGCTCCCCTTTTAGTTATTTCCAATTTTGAGTGCACAGGAAAAACATCGCAAAATATGTAAAACGGTCATAGGAAAAAACATTGCTGATTTCGTCAATCATGGTGAAAATAAATAAAATAATTTGTCGATTGGTTGCGAGAAAAAAAACTGAAGTTCATGGGAAAACGAAAGTGGGAAAATATCACAAAATTCGTCAATCGATCATGGAACAGTATCGTGAAATTTGCCAATCTGTCACGAGCAAATACCGTGAAATTCCTCAGCCGGTCGCAGAGAAAATATGCGAAAATTTTCAATCAGATGCAGAAAAACAATCGTTACTTTCATCAGTATGTCACAAGAACAAACAGGGAAATTTGCCAATCGGTCACAGAATAAAATTTCTACATTTGTCAATTGATTGTGAAAAATTTTTAAAGGAAATTCACCAATCGGTCTCCAAAACAAAATCAAGAAATTCGTCAGTTGGTCGAGGAGAAAAATCACAAACTTTTTTGGTCAGATGCAGAAAAACAAACACTAATTTTGTCAATTTATTGTAAGAAGAAACTGTGAAAACTGCAAATCGATAGTGGAAAATATCATGAAATTTGTCAGTCGGTCCCGACACTTCATCGTCGTTTTACAAAGAAACATTTTCGGAAAATGATTTTTTGGAAACAGGAGCTTCCCGTCCCCAATGTTCTTTAGGGCACGAATCATGCCATCCCATCCCGAAATTCAAGACATGTATCTGCCATTCAAGCCGTGTAATGTATATTAATAATGTTGTATAAAAAATGTAATTTAAACATTAAAATATTCTGTTTGTACAATGAAATGCAAATGCTGATAATTGCGACTGGATTTGGATATGGCATTGACTATATTGGTAATTGCTAATAATTAATTTGTACAATGAAATGCTGATAATTTGTGTAAAAAATTTTAACCAATTAATAGGCTTTATAATTGAAGAGTATCTTCACAAAGAAATACATACGTTCTTTTTATAATTTAAACAAAATATCTACTAATGTTATCCATGATTAAAGAGTTATTTTCTCCAAATATAGGTTTAGTTGATGTCTTTTTTCTGCTTTAATTATTTAATACTGTTTTGCTTTGAGTCACATTTAGTTTTATTTTAAGTTAAATTACTGTGATATTTATAAGTAAAAAGAAAATTACTTTTAATTTTAATTATTTTATTTATAATGAAGTTACAAAAATAACTAATTGGATGTGCCAATCCCAAAACATTTTTCGATCTCATACATCTTAATATTTCAAAAAGTAGTTCCAAATGTTAATACTTCGATATTATTAGTTCAATATTATACCAACTTTGATTTTGATCTAAAATTTCTATTCGTCAATAAATCAAAATAAGAATAAGTTAATCTCGATCATGATATTTATTAAAATCAATATTTTTTTTTGTTATTCTGCTGTACGTCAGCTGATTGTGAATAACCAGCTTAGCAGGATGCGAAGTTCCCATGGCTTCACGAGCCACCAATATACAGTACAAAAAACTGAGAAAAATTGAGAAAATTTTACAAAAAATGCTGTCACAGTGCCACCTTCTGGCAGAATATTTCCAAATTCAAGAAAAAACTGCCGGCCATAGCCAAAAATGTACACAAAAAATTTGTTCAATTGTATGCTTAGCTTCATACACTTTTCGATGATAAAATAATGGAAATAACACAAAAATCACTGTTATAGCACCCCCTTCCAGCAGAATATTTTCAAATTGAAGGAGGACCAGTTGGCCATAGCCAAAAACATACCCCCAAAAATTGGTTCAATTCTATACATAACTTCATACACTTTTCGATGGCACAAGAATGAAAATGGCACAAAAATCACTATTACAGCGCACCCTTCTGGCAGAATATTTCCAATTTAAAGGAGAACCTGCTGGACATAGCCAAAAACATACACAAAAAATTTTGTTCAATTATATGGATAACTTATGATTACATATTTAACATACACTTTTCGATAGTACAATAATGAAAATGGCACAAAAATCGCAATTACAGCACTTTCTTCCGGCAGAATGCTTCCATATTGAAGCAGGACCTGCTGGCCACAGCCAAAAACATACACAAAAAATTTGGTTCAATTCTATGCATAACTTCATACACTTTTTGATGACGCAATAATGAAAATGGCACAAAAATCACGATTACAGCACCCCCTTCCAGTAGAATGTTCCAATATTGAAGGAGGGCCAGCTGGCTATAGCCAAAAACATTCACAAAAAATTTGGTTCAATTCTATGCACAACTTCATACACTTTTTGATGGTATGATGACAGACAGACAATTTGTATAAACATGTTTTGGGATCTCTGACCCCTAAAACGTCTAAGACCACCGAAAACCAGAAATCGAAAAAATCTCAGTTACAATACTTTCTTCTATTGAAGATAGAAGAAAGAGAGAAAGAAAATTAATAAAGTCATACTTTAATAAACAATTTCAGATTTTGTTTCACATTCTGAAAGTAAAGGTACAATTTTCTAAAAGATGTAAACATAAATTCTTAAATTTATTATAAAGAGTTCTAATACCAATGTTAGGAAAGCTGGCAATTCTTTAAACTTTTGAGAATTACCTTTTACTCATGAATAGTGGACTTACTTTCATATTTTGCATTATAAACAAAAGTTGCTCGGCATTGTTTGGATCAAACGATTTCTCTTATCCTTATATATTTACTTTGCTACATATTGCCGGATATCCGGCAGAGAAGTCGGATATCCGGTGATTGTGATTCGGATATCCGACGGTATTTCGGATATTGAAAAATCAGCCGGATATGCCGGATATCGGATATTTGCCGGATATCCGTTGCATCCCTAATTAAAAACGATTAATTCAAAATGTCTCATCTGAAAGAACTTTCTTTTCACTTTGTTAAAAAATACCAGGAGACAAAGACTCTGTTTACTTAATTCCTTTTATATTAGCTTATTTTGAAATATTGTTACACGTGTCTACGTCATCAAGTTATTTTTATTTTGACGTTTTATTTGTATTTTTATTAATGTTGTACTAATTTATTTGTTTTTCCGTTATTTAAAATAAAAATTATGTCAATTTGTATAATTTGGCGATTTATATAATTTGGTGAAATTGGTCGACGGGATAATCAAGTAGTACCGCAACGGATTTGGCGTTAAAATTCCCCAATCAAAGAGAAATGAATAGAAATCCGTTTATAGAGAGATTGCCACTGTTTTTTTTTAATTATAATTCAATCTTTCGAAATCTTTTTAAAGCCGATCAAATTAGCGTGCATTTAGAGTCTACGGTGTCTGGACGGGGGTTGGCGAGCGTAGCTCGTAGGGGGCCGAGCCCCCTAGTTATTGAACAAAAATAATATGAGCTTCATTAAATTGAAGTATCAGATAAGTTGAACTATTTTAAATTACCTGCAAAACACAAAAATTTTCACAGTTTTTCATAGGAAAATCTGAATATCACACATAGAGAAGCTTTCTGTCAAGTCTGTATAGTCTCCATAGTTTTTGCAGACATATATTAATATAAAATATTTGATAAAGTAAAAAATAAAAATACATGTGAATAAACTAACAAAACTAATGATGAAAACGTTGTTGCAGAAAAGAAAACATCCAATGTAATAACAACTGAAAGCTTTCAAAAATTAAAAATGTATCTGATGTCGAGAAATCTTTCAATGACAGCCGTAATTGATATTGTAAAAATTCTCTGGAACTGCGAAATAACAAATTCGAAAGCACTAATTTAATAAGATGCTTGCTTTAAAACTTTCAAAGGTTTGTGGTAGTAAAATTTTATCTAAAAAAAAAATAATAATAAAGGTATATAACTTTTAATGTTATTTAAATAATCTTTACAAAATTTGTTGTGCAGAAAAGGCTGATTCATAAAGTAAAATTTGGTACTTTTCTATCCACAGGAAACTGATCATACTTAAGTAGTTACAATGAATAAATATAATTACTACTAAATATACCACTAACTTAAAATATAATTATATATTACCTAGATTGTCAAATAATAAAATAATATAAAATAAACAATCCAATTTTAAAATATCCTACTATTTATTTGTCTTGGCACCTTAGCGTGAATGATATAAATCTGCAAATTTCTTTTAAAATAGCTGTGATGTTGTAAGATTAATCAATCATCACATATAAATAATTGTACCCAATTTAAAACCAAAATTCTCCTTTTACAAATATATTTAACTGAAACTTCCTTCCCATTAAAAACATTCTCATTACACATTAATGTCTCTTTTATCTCATCTCTTATACAGCTAATAAATATTCCTTTTAACGTTTACCAAATTATCAACTGTTAACAACAACAACAACAAAAAAAAAACTTTCTTACCCTCATTAACAAACAATAAAGTTAAATGCTTTTATTTCTGTTCACCAATAAATAAAAATATTTTTTTGATCTTTTTCTTTTCTTTTGTGCAATAACCTAAACAGTTACTGATACATCGCTTTTATCATTCTGACGAAAATAACATCGAAATGATTTCTTATGGAAAATGTAATTTTTGCTGTGTCCTAAAAGGAGGAAAAGCAGGTGATAACAGACAGATGCCTCATTTATTTATTGAAACCACAGGAAATAGAAAGATTAATGATTATTATGAAAGGAGTAATTAAATTACTTTTACAAGAATAAAAGCTTTTTAACAGTGTTGAAAATAAGGAATACTGAATTTATTTTAGAAGCATGAATGATATAAATCTGCAATTTTTTTTTAAAATAGCTGTGATGTTGTAAGATTAATCAATCATCACATATAAATAATTGTACCCAATTTAAAACCAAAATTCTCCTTTTACAAATATATTTAACTGAAACTTCCTTCCCATTAAAAACATTCTCATTACACATTAATGTCTCTTTTATCTCATCTCTTATACAGCTAATAAATATTCCTTTTAACGTTTACCAAATTATCAACTGTTAACAACAACAACAACAACAAAAAAACTTTCTTACCCTCATTAACAAACAATAAAGTTAAATGCTTTTATTTCTGTTCACCAATAAATAAAAATATTTTTTTGATCTTTTTCTTTTCTTTTGTGCAATAACCTAAACAGTTACTGATACATCGCTTTCATCATTCTGATGAAAATAACATCGAAATGATTTCTTATGGAAAATGTAATTTTTGCTGCGTCCTAAAAGGAGGAAAAGCAGGTGATAACAGACAGATGCCTCATTTATTTATTGAAACCACAAGAAATAGAAAGATTAATGATTATTATGAAAGGAGTAATTAAATTACTTTTACAAGAATAAAAGCTTTTTAACAGTGTTGAAAATAAGGAATACTGAATTTATTTTAGAAACATAAATAAATTTTAGATATTAACACACCTTAAAAAGCATTAACAGAATAATATAGGGAACACAAGAAATTTTGATGATTATATATTAATATATTACTTCTTATATTTTTTAAAAAGTTTTTTTTTAACCATACAAGATAAATAAAATTTTCAGGTTAAAAAAAAAAAATGGGCCCGAGCCTGTCTCACCTCTACCCAGTATAGGTCAAAATTAAAATTTTTACCAAATGGCCACTGGCCAGTACGCTGATTTTTTTCACTGGCCAGTAACAAATTTACGAACATTTCATACAAAATTGTATTTTTTCTAACTATCAACATTGTAATTTGTCAAATAAAAGTCAAACACATATTTTGAAGATATTTAGACATATTTAATACAATGTATAAAAGAGACAAGAAAATTAAAATATACATTAAGAACATTTTGAATATTTTATTTTTACTATTAATTGCAATGAAATAAAGCATTACAATAAGTGCTATTTTTGACACTAATGTTTATCATTCACATTAGGTATTTATGACCTAACAGAGTCTTCCCACCAAAGTTTTAATGCTACAGCAGTATTATATTCATTTAATTGAAGTTTAGATTGTTTAACCTTTAGGCGGTTACGCAGCGTGTCTTTATTTATAGATAAACTTTTATCCTTTAGAGTATTTTTCGCACTAATTCACACATTCTCACAGTTCGTTAGTGGAACTTGGTATCTTCTACTCTCAAATAACCATTATTTTACAATTAAAATCGTATCTTGCATTTTTACTTTTAAAAAACTAAAGAATTTCTCTTAACATTTTTTTAAATATCTTATTTGAGTGCAAATAATACTGGTTTTAATTCACTATTTAGTTACTATTAAAACAATGATTAATGCATTTATTTTATCTTTTCCAAATAAGCCAGTTTCATTTATTCCTTTAAAATAGGAATTATTAATGGTGGGCAGGGTTGGGTTTTTGACATCAAAAAGTGGTTTTTGACATGACAAGCGTCAAAAACTGGTTTAAACTGTCATAAACTGGTTTAAACTGTCGAAAACTGTCATAAACTGGTTTAAACCGTCAAAAATTACCAAATACATGTAACACACTTAAACATTTTAACAATAGGTAAACATTAAATAAGTCAATGATTTATGTGATCGTTTATTGAAAATTAATAATTTAAAAAATATATTATTTGCAAAAAAATATTTTTTTTTTTTTTTTTGATTTTTCAACCAGAAGAAAATAATTTTGTACAATTAAATAATCTGGATCAATTTTACCCTGCAGCACACCACGTGTTTAGCACATTTATTTACACCCAAAAGATTTTTGATTTTAGAGTGTATGAAGCGTTAGAAAATAGTCTGTCTCTTAATTGATTCTGAGCTAGTAGGACTTGATATCAAAAGCATTGCTAGATGAGCAAGTTTTGAAGCAGGCTCAAAAAGCTGTTGCATTTAATGATACCTTTCCACCAAGCAATGGAGTCCTCCCTATAGCACTGAAATGAGAAGACGAGAAAGGGGATTCTTTAGCTTCATACACAATCAGTATGGGTAAGCATCCATGAATTCTCTCTGTAGCTCAATCACGAGATGAATCAACTGATACAGCAGTCAACCCTTCCCCTGATGGTTGGGATGCAAAGTATAAGCCAAACAATGGTATGGTTTCATGATTTTATCCCTTCTATTATGCACATTTTCAATATGGGCTTCAAGGAATTTTCTTTTAAATGACCGGCCAATTTTGTTCAGTTTTAAAATCGAAAACATTTTTATACATTGAAAGAAATCATGTTTTAAAAAGATTTTGACTTTAAGCTTTTTTTTTTAATTACTTCTCTTTCTCTTATTTTGTAAATGTTTAAAATTAATAATCCAATTTCAATTTTGAATGGAATGGTTATTGCCTAGAATAGAATAACATTGATGCACATTATCTTGTTATATATACAAAAAAATCTGCACTTTTCTAAGTTTTTTTTTTTCCCATAAAAAAAGCTACCTAATGCTTTAAGCTCTCAAAAGTAAGAGAAATTAAAACGATTTTAAGTAAGAGAAAAAATGTACAGCTCAGGTGAGCTTAATGTCTACTTTTTAGAAAAACAATTTTACAAAAAAAAATTTAAATAAAAATTTTACCCTGTTAAAAAGTTGTATTTAACAATAATAACTGACATATGTCAAAAACCTGCCAACCCTGTAATTATTACTAATACTATATACTAATTATACAATTACAGTAATAGTGAATTTTAAATATTACATCTAATGTGTGACATTTAATGTGAAATTTTACAGATCACTGTAGTATTTGAGGTTTTTGACGAGGTTTTTGACAAGGGGTTTTTGACATGACGGTTTAAACCGCAGTTTAAACTGTCAAAAACTGACACGTGTCAAAAACCTGCCAACCCTGATGGTGGGGAACCACTTTTGTAAGAAAGGGACTCAGATTTTTAGAAATCCTGGGTCCCGGGGGCCCAGGATTTTCCAAGTGCAGCGACATCACTGGTCAAACAATACAACATTATTAATCTACTGAAATATTAATTTTTCGAATATTTTCAATATTGTTAATTTTTATTAATGAAAATAAATAATAAATTTCCATTTCAATTAATTTTAGCTAAACTAGACTTAGCCACACTAGACCTTTCTTTTCCTCTTTCTTTCAAAGTGCCCCTTGCATCAATCTGAAGTGCTTTATTTTCTCCCAAAGTTACAGATTGCAATATCCTATTGCCAAAGAAAAAAAAAAAATTGTTTACAACCATTTTTGCACTGTCCTGCCAACCCTTTTTTAAAAAGAATGGCAGGATACAACAAAAGTTTCAGAAGCTCTAAGTTACTTTCAAGTGTTTAATAAAGTTCTTTTAGTCTTATTGACGGCTTTATAAGGTGTAGGCTTGCGTGCAAAATTTTGTTGAAATCCTAATTTTTTGTATTAAATGTAAAAATTGGCCTTTTAGAGCTTTTAATATTTTGATGGATAATGTATTATTTCTCTAAAGAAAATGATGTTATGAATTTTCAAAGCGCCCCCACCCCCCCCTTATTTTTTTTGAATGATTTTCATTTTTAAGATAAGTTAAAAGTTTCATACCTCAGTAGGAAAGGGATACATGGCATTTAATACCATTAAACGAAAAGTCAACGACTCATAATAAAAAGTTAACTCATTATATAAAAAGTCAACTTCGTCATTTAAATAAAAAATGATACATAATTTTTAATAATTTTCAGGGCTTGAAATTCGATTTCGCCTAGGAGGGGAGTTGAGATGTTTGGGAGGGAGGGAAAAATCTTTAAAACTTACTGTTATTTAGTTATTTTACGCGCCATTTAAAGAATTATATTAATACAGACATGACCAGTGTTGAATTCAAGGGGTGGCTTGGGGGGGGAGGACATTCCCCCCCAGAGCAGTGAGATGTCCACCCCGGAAGACTTGAGATTTTGTGTTTTTGATGGTCAAAAAGTGCAATTCCCCCCCCCCCCCCCGCTGAACTCTATAATGTCCCCCCCGGAGCCACAGAAATCCCTCCCGGAGAAAAGTGTTGTTTGAATTCAACACTCAAAATAGCATTGAAGCAATATAAATCAACAACTCAGAATAGTTATGTAAAACGTATTTTTATTTAAAAAAGGAAGTCGATCGGTCATGGGATAAAATCGTGAAATTCATAGATCTGTTGCGGAAAAATAATCTTAAAATTTGTCAGTCGATCATGAGCAAAAGCTGCGAAGTTCGCCAATCTTTCAAAAGTTAGTTCAGTATATTATTTCAGATTAAAAATTATGCATATAATAATAAACATAGATATTCCTTTTGACGAAATTCGTGTTTTTTTCTGCGACCCTTTGACGAAATTCGCTTTTTTTCCTAAGCCCTTTGACGAAATTTGCTTTTTCCGTGATACTTTGATGAAATTCGTGTTTTTTCACAATCCTTTGGCAAAATTCGCGTTTCATCGCGATCCTTTGGTGAAATTGTCATTTTTTTTTTGCAATCATTTGGTGAAATTCGCATTTTTTTGCGATCATTTGGCGAAATTCGCAATTTTTTTTGCGAACATTTGATGAAATTCACGTTTTTTCGCAATCCTTTGACGAAATAAATTTGTGCATTTTCTTTGCAATTTTTTGATGAAATTCACATTTTTTTAGCAGTCTTTTGACTAAATTTGAGTTTATTCTGTGATCATTTGACGAAGTTCATGTTTTTTTCTGCGATCCTTCGACGAAGTTCGTGTTTTTTCGCGATCCATTGATGAAGTTTACGTTTTTTCTGCGATCCTTTGACAAAATTCGCGTTTTTTCCACGATCCAGTGACGAAATTCGCGGTTTTTATGCAATCCTTTGACAAAATGTGCATTTCTTTGCGATACTTTGATGAAATTCTCATTTTTTCAGCGGTCCTTTGGCTAAATCCGCATTTATTCTTCGATCCTTTGAAAAAATTTGCGTTGTTTCTGAGATCCTTTGTAGAAATCGATTTTGTTTTCAAACGACTGACGAAATTGATTTTTTCGCGACCATTTGTCGAAATTCGCAATATTTTTCCGTTATATTTTTTCATGGCCGAATTTCCAGACTGATTTTTCATAATTTTCAGATCCGAATGCCTTAAATTTTGGGGAAATTTGGAACAGAATCAGCCTTCATTCGTCAATCGGTTGTGGAAAATAATGCAAAACTTGTCAATCGATCGCGGGCAAAAAATTGCGAAATTGGTCTATCGGTCGTGGGAAAAAATCGTGAATTTCAACAATCTTCACAATAAAAAAACTTGCAAAATGTGAAAATTGGTCATGCGAAGATATCACGAAATTCGCAAGGCGGTCGCAGGATTTGATCGTAGTTTCAAAATGCAAAATTTTTCAGAAAATATTGAAATTTTTTGGGCGGGAATTCAAAATTTTGGGCATGAATCCTGCCCTGAAATTCAAGCCCTGATTTTGTACTATGGTTAAAACGTCTCTCAAGTGCATAATGGTGATTTAGTGTTAAATAGGTAAAGTAATGGTGCTAAGAGGTTTAATAGAATATGTGACCTCATTGTAAGCATGATGTAATTATTAATTTAGCTTGCATAATTAAATTGTTAAAAGCCTAACTAAATTTACTTAAAGTTATGTATACGAAAAATGCATTGACTACACCTCAAATATAGGTTGTTATATAGTAAATTAGTAAAGAAAACCTGTTTCTTCTATTTCTACCGGATGGATTTTTCCAGATAAGAAACTAGCAGATATTGGTTTCTAATATAACAATCGTGTCAAGATATTTTAAAATGCAAAAAAAAAAATAAAAAAAAAAAAAAATAAATAAATAAAATAAAATAAAATAATAATAATACTTACTCAGTTATTCTCTCAGGAGAAGGCCCCCATATGTATGGATCCCATTTCTCTGTGATTTTCCTTCTCTCTTCTCTCCTTCTGTAAAATAGTTTTTTAATTGTAATTTTATTTAATAAATAGCATATTCATTTTATCCTGCCTTGGCAAGATTATTGCATTGACATGAGACAATCTTATGTACATTTAACATATCAAAAACATATATATATATATATATATATTTTACAAATAGCCATTTTAATGAACTATCCTTTAAGTTGATATTGCCAGTCCCTAACTACGGAGTAACTAAATAAAACACATTAAAAAAACAATTATAATAATATAACGATTAATAAAACAGATATTGTTTTAATGTTGTCTTATTTTAAGTCTTTTTTTACATGCAGTAGCAAAACACTAATTTTGATGCCTTTTGTACTCCAAGTTTGTTTCGCAATTTGCAGAACTGCAGAATCGGAGCCATTTTTGAACAAAAGAGTCGGAGTTGCTAAAAAACAAGCCGACTCTGACTCCAGATTTTTTTGTTAGACATTTTAAAGCGAAATTAAACTAATTATATCTTATATGTAATTTTAAATCTGTAAAATGAATTATTATTGTTATTAATGGGCTATATCAGGCTACTCAAGTTAAAGATGACCGATTTACTGTGGTGTACAAAACTTAAGCAACAATCACAAAATGCTAATTTCTGAATACATGAGTAGTCAAAAGAAAATTCTATGAACAGAAAGTGTAGAAAATAGGTACTACCATAAGAACACGGCCAGTCAATGTGAACTGTCCTTGAAGTCACAAACGATCACAAGTGTCGCAGTTGCTACAATGAACTGAAATGTGATATCTTTCATTCGTCTCATTCTTAATCTGATTTGGTCACTGCACTGACATGACACCATGACTGCTGTTTTTTGACAGGTCACCAAGTGACTTTTACAATGAAGTTACCCTGTGACTCTCGTGTGACCGTTTTTTGGAAACTCCATTGTAAAGTCATCATGATAGCTGTTTTTTGACGAATTTCCAAGTGACAGAAAATGAAATCATCTGGTGACTTTTCACAAAGGAACGCAACAGTGACTTCACAGTAGTGTCCCGGTCATTTGAAAGTCACCATGTGACTTCATTGTAACATTATTTGGTGACTCATCATAATGCAATGCTAATGGTGACTTCAGAATTGAGTCTTCAAATGACAGTCACATGAGAATCACAAGGTGACTTCATTAGAATGTCACCTCATGATTCATCACAAAGCAACAGTCACAGTGACTTTTCAATGGAGTCACCAGATGGCGATCATCAGAGATTAATAAAGAAACAAATGAAAGATCCCATATTTTGTTTCACCTTAGTGACTTTGACACTTATGACCATGTGTGACTTGATGGAGATGTCACATCAACTAGCTGCGTTGTAGGGATTGGGATAGTACTATTGGAATTATTTTTTTTTTTATTTGTGTACTTGCATGCTTGAAAATTAGCATTTTATGATTGTTGCTTAAGTTTTGCACACCAGTGTAGATACAAGGATACGGGGGTAGGTACAGGGTACTTACCCATATACAGAGTAGATGAAAACTGTTTTAATTCATAACTGCACTAGATGCTTTATATTTAGTATATAAGTACTTCCTCTCAGATTTTTGGGGTTTGCGGATAGAACCCGAGGTATAAAGGTCTGGAAGAACCCAAGGCCCGGAAAATGAAGGCAATTTTTTAAACAGGCCTTGTAACTAGAATTAGGACAATTTATGTTAATGGGCCGGATCATACTGGTAAAAAAAATTGAGCAAGCCTAATATAACAAATTTGAAAGAATCAAACTACGCCGATAAAATAGAAGCAATTTACAATGGGCAATATGCATGATTGAAGTGAGGATAAATATAAAAGCATGGCAGAACGTTTTAGGAGATGGGCTTTAAAATTTCGGTTCCTGCAAACCTCTTACTGGAGGTAATGCGAAAATTATAAATCTGTGCTATTTTTGGAGGCAAAAGAACTAAGAACCAGGTATAGCATTGTAATAGAAGCCTTTTTCTGTTTTTTCCCCTCAAAATTTTCCAGTCTGTAAGACCAAAAGTCAAAATTCTAAAATACCCTTCCTTTTTTTATATATTTTTGTGCACAGGAGTCAAAAAATGAAAAAAACTGTATATATTTCTTTTCTGAATCAGCGGTATCCAATAGAGATGGGCATTATTTAACGTATCAGGATAAATAACAATATTATTGCTGTGTAGTTCATCATTTAGTAACAGATTAACGAAAAGTCCCTGTTAAATTTAGAATGCAATACCAGGAAAGTATTAAAAAAAGAGGTGAAACGTTTTTTAGAAGTACACAATAAAATTATAATAAAAATAAAATTTCCGAAATTTGCTTTCTATATTAATAAAAAAAGAGCTTAAAAAATATACTTTAAAAAAATCATATTTTAAATGCTTATGAACTCTTGTTACAACGCTCCAAAGTGAGAAGAAATCAAAAATCTGCTTTTCATGTCTTTCCAAGACTTCAGCGACTAAGGAAAGTAGTGGCAGTTGAAAAATGAATAAAGATTAATAGCTGGGAAACGATTTCTTAATGAACCAATCATACTTCAATTCATAAGAAAAATCTGGCCATTCATGGCTGGAAAATAACACGTATTTGATTATTCATTTTTCACTAACTGTTAAAGTTTCTGGCAATCGGTTTATAATTTGACAGTTATTTTATTGCAAGTAATCGGTATAAAGCAAAGATGATTTTACTCTTCATAGTTATAAAATCACAGACCGTGGATATAACTTAAATTAATTGCAATTAGTGTGGAATGATTTGAGTCGGTAGAGTATTTTGGAACGGAACGGAACGGAAAAAGACTTTTTGCGTTCTTTGGAATGGAAAGGAAAATTACGATCTCGATCGAGTAACGGATATGAGCAGAGGACGGTTTGTTTTGGGAAGTGTAAAGGTGTTTTTTAATTTTGATTCATTGGGCAGTGTTCGCTTGGCAGATGGTGGTTTCTTTGATTTTAAATATTCAAACTGGGTGGGGAGAGGAGGTTTTTGATGCAAGATTTTTTTTTCGTGTATATGTGTAGGGGGGAGGTGTTTTTCGTTTATCTTTTCTATTATTAGTTTCTTTTTTTACTTTGTCATTATTGCATTTTTAAAAAATGACAGCTGGAAAGCTTTTTTGCATTTCTGTGATTTTATTTTACTGTAAAAAAAAAAGAAAGAAAGAAAATAGCATCGTAAAATTTGTGAGGACACTTAGTTTTAATACAATTGTAATTAATTTGAAAAACATATTTGTACGTAAGAAATTTGTTTGGATGAATTGAACTGGATTAAAAGCGTATAAATAATATTTTAGTATTCTTGTGGGATTCACTTTAAATATCTGTTGATGGATATTAGGGACACACCGAATAGGGATTTTGGCCGAATGCCGAATATTCGGCCTACAGGCGAACCGAATACCGAATATTCGGCTAGCCGAATAGTAACTGCTAGGCCAAATACCGAATATTCGGCCAGCCGAATAGTAACTATTTGGCAAATACCGAATATTCGGCTTGTCGAATAATTTTATATTTCAAAGTTTAAAGGCATTAAAATGTTAAATTTAAAAAGCTTTACGAAATACTTAAAACAGAAACTTTCATTATGATAATCAAGAGCTTCCTTCAGGTAAACTTTATGCTGAAAAAAATCTGCTTTGAGTTATTTAAGAAAAGGATTGTTATGCAACTTTTTAATTAATAAAATTTTAAATTTCATGACTTCTTCTGTGAATTAAAACAAATGAATAAAATTTTCTTAAATTCTAAAACAAACATTTTAAAATCAAAGAGAAATTTTGAAAAAATTGGAAGAAAAATTGTACAGGATCCTATATTATTTGTTTGTCAGGAAGAGACTAAAGTAAAAGTAAATAAATAATACAAATTTTATATGGTGGCAACTCAGCAAGAATAACTGTTCTACTCCCTTTTATTAAGCAAGGAAGTTTTTAAATACATCCTAGATCATTGTCTGGAGTGGGCGATCATTTTCAGAGATTGTAAATGTTGTTCTTAAAATCTTAACAAGAAACAGATTATTTACTGGACATGTGGACAATGTTCAAGAACTTGTATTTGTACATAATTAATTCCTATGAAAATCCTCGTGATTGGTTAATTTTCTTAAATAATACTTAACAAACAGCAAATAAATAATGTAAAAATATTCTTTTTTATTTAAATAGGGTGAACTACCCAGTAATTGACCATTTAGTGAAAGTTTCTTCGCATTTTTTTTTTCTGTGCTAAATTTAAGGAGATATTTCTTGAAACTTTTTTTTAAAAGCAACAATCACTTATAAGGATCAATAATAAATAAACATTTTTTGCCTACTTTTTTGCAATTTTATTTTATTGAATATAATAGTTGTCAAGGGAGATTTTGCCAGTAATTGACCACTTAATGTTAGAAAATAACCATCACCGTGTCAGTAATTGACCACTCTGAAGTTGAACTGATAAACCTTCTTAAAATTAATCGTATGAAAAAATGGGGAAGTTTGCCAAGTTTTTTTCTACAGAAACTGGATGTCTAGCCTCCTGGACAGCCAGAAAAAATCAGGAAAATTTCAAATTTCTGAAAAAAAAAAAAAAAACTGACGAATTTGAAATTTCTGAGAATTTTTTTAGAAAAAGAATTTAAATCATAAAGCCAAGGATTTTTAAATTGCAGTAGTAGCAAAATATGCTTTAAAGCAGCCATGCTCAACCTGCAGGCCACATATGGCCCGAGATACATAATCATTAATCTCTATTTATAAAATTGATATATGCATAAAATATATCTAAGATTTTCCCTATTGCTTAATATTTTTGTGGGGTGACAAAATCTGTCATGTTATTTATAATTAATTTTAAATTATATGTTTAAATAGTCTAAATGCCATTTTCGTTTAGTGAAAAGTTTTTTTTTTTAGTTGTAGTCTATTTGTGCTACAATTATGCATACATTTCTGAAGCACTTGGCAATCAACACTCTACATAATTTTTAATCTTTTGTCACCAGATTTTTTAATTATAATATAAACTTTTGTCTAATTTATTTAATGCCAGAAATGCATTCATTAAATAAAACAAACTGTACAATAAAAAAATTACTGTTAGGAATAATTTATTCTGAGCACTTTATGCTTTATGTAAATGGGATGCTTATTGTGCAAAATAGTTAACACTAATTATTATTCAAAATTAAATTTAAACTATATATATTTCTACAGTTTAAAAAAATATATTGAACAAATCACTGATTATTAAAAAGAATATTTTTATTTTTGTCCGTCAAAACTTAGTGTAATGCTAATGTAAATTCTGTATTGTTATTATGTTTTATTACTATACAACTGCAATTAATTAGGGTTGAACTTTGTCATGGATAAAATCAGCATAAAAAACATTTTATATAGCAATTTTAACAGCATACTTCCACAACAATTGTAATAGAAATCTACCACGAACTATGTTTGGAGCTGATGGTGGTAAAACATTTTTTTATAAGATTTGTGTGACAAACCCTAATGATATTTAGAGCCTCACTATACTAATTTTGTTATCTTTACATTTTAATTACACTTTTCTTGCATTATTATTATATAAATGTGTTATGACCCTCTTGACATAACAAATGTGTGGTTGCTTGATCAGTAATTGACCAAGCATATTTAGTTATTAACCACCCTGGTCAACTACTAAAAGAACTCATTTTTTAAATAAAAAATTGGTGAATATTGCTTTCATAATAGAAATCTATGTATTTTTTTAAGTATCAAAAGGAATGGATGCAAACAAGCAAAAAGTCAGTAGTTGACCACTTTGGTCAATTACTGAATGCTTTCAACATTCACACATCTAGTAGTTGACCACCCCCCTTAACGTCATTTAACTTAAGAATTTAATATTAAATGCATAATGATTAACTTAAAACAAAAAAAAAATGAACTACACACCTCATTTGATGAACCAATGGAACTAAATTAAACTTGATGCTGCAAGATTAATAAAACAACTCACAAAACAACACTACTATTACAGAACGTATTCACTTTTGATATTGTTAGAAGGTGCATTTTCTTTGATTTTTTACATTCAATCAGAATATAGATAGCAAAAGTAATCTTTTCCTATGCAATTCATTGGATGTTAAATATTTTTATTCAGCATACAAAAATACTTTATCAACACATTGATTCTTGTTTTAAACACATAAATGTGTTTTTGGTCAATTACTGGCATGTGGTCAATTACTGGAAGTTCACCCTATATGATTCTGTTTCTAATTATTCTGAATATCTTTATAAGTTGACTGTTAAACGTATAAGTGGTATACGGATTTTAAAAATATGTTTTTAAAGTTTTTTTTTAAAGAATTCGGCAGGAAGAATAGTTTGCTATTCGGCCAAACCGAATATTCGGTAACACGGCCGAATACCGAATAGATACCGAATATTCGGTGCATCCCTAATGGATATGACTGCAATGAATTCGGCGATCAAATTTAGTTTTTTTTACCAATCGGGCTTTTAAAACTGTATTTATTTTTATACAGGGTATCTCTTATAATCGTTTACCAAAAGCTAATAACCGTTAGTTTTAGAGGTGTAGTTCCAATTACAAAAATCTTTTACATTTTGTTCTGCATCATAGAAAAATCGATTTATGTAAAAATAATTAATTTTTAAATAGTTAAGAAATTCCAAATTTTATACAATGCCTGGGTCCCGTCATAAGCTTTATTTAGAAAATGTTCCTCCATGTTCTAACAAGTAAATCAGTAAAAATTGATTCTTATATGACCAAAACTTACTGAGTTACGATACTTTGAATTTTATGAATTTTCAACGTTTTAGTCAATGGAAAAATGTGTTTTTAGTGCCAAAAAATGCACGAAATTCATAGAGTAATAACTAGGTAAATTTTTGTCTTGCAGAATTTAAGTTTTTAACTACAAACTAATTTAATGGTGTGAATTCATTTCAATGGAAAACAGTGTCTACAAATACATCCAAAAAGTTTTTCAAAGATTTTGTTTAAATGCCTTCTAAAAAAACATCCGTTGACATCATACGCAGCAATTAGTTATATGTGACAAAAATAACGTGTTGTTAGAACCTGTTACCTATGCAAGAATGAAACGATGGAACCTGTTAACAAAAATTAACTATATTTCCCATCTCTAGTACCTAAACTAAGAATAAAATAGTGAAATTTCATTATCTTTCACCTTTTGAATTTCAGATTTTTCAGGTCTGCAACCCGAAATAAAGGCAAAATCGTAAACTTAATTAAAAAAATGCAATTTTTTAATTATTTCGTTAGAATCCACAGGATCCGAATTATTTCCAAAATAATAAAATTTTCCTCTTTAATTTTACTCCTTTCCATTTAAGTTTTTTCAGTCCGGAGGAGCAAAATAACAACTAAATTGTAATGATTTCACTTTTTCTTCTAGAGTCCTCAGATCCAAAATAGTAAAATTTTTTGTTCTTTAGACTTCGATAGTTGGATTTTTCGGGTTTGTGGGGGTGAAATTGTAAAATTAATAAAGCGGAAAATATAATTTTATCTTTTTTTTTTATGCCCTAAAAATATAATCAATGCCGAAATAGTGAGATTTTAGCTTTTTCTTATATTTCGTCACTATTTTAACCAACAGGCAACACTAGTACCCCAGTCCGAGTACTAGTGTTGCCAGCCCGGAGTCGCAATGGGAGTCGTTAAAATATCCAGAAGTCGGAGTTGGCCATTTTTCCAAACTCCGCAGCCCTGGCAATTTGGGGTGGATAAATCCAAAATTTGAAAACATTCACTCAATCGATGCTTAACTGCATGGGCTGAAATGCAAACGCACTATGAGCTGTATGAATTCACTTGGTATATAGGGTAGATGTGCCAGTAATGGACACCCCTTGATGTTTTTGGTTCATAAAAAAATAACTAATAAATATTTAGCTTTAATTATTTTTTTTATAATACCCCCTTGCATGTTTTATAAAACTGGGTTATTGTTTACACTTTTAATCAAACCAATCAAGAAGCAGAAAATAATGTTTCAAAGTTTCACTGTCGTTCTGTGAAAATCTTAATGAAGAGGCTAAGAGTTGGCTTCGTTTAATTAATTTATATATTATTTATTTTCTTGCAAAATTTGAATGTTTTTGTTTGAGTAGCAATAGGAAACTTAGAATATTATAACTAACGGCCATTTACTAAATTTCATTTATTTTTAAGGTTTTAAGAGGGGGTGTCCATTACTGGGATGGTTAATTAGTCATTTTCCAGTAATGGACACCCCATGTAGACATTGCTAAAAATGCAATTTCAGTAATGTTTATAGTGCATAAAATACTTTGGCTTAACTGCAAACCTAAATAATCAAATTTAATTTTTAAATTATACTTACCAAAATGTAATAACACCAAAACTTTTATAAATAGCTGCTTTTAAGTTATTTTATGTGATTAATAAAATTTCAATATTTTATTTTTATTTATTTTTTTTTTTTATGTAGTACATATATATATATACCTCACATATTTTATAATCTGGCAATCAAACCAGCCAGGAAGCAGAAAAATACAGTTTAAGAGCACAGTCAGAGAGGGGCTCATAGGGCTTAATCCCTCTCCGTTTAAATAAAAACAATTAAGTTACAGAAGCTATTAAAAATCCATTTTCTGTCTTAAATGTTTCCTTGTTAAAAAAAAATGCAATACTATTAACGAAAGTTATAGGTAATATTCATGAAACTAGTAAATCTGCAGATCAGTGGCCTCAAACATCAGTTCTACAGTTTTATTTTGGAATTATTTTATTTAGTATTTAAAATATTCAACTCACAATATCATTTCTTTCATATTTGTAATATTAATTATTATAAATGATATATCAAGTAATCTCTGGAAGATTATTAAAAATAGTGGCATAAAACTAAACATTAATATTCCAAAACTTTTTTATTATTATTATTATTACCTTTTAAATCCACCACTGTTTCAATAATTTGATAGCTGTATTTGTCTGATATTTAGTATTTTAAATTATCCATCTAAAATAATTAAAACATCGATCTTCTGATAATTACAATAATTGATGCAAACAGTAAATGATTATCACAAATATTTATTAATTACTGGTATCCTAATTGTTAAATTTATTTAAAATAACTATTTTGTTTCATTAGTATGTATTCATTAAATTCTGGTTCTAAATACAGTCATAAAAACAATTATATTTATTACTTTTTATGGGGTGTCCATTACTGGAACAGAGGGTGTCCACTACTGGGCTTTTGATATAGGGTAGATGTGCCAGTAATGGACACCCTTAAGGAATTTCTTTAAAAATTATTTTTTTATTAATAGTTATAATTATTATATTTCAGTTTTTTCAATATTATATTAATCTATCAACAATATTTAACCATTCTTATAGCCTCATTTCCCCATATGAATAGAAATTTAATTTTAAATAGCAGAAATACATCAAAACACCCAAAAGCCCAGTAATGGACACCCTCTGTTCCAGTAATGGGCACCCCATAAAAAGTAATAAATATAATTGTTTTTATGACTGTATTTAGAACCAGAATTTAATGAATACATACTAATGAAACAAAATAGTTATTTTTAAATAAATTTAATACAGTGAAACTTGGATAATTCGAACTTGTTTAATTCGAAATTCTGGCTAATTCGAATTTTTTGCTTGGTCCCTAGAATTCTGTATTAAAATAATGTTAAAAAAATGTGGATATTTCGAATTTTAGTTTGGATAATTCGAATTTTTCGTAGGATTGCCTTTCGAATTTTGCGGTAAATATTAATCCTGAGACTTTTTTCAGCTAAGGTTCAAAATAGCAAAACAGTTTATTTCAATTGTCTTTCTATTTGGCAAAATTCCAAGACTTAGCCGCACCCTCTCGTCTGGGGAATCTATTTCACTGCGCATAGAAAGGATCGCAGCTTAGGTGTTGCAATCGCAGATTTTCGTCAACCCTTCCCCTCCCCCCTTTTTTTTTCTCCAGAAGCGCAGCTACATTTCTTTCTATCTTAGAGTCACGTGAGTGAATGATTTAACGCGGTTGTAAGTTTTTGTGTGTGTGCTTTAAGTATTGTTTTTATGTTATCTTACTATGGCGTTGTCAAAAGCTAAAACTCCTTATAAGTCATTAACATTAGCTCAAAAGGTAGCGGTGATTAATGAAGTGGAAAAAGGCCTTAAAAAGAAATCGGAAATTGCCAAGGAATTTGAAATTCCACCCAACACATTATCGACATATTTGAAGAACAAAGATAAAATTTTGAATAGCGAAAATGGCACAGGAAAAAATAGGAAAAGGACGAGAGGACCTGATAACCCAATTGTGGACGGTTGTGTTCTTAAATGGTTTAAACAAGCGCGAGATAAGAACATTCCAATTAGTGGCCCTATTATGAGAGCCAAAGCTGAACAGTTTGTCGCTGCATTAGGCATTCAAGATTTCAAAGCCAGCACAGGTTGGCTGAATGGTTTCAAAGATAGAAACGATATTTCTTTCAAAGCAGTGTGTGGTGAAAGTGGTGCAGTGGATATTCAAGCAGCTGATGAGTGGAAAAAACATTTAAGAGAAATTATTCAGAATAAGGAACCAAAAAATATTTTTAACGTCGACGAGACTGGACTTTTTTATAAGTGTACTCCAAATAAAACTCTTGCTTTCAAAGGAGAAACATGCAGTGGTGGAAAACTAAGTAAAGAGCGAGTAACGTTGCTTGTTGGAGCAAATATGGACGGGTCCGAAAAGTTGCCACTATTAATGATTGGCAAACGGCTAATCCACGTTGCTTTAAAAATGTTAAGTCTAAGCCTGTCTCCTACGATTCAAATACAAAGGCATGGATGACGTCCGAAAATTTTCAAAAATGGCTTTTAAATATAAACAAGAAATTTGAAAAACAGAAACGACAGATTGTCCTTTTTATTGACAATTGTTCGGCTCACAACAGCATTCCCAAAATGAAAAATGTGGAAGTCATTTTTTCCCGGCCAACATGACATCTGTGGTTCAGCCAATGGACCAAGGAATCATCAAAAACCTTAAACATTTCTACAGGCGTCTGTTGGTTGAAAGAATCCTCATCAGAGATTTTGACATTAAGAATCTCAACGTTCTTCATGCTTCAAAAGTAATGAATAATTAAGCTAAATGTTTGATTTAATGAAAAAAAATGTAGCAGTATCCTTAGATAAAGTTTATGTGTTAAATATTTCATTGTGGAGTTAATCTTTTTTTATTTATCTCTTCTTTTTGAGCGAATATATTTAATTCGAATTTTTGGATATTTCGAACTTTTCTTTTGGTCCCTTGAACTTCGAATTATCCAAGTTCGACTGTAATTAGGATACCAGTAATTAATAAAATATTTGTGATAATCATTTACTGTTTGCATCAATTATTGTAATTATCAGAAGATCGATGTTTTAATTATTTTAGATGGATAGTTTAAAATACTAAATATCAGACAATTACAGCTATCAAATTATTGAAACAGTGGTGGATTTAAAAGGTAATTAAAAAAAAAAAAAGTCTTGGAATATTAATGTTTAGTTTTGTGTCACTATTTTTAACAATCTTCCAGAGATTACTTGATATATCATTTATAATAATTAATATTACAAATATGAAAGAAATGATATTGTGAGTTGAATATTTTAAATACTAAATAAAATAATTTCAAAATAAAACTGTAGAACTGATGTTTGAGGCCACTGATCTGCAGATTTACTAGTTTCATGAACATTACCTATAACTTTCATTAATAGTATTACTTTTTTTTTTTTTTTTTTTAATAAGGAAACATTTAAGATAGAAAATGGATTCTTAATAGCTTCTGTAACTTAATTGTTTTTATTTAAACGGAGAGGGATTAAGCCCTATGAGCCCCTCTTTGACTGTGCTCTTAAACAGTATTTTCTGCTTCCTGGCTGGCTTGATTGCCAGATTATAAAATATGTGAGGTATATATATGTACTACTACATAAAAAAAATAATAATAAATAAAATAAAATATCGAAATTTTATTAATCACATAAAATAACTTAAAAGCAGCTATTTATAAAAGTTTTGGTGTTATTACATTTTGGTAAGTATAATTTAAAAATTAAATTTGATTATTTAGGTTTGCAGTTAAGCCAAAGTATTTTATGCACTATAAACCTTACTAAAATTGCATTTTTAGCAATGTCTACATGGGGTGTCCATTACTGGAAAATGACTAATTAACCATCCCAGTAATGGACACCCCCTCTTAAAACCTTAAAAAGAAATGAAATTTTGTAAATAGCCATTAGTATATAAAATTCAAAGTTTTCTATTGCTAAACAAAAGCATTCACATTTTGCAAGAAAATAAATAATATATAAATTAATTAAACGAAGCCAGCTCTTAACCTCTTCATTAAGATTTTCACAGAAAAACAGCAAAACTTTGAAACATTATTTTCTGCTTCCTGATTGGTTTGATTAAAAGTGTCAACAATAACATAGTTTTATAAAACATGCAAGGGGGAATTATAAAAAAAAGAATTAAAGCTAAATATTTATTAGTTATTTTTTTTATAAACCAAAAACATCAAGGGGTGTCCATTACTGGCACATCTACCCTATTTCTGTTAATTAAAATTAAATTTCTATTCATATGGGGAAATGAGGCTATAAGAATGGTTAAATATTGTTGATAGATTAATATAATATTGAAAAAACTGGAATATAATAATTATAACTATTAATAAAAAAATTTTTTTTAAAGAAATTCCTTAAGGGTGTCCATTACTGGCACATCTGCCCTATATGTATATATTTTCCCCTGAAACCTTTCCACCATACCATTGCTAAAATACCCTGAGCTGAGAAGAAACTTTTAGGGTATGGTGGAGATTCAGCTTCAAAAGCAAAGACAAATCTTGCTTTATTTCAAGCAGCCATGCTCGAGTTGCTTCATAAGTTTCTGAAAATTATAACATTTGTATTGAAAACGTACACTTTTGGGAGAATGACCCAATTATGTCATTCATTGGAGAACAATCGAGAGGTTCGTGATCATACCTTTCCATCATATCCATAAAATCATCCGGATGATCTTTCCGTTTCTTTTTTGTGTGCTGGTACTGTTCTTGATCTCGATGTTTTTCATGTCGTTTTTCTTTGGAGATATATTTATCATACTTTCGATCATCTACATACCGATGTTTATCATTTCTTTCTTCGGATAATTCTCTATTATCGTACTTTCGATTATCTACATACCTATGTTTTTCATTTCTTTCTTCGGATAATTCTCTATTACCGTACTTTCGATTATCTACATACCTATGTTTTTCATTTCTTTCCTCGGATAATTCTCTATTACCGTACTTTCGATTATCTACATACCGATGTTTTTCATTTCTTTCTTCAGATAATTCTCTATCTCTTTTACCCATTGGAATTAGCAGGCAATATCAACAAATTATCAATATAAACAAAAGTTATAAATTGATTCAAAGGATTGGTTGATTGGTTAGCTAAAAGTAATGAACGAGAGTGGCTTGGGAGCATGGAGCTATGAACATCAAAATCGTTCCAACCGTTTCAAGAGCATTCCTGACGTCATACAACGTCATGATCAATTATAGCTAATCAGCTTCTCAATTTTTCCCTACAAGCGTTAACCAAAAGCTAATCAAATGCCACAATGCTTGTGGGAAAAACTGCGAGATCCGCTCATTGCGTGTGGTATGAAATTGCATGAAATATAAAGCTATTTAAAAGTTTGATTAGGCGCGCCACACACCAGGGAGACATGCTGCAGAAAAGCGTGAGGCATGCGACAATTTCACCCTGTTAACAAAGAAAAAACCGGTTTGAACAGCAGAATTTGCCTCATGTCTCACAATTATTGTCGCATGTCTCTCTGGTGTGTGGCGCGCCTTTGAAGCGGACATACCGGAATCAAGATTTCGACTTGAGCAAGTTCCGTAGAGAACGAATCTCGCAATGGACTTTACCCACGAATGGCAACAGCCACGCCTATGCGGGTAGATACTCTCCGAAAAGAACTGTTTATTGGACAAAGGGGAAGCAGTGTTAAAATGTTCTTCATGCCTATTGGTGTTTTTCTTCTGTTTACCCGCACAGCCGATGAAAATCGGCGGCTGACGTCAGATGGGTAAAGTCCATCGAATGATGATTGGTCGGTTACCCAAGGCATTGTAGGAGGGGTTTCGTTCACTGGAACAGGATAGCTTTCATTTCGTTGAAGATTCATAAAATAGTCAGACTTTGCTTTATTGTTATACCCTGTTCGCACAGTATGCTTATGCAAAATGTATGGTAGTTCTGGAAAAAAAAGATTACTATATGTTTTTTGGGTCGCTGAATCCGAATTTTTAACTTTTCTGTTTGCATATTTGCTTTATTGTTATACCCTGTTCGCACAGTATGCTTATGCAAAATTCATGTTAGTTCTGGAAAAAAGATTACTATATGTTTTTTGGGTCGCAGAATCCGAATTTTTAACTTCCCCCAAAATTTCCCCCGGCACACCCCCCCACCACCACCAAATTTTGGTAAAATGCCCTCCAAAATGTTTTTATTAAAAAAATCAATTTTTTTGTTGTTTTAGAGAAAAAGTATCTAGAAATTCAGAAAGTAGACAAAATTTGCAACAAATAAGATACATGACATTATGACGTAGGATGAATGGGGAGGCGGAGACCTGCCTCGGAACATGCGCCGCGGTGCTGCGTGGACTAAGTTGCGCAATTCCACTTAACCACTCACATCGTTTACGTTCGCTCTCCCGTCTCCCCTCCCGAAATTCCCCTATAAGGTTTACATTAAGTTTTTTGGGTCGCTGAATCGAATTTTTAACTTTCCACCAAAATCCCCCCCCCCTCGCAACCCCCTCAAAATAGTTGTTTTTAAACTCATTTTTTTATTGTTTTAGGGGAAAAGTATATAGAAATTCAGAAAGTAGACAAAATTTGCAACAAATAGGATATATGACATTATGACGTAGGATGAACGGGGAGGGGGAGGCTGCCTCGGAACATGCACTATGGCGCTGTGTGCACTAAGTTATTCAAGTCCAGGCAATAGGGGATTTTATCTGGCAAAATTAATGCTAGTTCTGGAGGGGACCGGTTGTTGCCGCACACGGGAGCCACAAAATAGGCGCATGCGCATTTGAGCTCTGGTTTGTCGTCTGTCGAAAACATAGCTGACGTTAGAAGTATCTCGCTATACTCTATGCCGTCTGTCTCTGTTTATACATCAGTGTTTAGATCTGATAAAATTATGAAAGTATTTATTTTAAATACTATTGATACGTGTTTTTAAATCCTTGATCACGGATTACATCGTGTACGGAGAAGTTTCTAGAGCAATAAATCATTATTTTACTGCCAAAAAGCTCATCAGTTTAAGTCTAACTATTGTGTTAGTGAAGAAAGTAATGTGAGTTCATATATAATTATATTTCTCTTTTTATTTTATATGTATGTTTAAAATGTGTTTTTGTAAGCACTTATAATTGAAGTTTGATGTATATATATTTTTAATTAATGCAGTACTGTGGTATCAGCTCAGTGGTGGTATCTAGAAAAAAGTGTTAAAAAAAAAAGTTTAGTATTGTTCTCAGTGTATAATCAGTAAGTGTAAGCCTGCTTTATAAATTATGGAGAATAGAACTCATTTTCTGAGATATAAAAGTGAATCAAAGACTAACTAACATCTTACACCCCCCCTCCTTCTTTAAAAATTTAAATACTCTTTTTCAAGTATCTTATTTTTTGAGAATACTCTCTCTTTCCAGCTCTAGGTTGTGAGGTGGTCTTTCTGTGAGAGTAGTTGTCAATTTTTATATAAAACAAAAGTATTTATTTTTAAACAGCAAAATTAAATATTTTCAGTTTAAAAATGTATGTATATTTGTTTTAAACAATGAAAATGATAGTACTCATTATAAGTACTGCTTAATTAATTGTCGTACACATTTGATTAACTTCATTTTAATTTAGCAATTATCGATTGCTCTATTTACTTTTATAATTTCTTGTATGTAAAACTTTTCTGATACTGGTATAAATGAAAATATTTACTGAAAAACAGAACATTTTAATACTGTTATTATCCAAACATGTACAATTAAAATAACTTTCCAAATCCCAAATGAACTTCAAATATTAACTTAATATGTATAAACTAATGCAGTTATTGAAGATGTCATCTTTCGGAGGTGAAGGGGCTGAGTCAAGAAGGATCATTTTGGATTTTGATGACAGCTGGGTACACTTGCGAGGCAGGATTTTCTTTTGATTTTCTGTCAGTGAGTGTAACTTGCTAGTTCATACTGGATGTTCTTCCATACCACAAGAATATATATCAAACTTGTTGTCAAAGTCGTACTTGCTGTTTCCAACACAACGTCCACACCACTCTGGCTGATCATCTGGTTTCATTTACAGTTTGTTAATATTAAGTTCATTTGGGGTTTGAAAGTTATTTTATCTGTGCACTTTTGGATAACAGTTCTATTAAAAAGTTCTTTATTTTTATTTAGTGTATTTTTATTAAAATGCAATAAGAATTCTAAAATTTGTAGCAACTAAATTAAAATGAAGTGATTCACATGAGTTTAATATTTTCAATGTTTAATAAAGGAATAAAGCACATGTTGTGAATACCATAAGAAAGTTTTTTTTATTTTATCTAACTATCACTAAATAGCAAATTTTATGTATGAAGTTAGTCTCCCTACATTAAAAGTTTTATTAATCCCCCCCCCCCCCATTTTTTAATCCTCATTCCTTTTTTATTACAGCAAGTGAAAACATCAATTTTAGTATTGTTGCTGTTTAACCCCTTGATGGGCAGTGATGGCATCAACTAATTTTAATCCCTAATTGTCACATTGTCACTTGATTTTGGATTTTTTGATAGCGTTGTCATTTTTGATCCAACCAAAATATTCTCTTTTTATTTGTAATTTGTTCTTTACATTAAATTATTTTCTTTTTATTTGTAACTTGCTCTTTTCATATTTTTATGAAAATACAAAGTTGTTATTAAAATCATTAAATAATTTGAAATTGTAGTGAAAATAGTTTTTGTATATTAGAGAGAACATATAATTTATTGCATCCAATCCGCTCAATATGAAAAATATAAATTTTAATTGTATTTAACAGTCATATTTTAATTATATTTAACAATAATACAAAATTGATATTTTAGCCTTACTCAATTTATTTAACTATCAGGAAAAACAGAATTCCTGTACTGAAAGTTAAATAAATACCTGAATTCAGGTATATTACCTGAACACAATCACCCCTGATGATTATTAAAATGTTTAATTCCGAAATATGTCAATGTTTGGCATTACTATTCTTTTGTCATATGTGTATGTGCATATATGATCCGCTGTTCGAAAAACCAGGTGTGAAATATGTTTGAAATGATAATTGTGTTAGTGTCAGCTGATTGCAACTTCCCTATAGCTCTATCTCAAGAACTAATGTATGGATGTTCATCAAACTTCAGATTCAATTAGCCCTTGATATTAAATGGTGCTGATTACGTTTTGGTGTAGATTGCCCAACAGGTGGCGCTGCTATGCTGCATTTTTCATGATTTTCATAATAGCTGTATCCTAAAAACAAATAAACCGATTTTCATCAAACTTCAGATTCAGATAGACATTGACATAAGTTAGGCAATTTACACCAAAACCTAATCAGCAACACAGGTGGCACTGCTATGCTGCATTTTGCAAGATTTACATGATTGTAGCAATAGTCATATCTCAAGAACTAATGCACAGAATTTCACATGTTATGATGGGCGTAGATTGCCATTTAATTTTGGCACACTAGTGAATTTTAAAGTATTAACGTGTATGAAATAGAAGAAAGTTTAGGGATTGGTACATTCGATTATTTGTTATTTTAAAATTTTCCAAATTTCTACTGCCCCACCCTGAAATTCACCCACCCCCTTTCCTGGTCATTTGAATGTTTAAAACTTGTACTTAAAAAATGAAAGCCTTAAAAAAATGCATAATATCATTAGTTTATTTAATTATATATATTAATTTAATTATATTTATTAGTTTATTTAATTTGTAGGTTGTTACAGCATTCAAAATCCTTGGTAGAGACCATTAAAAATTCAATCGGACCACTAATTTGAAAAATTGAGTGGTCTGCAGGACCTGTAGGTAACTCCCCCCCTCCCTTTCTGGCAAGTAAATCAAACAATTTTATTTTATTAAAATAATAATAATATTAAAATTGCATTAAATCTTACAGCCAGTTGAAATAAATAATTGGAAATAAAATATGTAATTAATAATTTTACAGGTTTTGTTTATGTAGTTTATTTAATTTTTAGAAAATTATAATCTTACATTTTTGTATGCTGAAAATTTTGGATAACTGCAAAGGAAGTTTGTTTTATATTCTATGAGGTAGAGTGGGGGGATCACTCAAAGGATTAAGGGGAGTCTTGACTCACTTGAAAATACCCACTGTAATGTTGGGCAGATTGTTTTCGAATTTCTCATTTAAATTTTAATATTTTTAATTTTTTTGTACCTTTATTGAAAAAATCTGCAACCGAAATCGAAAGAGTAAAAAACAGTCATATTAAAGATCAAGTTCAGCTCTCCTATGCAAAAAAAATCATTTAAAAATATTAAAATTTAACCGAGAAATTCAAAAACAACCTGTCCATTGGTTTAACATTAGGTAGCAGGCGTTTTCAAGCAAGTGAAGAATCCCCTTATAGGGACATAACAGAATCTTATGGAGCCCTGGTTAGGTTCAAGAAAACCTCCACAAATGTCAAAACTATCTTCCTATTCATGAAACTATTAATTTGCAGTTTATAATTTTTGTAATTACTAATAATTATCATTTTATTAATTAAAGTGTAAAAACATAGATTATGTTAGCAATTAGTGGTTCATTGTTTTGGAAACCTAAAACTCTTGGTAGCTATTCAGTATTTGAACGCTGGGAAAAAAATCATAAAAATCAGATTTAAATTTTTAAAAAAATCCTATTTTTATTATTGAAAAAAAAAATCATGGTTTTTTTACACCCTAAATTTTATATATTTAACTCCATTTTGTCTGAATTTATATTTTTCTGTGAAAAAATCATGAAAAGTTGTTGATGATATTTTCTTGTTCTTTCATAATTAATTATTCATAATTAATTGTTTCATTTCATTATTAAAAAGTAAATAATAGTTCTTGGTGTCCAAACATTTTGAAATTTTTATTGGTTTGTTTTTTCATGTTTGATTGTTTCATAATAAATAAATAAATAGTCCTTGTTGTCCATTCTTTTTGAAAGGTTTGTTGATTATAATTGTTTTTTCGTGTTCGGTTGTTTCATAATTTAAAATAAAATAAATAAATCTTGTTGTCCAAACTCTGAAATATTTATTGGTTATAAATATAACGTTTTTACAGCCAGTGTAAAAATTTTGCATTATATGGATCACATTTCACACATCATTAAATTTACCTTGTAAACATGACCAAATGTGTGACAAATATCAACAGTTAAAGATTGTTATTGAAAAAATATTCCAATTACTTACCAATTTTATTTTTTTATTTATTCATTGTTACCATTGAATGGTGCAGAATTTTTGTTTAAATAATTCTTTAAAATTGTAAACAATAGGTTTTATTGATATTCTACATGAGATTTTTTACTAAAAAATCCAAAAATATAGAAAAGGGAAATTCTACACAAATCTTTAAATTAAAAATCAAGGACTTTCATTGGCCCAAAACAAAAAAATTGAAGCAGCAGTAGAATAGATAAAAAAGGAAAGTCACTGGTCCGCAGTCATCATCACTGGATGACTACATAAGATTCTATTATGTCCCTGTAAGGGGATTCTTCACTCGCTTGAAAACGCCTGCTACCTAATGTTAAATCAATGGGCAGGTTGTTTTTGAATTTCTCGGTTAAATTTGAATATTTTTAAATGATTTTTTTTGCATAGGAGAGCTGAGCTTGATCTTTAATATGACTGTTTTTTACTCTTTCGATTTCGGTTGCAGATTTTTTCAATAAAGGTACAAAAAAATTAAAAATATTAAAATTTAAATGAGAAATTCGAAAACAATCTGCCCAACATTACAGTGGGTATTTTCAAGTGAGTCAAGACTCCCCTTAATCCTTTGAGTGATCCCCCCACTCTACCTCATAGAATATAAAACAAACTTCCTTTGCAGTTATCCAAAATTTTCAGCATACTAAAATGTAAGATTATAATTTTCTAAAAATTAAATAAACTACATAAACAAAACCTGTAAAATTATTAATTACATATTTTATTTCCAATTATTTATTTCAACTGGCTGTAAGATTTAATGCAATTTTAATAATATTATTATTTTAATAAAATAAAATTGTTTGATTTACTTGTCAGAAAGGGGGGGGGGGGGGAGTTACCTACGGGTCCTGCAGACCACTCAATTTTTCAAATTAGTGGTCCGATTGAATTTTTAATGGTCTCTACCAAGGATTTTGAATGCTGTAACAACCTACAAATTAAATAAACTAATAAATATAATTAAATTAATATATATAATTAAATAAACTAATGATATTATGCATTTTTTTAAGGCTTTCATTTTTTAAGTACAAGTTTTAAACATTCAAATGGCCAGGAAAGGGGGTGGGTGAATTTCAGGGTGGGGCAGTAGAAATTTGGAAAATTTTAAAATAACAAATAATCGAATGTACCAATCCCTAAACTTTCTTCTATTTCATACACGTTAATACTTTAAAATTCACTAGTGTGCCAAAATTAAATGGCAATCTATGCCCATCATAACATGTGAAATTCTGAATATATGAAATTCTGTGCATTAGTTCTTGAGATATGACTATTGCTACAATCATGTAAATCTTGCAAAATGCAGCATAGCAGTGCCACCTGTGTTGCTGATTGGGTTTTGGTGTAAATTGCCTAACTTATGTCAATGTCTAACTGAATCTGAAGTTTGATGAAAATCGGTTTATTTGTTTTTAGGATACAGCTATTATGAAAATCATGAAAAATGCAGCATAGCAGCGCCACCTGTTGGGCAATCTACATCAAAACGTAATCAGCACCATTTAATATCAAGGACTAATTGAATCTGAAGTTTGATGAACATCCATACATTAGTTCTTGAGATAGAGCTATAGGGAAGTTGCAATCAGCTGACACTAACACAATTATCATTTCAAACATATTTCACACCTGGTTTTTCGAACAGCGGATCATATATGCACATACACATATGACAAAAGAATAGTAATGCCAAACATTGACATATTTCGGAATTAAACATTTTAATAATCATCAGGGGTGATTGTGTTCAGGTAATATACCTGAATTCAGGCATTTATTTAACTTTCAGTACAGGAGTTCTGTTTTTTCTGATAGTTAAATAAATTAAGTAAGGCTAAAATATCAATTTCGTATGATTGTTAAATATAATTAAAATATGACTGTTAAATACAATTAAAATTTATATTTTTCATATTGAGCGGATTGGATGCAATAAATTATATGTTCTCTCTAATATACAAAAACTATTTTCACTACAATTTCAAATTATTTAATGATTTTAATAACAACTTTGTATTTTCATAAAAATATGAAAAGAGCAAGTTACAAATAAAAAGAAAAAAAATTAATGTAAAGAACAAATTACAAATAAAAAGAGAATATTTTGGTTGGATCAAAAATGACAACGCTATCAAAAAATCCAAAATCAAGTGACAATGTGACAATTAGGGATTAAAATTAGTTGATGCCATCACTGCCCATCAAGGGGTTAAACAGCAACAATACTAAAATTGATGTTTTCACTTGCTGTAATAAAAAAGGAATGAGGATTAAAAAATGGGGGGGGGGGGATTAATAAAACTTTTAATGTAGGGAGACTAACTTCATACATAAAATTTGCTATTTAGTGATAGTTAGATAAGATAAAAAAAATAAAAAAAACTTTCTTATGGTATTCACAACATGTGCTTTATTCCTTTATTAAACATTGAAAATATTAAACTCATATGAATCACTTCATTTTAATTTAGTTGCTACAAATTTTAGAATTCTTATTGCATTTTAATAAAAATACACTAAATAAAAATAAAGAACTTTTTAATAGAACTGTTATCCAAAAGTGCACAGATAAAATAACTTTCAAACCCCAAATGAACTTAATATTAACAAACTGTAAATGAAACCAGATGATCAGCCAGAGTGGTGTGGACGTTGTGTTGGAAACAGCAAGTACGACTTTGACAACAAGTTTGATATATATTCTTGTGGTATGGAAGAACATCCAGTATGAACTAGCAAGTTACACTCACTGACAGAAAATCAAAAGAAAATCCTGCCTCGCAAGTGTACCCAGCTGTCATCAAAATCCAAAATGATCCTTCTTGACTCAGCCCCTTCACCTCCGAAAGATGACATCTTCAATAACTGCATTAGTTTATACATATTAAGTTAATATTTGAAGTTCATTTGGGATTTGGAAAGTTATTTTAATTGTACATGTTTGGATAATAACAGTATTAAAATGTTCTGTTTTTCAGTAAATATTTTCATTTATACCAGTATCAGAAAAGTTTTACATACAAGAAATTATAAAAGTAAATAGAGCAATCGATAATTGCTAAATTAAAATGAAGTTAATCAAATGTGTATGACAATTAATTAAGCAGTACTTATAATGAGTACTATCATTTTCATTGTTTAAAACAAATATACATACATTTTTAAACTGAAAATATTTAATTTTGCTGTTTAAAAATAAATACTTTTGTTTTATATAAAAATTGAGAACTACTCTCACAGAAAGACCACCTCACAACCTAGAGCTGGAAAGAGAGAGTATTCTCAAAAAATAAGATATTGAAAAAGAGTATTTAAATTTTTAAAGAAGGGGGGGGGGGGTGTAAGATGTTAGTTAGTCTTTGATTCACTTTTATATCTCAGAAAATGAGTTCTATTCTCCATAATATATAAAGCAGGCTTACACTTACTGATTATACACTAAGAACAATACTAAACTTTTTTTTAACACTTTTTTCTAGATACCACCACTGAGCTGATACCACAGTACTGCATTAATTAAAAATATATATACATCAAACTTCAATTATAAGTGCTTACAAAAACACATTATAAACATACATATAAAATAAAAAGAGAAATATAATTATATATGAACTCACATTACTTTCTTCACTAACACAATAGTTAGACTTAAACTGATGAGCTTTTTGGCAGTAAAATAATGATTTATTGCGCTAGAAACTTCTCCGTACACGATGTAATCCGTGATCAAGGATTTAAAAACACGTATCAATAGTATTTAAAATAAATATTTTCATAATTTTATCAGATCTAAACACTGATGTATAAACAGAGACAGACGGCATAGAGTATAGCGAGATACTTCTAACGTCAGCTATGTTTTCGAGCAGACGACAAACCAGAGCTCAAATGCGCATGCGCCTATTTTGTGGCTCCCGTGTGCGGCAACAACCGGTCCCCAGTTCTGGATTTAGACTCGCTTTATGTTTTTTGGGTCGCTGAATCCGAATTCGTAACTTCCCATCAAATTTTCCCCTCGGCAACCCCCCAAACTTTGATAACCCGCCCAAAAAATTTAATTTTTGAAAAAATTTGGTTTTCGAGAACAGCGCGGCGCGCATATGTTCCGAGGCAGCCCCCCCCCTTCTCCCCGTTTATTTTACGTCATAATGTCATATATCCTATTTGTTGCAAATTTTGTCTACTTTCTGATTTTGTAGGTACTTTTCCCCTAAAACAATAAAAATTTAATTTATAAACAACTATTTTTTTGGGGGGGGGGCGGGTTGAGGGGGAGGGGGATTTTGGTAGGAAGTTAAAAATTCGGATTCAGTAACAAAAACAATTTAAAATAAACCTTACAGGTAAAGTTCGGAGGGGAGACTGGAAAGCGAACGTAAACGACGTGAGTGGTTAAGTGGAATCGTGCAACTTAGTCCACGCAGCACCGCGGCGCATGTTCCGAGGCAGGTCCCCGGCTCCCCATTCACCCTACGTCATAATGTCATGTATCTTATTTGTTGCAAATTTTGTCTACTTTCTGAATTTCTAGATACTTTTTCCCTAAAACAACAAAAAAAAATTGATTTTTTAATGAAAACCTTTTTGGGGGCATTTTACCAAAATTTGGGGGGTTGCGGGGAAAATTCAGGTGGGAAGTTACAAATTCGGATACAGCGACCCAAAAAACATAAAGTAAGTCGATTTCCAGAACTACTAATAATTTTGCCAGGTAAAATCCCCTATTGCCTGGACTATTAAGATAGATATATATCTTAGACACGAGCGATTATTTCTCCCACTGGCTGGATAACCTGATTGGTCCACTGGTTACCTCATTTTAGGTGTCCCAGAAATGACGTTTATTGCTTAAATCTTGGCGATAAAAACGTATAATTGTAAATATTTTTTGTGTCAACATTTACGTGGTTTTTTTTTCGTTATTGTGAGTTTTTCCACGTATAAATATTTAGCTCATGTGTTTATTTGTGTATTTTCCTTATACAATTTGGAATATACTTAAATAGGGTAAACGTGCCAATAACGAACCCCCCTAAGGAATTTCTTTAAAAAAATATATTTTTTCAATATTATAACTATATAGCAACAATATTATCTAAATTCTCAGATATGTTTCCCATTGGCAAGAAAAATTTAATTGTAGTAAGAAAAATAAATTAAACCATCTAAAAATTCAGTAATGGTCATGAAAATATTTCTAATGGACACTAACTCAAAAAATTAACAAAATAGTAAAATTTGAGGTAGAAAATTGCTACATTATTAAAAAAAAATATGGTGACTTAATTTTAAATTTAGATAAAGTGAGGCAATGAAAATGCAATTAACCTTTATTTTTATCAAATGTTATCATCAAGTGTGGGGAAAAAAAAAAAGATTTTCTTTAGATGGAGTAGCTTAGGGGCGGTCCATAAATGATGTCACAATTTTTTTCAATATTTATGAGCCCCCCCCCCCCCCCCGCTTTGTCACAAAGTGTCACACTTCACCTTATCTCCCACCCCCCTCTTGTCACATGTCACGCTATATTAAATAAACATATACTTGCAGTTCAGAAACAAAGCACTTCGTTATAGATCATATTTAAAATTTTATTTTTTGGAAGATTTCGTATGAAATACTACCTATTGGGATCGTTCCTATGTTGGAATTTCTGAAAAATTTTTGCAGATCTACACCGATCATGATCCCTAGAACCCAAAACCACCCTCAGTAAAAAACTTTATATATATATATCTATCTACCTACCTATCTATCTATCTATCTATCTATCTATGTATATATATCACTTTCTTCTGGACACGATAACTTTCGTAATTCTGCACCAATCTCTTCCAAACTGATACATAAAATCAAAGGGTATAAAATCTCGGTCAAGTTCGTTAATGGGCAAAATCGGACCAAGGGGATGGAAATAGGGAGGGGTTTTGTGAAAACCGAAAACCCCCCATAACTTCTTAATTTTTGTACATATCAAATCAGTTTAAAGTTTTTATTACTTCTAAAAATAGGGCCAAAATTTTATGTATCACATATTTTTGATAAAGTTAAAAATGGGCTCAACGGGCTCAAAAAATAGGGTTTTTGGGAGAATAAAATTCATAACTTCGTCAATTCTCAAGATATCAATCCCAATTAATTTTGTTATAAATCTCCTTAATATTATCTACAACTTTTATATTCACAAGTTTTTGATAGGATCAATTCGTACCGCAAAAAAAATTAAAAACGAAAACAAAAAGGGGGTTTGAAGAAATAAAAAATCCATAACTCCATCAATTCAAAAGAGATAAAATCCCCACGAATTTATCATATATCTTCTTAATATTGTCTACAACATCGATATAGACAAGTTTTGGATAGGACCCATTCTTACAGCAAAAACAAATTAAAAAAAACATAGCGGTTGAAGAAAAAAAATCATCTAAGTAAGGGTGTATTCAAATCCAAACTGCGTATTTTCTGACTCATTTTACAATTCATTTTTGCTCTCAAAGGCTTCCAATTGGTACATTTTCTTACTCAGAAACTATATAATGTACCGTAATGGTCGATTTTTTGATAGAGGCAAAATATATTTTTTAAAATGCTGTTAAAGTAGGCATTTTGAACCGAATTTCCCGAAGCGGATTGTGTTGGAAAAATCATTGCATTAAGGATGCACTCAAATTCAAACTGCTTATTTTCTGACTCATTTTTAAATTCATTTTCGCTCTCAAACGCATTTAATTGGTAGATTCGCTTATTCAGAAACTATATAATGTACCGCAATGATCGATTTTTTGATAGAGGCAGAATATATTTCAAAAAATGATGTCAAAGTGGGCATTTTTAACGGAATTTCCCGAAGCAATTGTGTTATCACTTTCTTCCGGACACGATAACTTCCGCAATTCTGCACAAATCTCTTCCAAACTGATACATAAAATCAAGGGACATAAAATCTCGGTCAAGTTCGTTAATGGACAAAAGCGGACAAAGGGGATGGAAATAGGGAGGGGTTTTGTGAAAACCGAAAAAACCCCATAACTTCTTAATTTTTGTACATATCAAATCAGTTTAAAGTTTTTATTACTTCTAAAAATAGCGCCAAAAATTCATGCATCACAGATTTTTGATAAAATTTAAAATAGGCTCAAGGAGCGCAAAAAATAGGGTTTTTGGGAGAAAAAAATTCCTTACTTCGTCAATTCTCAAGATATCAAATCCAATTACTTTATTATACATCTCCTTAATATTATCTACAACTTTTATATTCACAAGTTTTTGATAGGACCAATTCGTACCAAAAAAAAAAAATAAATAAAAAAAATAAAAAAACGAAAACAAAAAAGGGGGGGTTGAAGAAGAAAAATTTTCATAACTCCGTCAATTCACAAGATATAAAATCTCCATGAATTTATCATATATCTTCTTAATATTGTCTTCAACATTTATATAGACAAGTTTTTGATAGGGCCAATTCTTACAGCAAAAACAAATTAAAAATACATGGCGGTTGAAGAAAAAAATCATCTTATTAAGGGTGCATTCAAATCCAAACTGTCTATTTTCTTACTCATTGTTAAATTCATTTTCTCAAACGCATCCAATTGCTAGATTCTCTTATTCAGAAGCTATATAATGTACAGAAATGATCGATTTTTTGATAGAGGCAGAATATATTTAAAAAATGATGTCAAAGTGGGCATTTTGAACAGAATTTCCCGAAGAGATTGTGTTAGAAACGAAAAATATTGCCCTACTGAGAAAATAATGGTTTATTAATCAAGTTTTAATTAATTGAAAGAAAAATAAAAACACAGGTCGCTTATAAATCTTTTCAAAAATCACGTCAGCATGTTTCATATTTTTTTTTATTAAAAATGAATCTGAAAATGTGCCAGAAAATTCCGAGTTGTTGAGTATGGAAAAATATTCTTTTTAATATCGCCTTAACATGATTCTGATAAAACCAGCTATTTTATAAAAAAGAAATAAAAACTCGTTAAAAGCAGACAGATAAAACTGTTAAAGTGGATTTATATCTAATAATGATTTAGTTTTTGTTGGTGAAATTAGTATACTTAACTTCGAAATCTACCTCTGCCTGTAGGCCGTGCCGGCAGGGATTTTTTTTTTTTCTTTTTTGGTCTGACCAGATGTTTTTTTGTTCACGACAAGATTTGGCAGGAAGGATACCTGTATGCCTTAAATTATGCTCATCGAAATAGGTTTCTTTTTTTAATTAAATTTTTAAATTTAATTTTTTATGATATTATTAGTGTATTTTCGAGTTTCGTGCTTCCCCCCCCCTCCCCCCCCCCCAACATTCATAAAAGGAATCCATTTTCAACCTATCTTTCTATTTTAGCCGAATATAGTAAAGTAGTCTTCTGCGATTTTTGAATATTTCACGAAGTCTTTTATGTAATTTTTAACTTTCTTTCGCGTTCCGACGGGATTTTTTTACATTAGTAAAAGGAGTCAGGTTTCGATCTTTAACCACAAGTACAAAATTTTGTCCTCTGCAATTTTTGAAATTTTTGCAAACTTTTTATGCGATTTTAAACGCTTTTCCCGTTTTTAAGCTCCAGTGATTAGAAGAGATTTTTCTCATATTTGAAGAAATTTAACAATTGAAAATATCTAGAAATTTTGACCTTTGATTCGCGACTTTTTGTGATATGAAGGAAAAAATATTAATGCGTAAGTTGAGTTTCTAATTATGAAAAATACAATGCAGCACAGTTGACGGAACACTATTGGGATTTGATTTGATGAAACTGCATCTTTATATTGAAGGATGTTGGGTAATTTTTACGTTAGATTGGTGAATTTCTATATTTTTGCGAAAAATGGGCAAGTCAAAGCATTTTTTTTGGTTGTGCGTGTGTGTGTTTGAACGGAAAAAAACCTCCAGTCCACTGATTTATTTATTTATTTTATTTTATTTATTTATTTTTCTTTTTTTTTTTTGAGAATGTAAAAGGAATCCGGTTTCAATCTTTTATATCAATATAGTAAATTTCCCCCCTTTTTTATTTATTTATTTATTTATTTTTTTGTACATTCCTAAAAGGAATCGAGTCCTTTAGTTCAATATAGAAAGTTTATCGTTTGCAATTTCAGATTTTTTTACAAACCTTTTATGTGATATTTAGAGTATTTTTTTAAAATTTCACATTCAATTTTTTGGCTGGATATAGTCAAATTTTGCCCTCTGCGATTGCTGAATTTTTGTCCAATTTTTTATGCGATTTATATGTTTTTTTTCATGTTTTGCGAAGACCTTTTAGCAAGTTTTTCTGAACCGAAGAATTATCCAGTAGATTTTGCTGCTGTCATGATTAAGATGATTGGTTGTGTTTGTGACGGCCAATTATCAACACTAGGGATATGGGCCTTAAGGGGGAGAGTGCCCTTCGTGGGGTCTTTCTAACGGAACCTAATCCGTATTAACGCTTGGAAATCCAAGGTTCGAAGAAAACCACGAAAACTCCGAACGATTAGGCCGACGGGCGCGATTGGGTTCGAACCCAGCACTTCCCGTCTACCAGCTTCGAGAGCAGAACCTCTCGGCCACTGGTGGGGCCATGATTAAGATGAAGGTGGGTGCTGGGCAACATATAACTATGATATGTTCCCGCACCATGTTGGTTAAATCAAAGTAAAATTGCGTAATTTGTTATTTCTGTTTGTATAAATATGTTTTTATAAAATATAATTATGAGTGTAAAATTATAATGTTTACATATTTAAGTAAAATAGGAGTGTAAGTTCATACAAAAATTATTAAGTTGATTTTAAATATTAAATATATATTTTTAAAAAATTGTTGTATTGTAAAATGAATGTATAATGTTGAATAGAGTTCGGATCTCAGACAACAACAATAGCCAGACGCCATGGTGTCGTTTTATGACAAGCCAATGGAAAGTGGTGTATAATTAGAAATCGTAAAATAATAAAAACGTTGGAATAAATTTATGGCCTTAATAAAAGTGTTGGGATAAATTTATGGCTTTTCAGACCACCCAAACTTTAAGGCAGATAATAATATTAAAGTATATGTAAGGGGCCATTTGCAGACTGTTAGCTAATAGGCCTATCGAAGAATAATGCAAAATCTTCTCACATCCAATAACAGTGGACTAGGCAAAAATAGTTCCACCCACTGCAGGAGTTGGTGTGCAAGAAGAACAAGGTTTGAAAAAGAGAGTATAACTATGATATGTTCCCGCACCATGTTGGTTAAATCAAAGTAAAATTGCGTAATTTGTTATTTCTGTTTGTATAAATATTTTTTTATAAAATATAATTATGAGTGTAAAATTATAATGTTTACATATTTAAGTAAAATAGGAGTGTAAGTTCATACAAAAATTATTAAGTTGATTTTAAATATTAAATATATATTTTTAAAAAATTGTTGTATTGTAAAATGAATGTATAATGTTGAATAGAGTTCGGATCTCAGACAACAACAATAGCCAGACGCCATGGTGTCGTTTTATGACAAGCCAATGGAAAGTGGTGTATAATTAGAAATCGTAAAATAATAAAAACGTTGGAATAAATTTATGGCCTTAATAAAAGTGTTGGGATAAATTTATGGCTTTTCAGACCACCCAAACTTTAAGGCAGATAATAATATTAAAGTATATGTAAGGGGCCATTTGCAGACTGTTAGCTAATAGGCCTATCGAAGAATAATGCAAAATCTTCTCACATCCAATAACAGTGGATTAGGCAAAAATAGTTCCACTCACTGCAGGAGTTGGTGTGCAAGAAGAACAAGGTTTGAAAAAGAGAGTCTGAAAAAAGATGTAGAGGACGCAGGAGCTCTCCTGAAAGCCCGTGCAATGAATCCTGAAAGCCCTAGTAATGCCCAGGCGAGATGTACATATCGGAGTGAGCCTAATCAAGCCTAATAGAGGATGTCTTCCTGATGTACATATCGGAGTGAGCCTAAGCAAGCCAAATTGAGGATGTCTTCTTGATGTTAAAATAAAGAGGATTATTCTACAGAGGTCCGTAGCTATGCATCCTGCCATCCCGATGTTGCCGCTCTGATACGAAGCGAATTGCGGATGACATATGAATATGATCCTAAGCAACGCGACAACTCTGAATTTGATGAATAAAGGCCACCATCCCGTATATTAAAAAAAGGTACCACTTTAAACTTTTTTTCTTTTACCACTTAAAATCATATGAAAATTTATAAATAGACTTTTCTGATACTTTATGGTAGAGAGTAATCTGAGATCCGGCAAAACCAATAATTAAATAAAATTATGGTAATTTAAAAATGAAAGAGAATTATTCTTTTAGCAAAAAGAAACAAATATAATAATTAGAGTATATGAAAATATTGTCTTTTTTTTTTAAAAAAGATTAAATATACATAAAATAATGAGAAGCAAACAAAAGTATTGCTTTCTTTTTTTTGAATTAATATTATGTTTTTCTGTATATAGTTGTGTTCAATGTAAATAAAATATTTAATCAAGTTTTTAAAAGTTTCTGTAATTATTTAATTGATAATGTTTAAGGTGTGTCAATTTATTTTTACAGCTTAAATTATAGTTTAATTCATAAGTGGAAGAGTTCGTCTAAATAATTCACAACGCAAACTCTTAATTTTATTCGTAATTATTTAAATTTAATAATTACATTTTGACGCGAATTATAATTTAATTTTATTAATGCTTCGCGTTGCTCTTCTACTAGAATTATGTAATTACGATCACTTATATTATTTGAATTTATCTAAGGTATATAAAATTATATACCAATTTGCTATGAGGTTGCTTGGATGATTTGGACCAATTAACAATTTTGGATGTAAATTAAATAGAAAATAAACAGGTGTAACTATCTGTCCAGCAGTGGGAAAATAACAATTTGACTCCTGTAGCAAAATGAACGACGATGTTGGAAAATTTAACTTTTACCTGGAGACTATCATTTTCATGGAAAGAAAAATTACAACAATTCAAGAATCAGATTGGTATATTCTGAGCGGGTTTACGCTGTTGAAGGCAGTGGGGCCCCCAAGGGGGACAACCCCCCCCAAAAGAAAAATGACCTTTTTTTTGAAAAACCAACCGGCAAAGCAAGCGAAGCTCAGCTGGCAGATTTAAATAATTACAGAATATAATTTATGCATAATTTACATTAGTAATTTATCGAGAGAAGAGAGATGAAACGTTAAAAAAGAAACAGGTTGAACGTAAGGGGATAGGTGGCAAAGGCATGGCACACAAATGCCTGCTTATTGGTACCCCAACGAGATTAAAAAGCACATTTTTTTTAAACATTTGAATAACAATAATGAGGTTTAAAAGTTTTGAATCTTGGATTCCAACTTTTCCTCCATTTAATAGAAACCCTAAAAAAGACATTTCAAAAAGTATTTAGAACTTTCAAAATTTCTTTCATCTGGGCACCTTTAAAAAGAATGGTGGCTGTAGAAAGAAGCCCATGTCTGTTTTGGTTGAAAAAAGTAATAGTATTAAGGAGGTTTTGAACCTGATTGAGAACCCCAACGAGATTAAAAAGCACATTTTTTAAACCTTTGAATAAAAAAGTGACAGCTACAAGTTTTGAATCCTGGGTTCCAACTTTTCCTCCATTTAATAGGGGCCCTAAAAAAGACATTTCAAAAAGTATTTAGAACTTGCAAAATTTCTTTCATCTGGGCACCTTTAAAAAGAATGGTGGCTGTAGAAAGAAGCTCATGTCTGTTTTGGTTGAAAAAAGTAATAGTATTAAGGAGGTTTTGAACCTGATTGAGAACCCCAACGAGATTAAAAAGCACATTTTTTAAACGTTTGAATAAAAAAGTGACAGCTACAAGTTTTGAATCCTGGGTTCCAACTTTTCCTCCATTTAATAGGGGCCCTAAAAAAGACATTTCAAAAAGTATTTAGAACTTTCAAAATTTCTTTCATCTGGGCACCTTTAAAAAGAATGGTGGCTGTAGAAAGAAGCCCATGTCTGTTTTGGTTGAAAAAAGTAATAGTATTAAGGAGGTTTTGAACCTGATTGAGAACCCCAACGAGATTAAAAAGCACATTTTTTAAACCTTTGAATAAAAAAGTGACAGCTACAAGTTTTGAATCCTGGGTTCCAACTTTTCCTCCATTTAATAGGGGCCCTAAAAAAGACATTTCAAAAAGTATTTAGAACTTGCAAAATTTCTTTCATCTGGGCACCTTTAAAAAGAATGGTGGCTGTAGAAAGAAGCTCATGTCTGTTTTGGTTGAAAAAAGTAATAGTATTAAGGAGGTTTTGAACCTGATTGAGAACCCCAACGAGATTAAAAAGCACATTTTTTAAACCTTTGAATAAAAAAGTGACAGCTACAAGTTTTGAATCCTGGGTTCCAACTTTTCCTCCACTTAATAGGGGCCCTAAAAAAGACATTTCAAAAAGTATTTAGAACTTGCAAAATTTCTTTCATCTGGGCACCTTTAAAAAGAATGGTGGCTGTAGAAAGAAGCTCATGTCTGTTTTGGTTGAAAAAAGTAATAGTATTAAGGAGGTTTTGAACCTGATTGAGAACCCCAACGAGATTAAAAAGCACATTTTTTAAACGTTTGAATAAAAAAGTGACAGCTACAAGTTTTGAATCCTGGGTTCCAACTTTTCCTCCATTTAATAGGGGCCCTAAAAAAGACATTTCAAAAAGTATTTAGAACTTTCAAAATTTCTTTCATCTGGGCACCTTTAAAAAGAATGGTGGCTGTAGAAAGAAGCCCATGTCTGTTTTGGTTGAAAAAAGTAATAGTATTAAGGAGGTTTTGAACCTGATTGAGAACCCCAACGAGATTAAAAAGCACATTTTTTAAACCTTTGAATAAAAAAGTGACAGCTACAAGTTTTGAATCCTGGGTTCCAACTTTTCCTCCATTTAATAGGGGCCCTAAAAAAGACATTTCAAAAAGTATTTAGAACTTGCAAAATTTCTTTCATCTGGGCACCTTTAAAAAGAATGGTGGCTGTAGAAAGAAGCTCATGTCTGTTTTGGTTGAAAAAAGTAATAGTATTAAGGAGGTTTTGAACCTGATTGAGAACCCCAACGAGATTAAAAAGCACATTTTTTAAACGTTTGAATAAAAAAGTGACAGCTACAAGTTTTGAATCCTGGGTTCCAACTTTTCCTCCATTTAATAGGGGCCCTAAAAAAGACATTTCAAAAAGTATTTAGAACTTTCAAAATTTCTTTCATCTGGGCACCTTTAAAAAGAATGGTGGCTGTAGAAAGAAGCCCATGTCTGTTTTGGTTGAAAAAAGTAATAGTATTAAGGAGGTTTTGAACCTGATTGAGAACCCCAACGAGATTAAAAAGCACATTTTTTAAACCTTTGAATAAAAAAGTGACAGCTACAAGTTTTGAATCCTGGGTTCCAACTTTTCCTCCATTTAATAGGGGCCCTAAAAAAGACATTTCAAAAAGTATTTAGAACTTGCAAAATTTCTTTCATCTGGGCACCTTTAAAAAGAATGGTGGCTGTAGAAAGAAGCTCATGTCTGTTTTGGTTGAAAAAAGTAATAGTATTAAGGAGGTTTTGAACCTGATTGAGAACCCCAACGAGATTAAAAAGCACATTTTTTAAACCTTTGAATAAAAAAGTGACAGCTACAAGTTTTGAATCCTGGGTTCCAACTTTTCCTCCATTTAATAGGGGCCCTAAAAAAGACATTTCAAAAAGTATTTAGAACTTGCAAAATTTCTTTCATCTGGGCACCTTTAAAAAGAATGGTGGCTGTAGAAAGAAGCCCATGCCTGTTTTGGTTGAAAAAAGTAATAGTATTAAGGAGGTTTTGAACCTGATTGAGAACCCCAACGAGATTAAAAAGCACATTTTTTAAACCTTTGAATAAAAAAGTGACAGCTACAAGTTTTGAATCCTGGGTTCCAACTTTTCCTCCATTTAATAGGGGCCCTAAAAAAGACATTTCAAAAAGTATTTAGAACTTGCAAAATTTCTTTCATCTGGACACCTTTAAAAAGAATGGTGGCTGTAGAAAGAAGCCCATGTCTGTTTTGGTTGAAAAAAGTAATAGTATTAAGGAGGTTTTGAACCTGATTGAGAACCCCAACGAGATTAAAAAGCACATTTTTTAAACCTTTGAATAAAAAAGTGACAGCTACAAGTTTTGAATCCTGGGTTCCAACTTTTCCTCCATTTAATAGGGGCCCTAAAAAAGACATTTCAAAAAGTATTTAGAACTTGCAAAATTTCTTTCATCTGGGCCCCTTTAAAAAGAATGGTGGCTGTAGAAAGAAGCTCATGTCTGTTTTGGTTGAAAAAAGTAATAGTATTAAGGAGGTTTTGAACCTGATTGAGAACCCCAACGAGATTAAAAAGCACATTTTTTAAACCTTTGAATAAAAAAGTGACAGCTACAAGTTTTGAATCCTGGGTTCCAACTTTTCCTCCATTTAATAGGGGCCCTAAAAAAGACATTTCAAAAAGTATTTAGAACTTGCAAAATTTCTTTCATCTGGGCACCTTTAAAAAGAATGGTGGCTGTAGAAAGAAGCTCATGTCTGTTTTGGTTGAAAAAAGTAATAGTATTAAGGAGGTTTTGAACCTGATTGAGAACCCCAACGAGATTAAAAAGCACATTTTTTAAACCTTTGAATAAAAAAGTGACAGCTACAAGTTTTGAATCCTGGGTTCCAACTTTTCCTCCATTTAATAGGGGCCCTAAAAAAGACATTTCAAAAAGTATTTAGAACTTGCAAAATTTCTTTCATCTGGGCCCCTTTAAAAAGAATGGTGGCTGTAGAAAGAAGCTCATGTCTGTTTTGGTTGAAAAGAGTAATAGTATTAAGGAGGTTTTGAACCTGATTGAGAACCCCAACGAGATTAAAAAGCACATTTTTTAAACCTTTGAATAAAAAAGTGACAGCTACAAGTTTTGAATCCTGGGTTCCAACTTTTCCTCCATTTAATAGGGGCCCTAAAAAAGACATTTCAAAAAGTATTTAGAACTTTCAAAATTTCTTTCATCTGGGCACCTTTAAAAAGAATGGTGGCTGTAGAAAGAAGCTCATGTCTGTTTTGGTTGAAAAAAGTAATAGTATTAAGGAGGTTTTGAACCTGATTGAGAACCCCAACGAGATTAAAAAGCACATTTTTTAAACCTTTGAATAAAAAAGTGACAGCTACAAGTTTTGAATCCTGGGTTCCAACTTTTCCTCCATTTAATAGGGGCCCTAAAAAAGACATTTCAAAAAGTATTTAGAACTTGCAAAATTTCTTTCATCTGGGCACCTTTAAAAAGAATGGTGGCTGTAGAAAGAAGCTCATGTCTGTTTTGGTTGAAAAAAGTAATAGTATTAAGGAGGTTTTGAACCTGATTGAGAACCCCAACGAGATTAAAAAGCACATTTTTTAAACCTTTGAATAAAAAAGTGACAGCTACAAGTTTTGAATCCTGGGTTCCAACTTTTCCTCCATTTAATAGGGGCCCTAAAAAAGACATTTCAAAAAGTATTTAGAACTTGCAAAATTTCTTTCATCTGGGCACCTTTAAAAAGAATGGTGGCTGTAGAAAGAAGCTCATGTCTGTTTTGGTTGAAAAAAGTAATAGTATTAAGGAGGTTTTGAACCTGATTGAGAACCCCAACGAGATTAAAAAGCACATTTTTTAAACGTTTGAATAAAAAAGTGACAGCTACAAGTTTTGAATCCTGGGTTCCAACTTTTCCTCCATTTAATAGGGGCCCTAAAAAAGACATTTCAAAAAGTATTTAGAACTTTCAAAATTTCTTTCATCTGGGCACCTTTAAAAAGAATGGTGGCTGTAGAAAGAAGCCCATGTCTGTTTTGGTTGAAAAAAGTAATAGTATTAAGGAGGTTTTGAACCTGATTGAGAACCCCAACGAGATTAAAAAGCACATTTTTTAAACCTTTGAATAAAAAAGTGACAGCTACAAGTTTTGAATCCTGGGTTCCAACTTTTCCTCCATTTAATAGGGGCCCTAAAAAAGACATTTCAAAAAGTATTTAGAACTTGCAAAATTTCTTTCATCTGGGCACCTTTAAAAAGAATGGTGGCTGTAGAAAGAAGCTCATGTCTGTTTTGGTTGAAAAAAGTAATAGTATTAAGGAGGTTTTGAACCTGATTGAGAACCCCAACGAGATTAAAAAGCACATTTTTTAAACCTTTGAATAAAAAAGTGACAGCTACAAGTTTTGAATCCTGGGTTCCAACTTTTCCTCCATTTAATAGGGGCCCTAAAAAAGACATTTCAAAAAGTATTTAGAACTTGCAAAATTTCTTTCATCTGGGCACCTTTAAAAAGAATGGTGGCTGTAGAAAGAAGCCCATGCCTGTTTTGGTTGAAAAAAGTAATAGTATTAAGGAGGTTTTGAACCTGATTGAGAACCCCAACGAGATTAAAAAGCACATTTTTTAAACCTTTGAATAAAAAAGTGACAGCTACAAGTTTTGAATCCTGGGTTCCAACTTTTCCTCCATTTAATAGGGGCCCTAAAAAAGACATTTCAAAAAGTATTTAGAACTTGCAAAATTTCTTTCATCTGGACACCTTTAAAAAGAATGGTGGCTGTAGAAAGAAGCCCATGTCTGTTTTGGTTGAAAAAAGTAATAGTATTAAGGAGGTTTTGAACCTGATTGAGAACCCCAACGAGATTAAAAAGCACATTTTTTAAACCTTTGAATAAAAAAGTGACAGCTACAAGTTTTGAATCCTGGGTTCCAACTTTTCCTCCATTTAATAGGGGCCCTAAAAAAGACATTTCAAAAAGTATTTAGAACTTGCAAAATTTCTTTCATCTGGGCCCCTTTAAAAAGAATGGTGGCTGTAGAAAGAAGCTCATGTCTGTTTTGGTTGAAAAAAGTAATAGTATTAAGGAGGTTTTGAACCTGATTGAGAACCCCAACGAGATTAAAAAGCACATTTTTTAAACCTTTGAATAAAAAAGTGACAGCTACAAGTTTTGAATCCTGGGTTCCAACTTTTCCTCCATTTAATAGGGGCCCTAAAAAAGACATTTCAAAAAGTATTTAGAACTTGCAAAATTTCTTTCATCTGGGCACCTTTAAAAAGAATGGTGGCTGTAGAAAGAAGCTCATGTCTGTTTTGGTTGAAAAAAGTAATAGTATTAAGGAGGTTTTGAACCTGATTGAGAACCCCAACGAGATTAAAAAGCACATTTTTTAAACCTTTGAATAAAAAAGTGACAGCTACAAGTTTTGAATCCTGGGTTCCAACTTTTCCTCCATTTAATAGGGGCCCTAAAAAAGACATTTCAAAAAGTATTTAGAACTTGCAAAATTTCTTTCATCTGGGCCCCTTTAAAAAGAATGGTGGCTGTAGAAAGAAGCTCATGTCTGTTTTGGTTGAAAAGAGTAATAGTATTAAGGAGGTTTTGAACCTGATTGAGAACCCCAACGAGATTAAAAAGCACATTTTTTAAACCTTTGAATAAAAAAGTGACAGCTACAAGTTTTGAATCCTGGGTTCCAACTTTTCCTCCATTTAATAGGGGCCCTAAAAAAGACATTTCAAAAAGTATTTAGAACTTGCAAAATTTCTTTCATCTGGGCCCCTTTAAAAAGAATGGTGGCTGTAGAAAGAAGCTCATGTCTGTTTTGGTTGAAAAAAGTAATAGTATTAAGGAGGTTTTGAACCTGATTGAGAACCCCAACGAGATTAAAAAGCACATTTTTTAAACCTTTGAATAAAAAAGTGACAGCTACAAGTTTTGAATCCTGGGTTCCAACTTTTCCTCCATTTAATAGGGGCCCTAAAAAAGACATTTCAAAAAGTATTTAGAACTTGCAAAATTTCTTTCATCTGGGCACCTTTAAAAAGAATGGTGGCTGTAGAAAGAAGCTCATGTCTGTTTTGGTTGAAAAAAGTAATAGTATTAAGGAGGTTTTGAACCTGATTGAGAACCCCAACGAGATTAAAAAGCACATTTTTTAAACCTTTGAATAAAAAAGTGACAGCTACAAGTTTTGAATCCTGGGTTCCAACTTTTCCTCCATTTAATAGGGGCCCTAAAAAAGACATTTCAAAAAGTATTTAGAACTTGCAAAATTTCTTTCATCTGGGCCCCTTTAAAAAGAATGGTGGCTGTAGAAAGAAGCTCATGTCTGTTTTGGTTGAAAAGAGTAATAGTATTAAGGAGGTTTTGAACCTGATTGAGAACCCCAACGAGATTAAAAAGCACATTTTTTAAACCTTTGAATAAAAAAGTGACAGCTACAAGTTTTGAATCCTGGGTTCCAACTTTTCCTCCATTTAATAGGGGCCCTAAAAAAGACATTTCAAAAAGTATTTAGAACTTGCAAAATTTCTTTCATCTGGGCCCCTTTAAAAAGAATGGTGGCTGTAGAAAGAAGCTCATGTCTGTTTTGGTTGAAAAGAGTAATAGTATTAAGGAGGTTTTGAACTTGATTGAGAACCCCAACGAGATTAAAAAGCACATTTTTTAAACCTTTGAATAAAAAAGTGACAGCTACAAGTTTTGAATCCTGGGTTCCAACTTTTCCTCCATTTAATAGGGGCCCTAAAAAAGACATTTCAAAAAGTATTTAGAACTTGCAAAATTTCTTTCATCTGGGCCCCTTTAAAAAGAATGGTGGCTGTAGAAAGAAGCTCATGTCTGTTTTGGTTGAAAAGAGTAATAGTATTAAGGAGGTTTTGAACCTGATTGAGAACCCCAACGAGATTAAAAAGCACATTTTTTAAACCTTTGAATAAAAAAGTGACAGCTACAAGTTTTGAATCCTGGGTTCCAACTTTTCCTCCATTTAATAGGGGCCCTAAAAAAGACATTTCAAAAAGTATTTAGAACTTGCAAAATTTCTTTCATCTGGGCCCCTTTAAAAAGAATGGTGGCTGTAGAAAGAAGCTCATGTCTGTTTTGGTTGAAAAGAGTAATAGTATTAAGGAGGTTTTGAACCTGATTGAGAACCCCAACGAGATTAAAAAGCACATTTTTTAAACCTTTGAATAAAAAAGTGACAGCTACAAGTTTTGAATCCTGGGTTCCAACTTTTCCTCCATTTCATAGGGGCCCTAAAAAAGACATTTCAAAAAGTATTTAGAACTTGCAAAATTTCTTTCATCTGGGCCCCTTTAAAAAGAATGGTGGCTGTAGAAAGAAGCTCATGTCTGTTTTGGTTGAAAAGAGTAATAGTATTAAGGAGGTTTTGAACCTGATTGAGAACCCCAACGAGATTAAAAAGCACATTTTTTAAACCTTTGAATAAAAAAGTGACAGCTACAAGTTTTGAATCCTGGGTTCCAACTTTTCCTCCATTTAATAGGGGCCCTAAAAAAGACATTTCAAAAAGTATTTAGAACTTGCAAAATTTCTTTCATCTGGGCCCCTTTAAAAAGAATGGTGGCTGTAGAAAGAAGCTCATGTCTGTTTTGGTTGAAAAGAGTAATAGTATTAAGGAGGTTTTGAACCTGATTGAGAACCCCAACGAGATTAAAAAGCACATTTTTTAAACCTTTGAATAAAAAAGTGACAGCTACAAGTTTTGAATCCTGGGTTCCAACTTTTCCTCCATTTAATAGGGGCCCTAAAAAAGACATTTCAAAAAGTATTTAGAACTTGCAAAATTTCTTTCATCTGGGCACCTTTAAAAAGAATGGTGGCTGTAGAAAGAAGCTCATGTCTGTTTTGGTTGAAAAAAGTAATAGTATTAAGGAGGTTTTGAACCTGATTGAGAACCCCAACGAGACTAAAAAGCACATTTTTTAAACCTTTGAATAAAAAAGTGACAGCTACGAGTTTTGAATCCTGGGTTCCAACTTTTCCTCCATTTAATAGGGGCCCTAAAAAAGACATTTCAAAAAGTATTTAGAACTTGCAAAATTTCTTTCATCTGGGCACCTTTAAAAAGAATGGTGGCTGTAGAAAGAAACCCATGTCTGTTTTGGTTGAAAAAAGTAATAGTATTAAGGAGGTTTTGAACCTGATTGAGAACCCCAACGAGATTAAAAATCACATTTTTTAAACCTTTGAATAAAAAAGTGACAGCTACAAGTTTTGAATCCTGGGTTCCAACTTTTCCTCCATTTAATAGGGTCCCTAAAAAAGACATTTCAAAAAGTATTTAGAACTTGCAAAATTTCTTTCATCTGGGCACCTTTAAAAAGAATGGTGGCTGTAGAAAGAAGCCCATGTCTGTTTTGGTTGAAGAAAGTAATAGTATTAAGGAGGTTTTGAACCTGATTGGAGACCCCAACGAGATTAAAAAACACTTTTTTTTAAACATTTGAATAAAAAAGTGACAGCTACAAGTTTTGAATCCTGGGTTCTAACTTTTCCTCCCTTTCATAGCACCCCCCCCCCCCAAAAAAAAGAGGATTAAAAAAAATTAGAGCATGCAAAATTTCTTTTATATGGGGTACCTTAAAAAAAAATGGTGGCTAGAAAGGAAGCACATTACCTGTTTTGGTTGAAGGAAGTAATTGTATTAAGGAAGTTTTGAAGCTCATTGGGACCCCATTGAGATTAAAAATTAATTTTTTAAACATTTGAATAAAAAATATGGGGCCTAAAAGTTTTGAATCTTGACGTCCAACATTTCTTTATTTTTATAGGGGCCCTAAAATAAACACAATTCAAAAAAAAAAAAAAAAAAAAAATTAGAGCCTGCAAAATTTTTTCATTACCTTTAAAAAGAACGGTGACTATAGAAAGAAAGCACAAATTTTTTGAAGGAAGTAATGGCATTAAGAAAGTTTTGAAACTTATTGGGGGCCGCAATGAGATTAAAAAGCATATTTTTTAAACATTTGAATAAAAAATTTGGCTTAAATGTTTTGAATCTTGGGTAACTTTTTCTTCTTTGAATCTTCAACTTTTCCTCACTTTTATAGAAGGCCCTAAAAACGACAATTCAAAAAGAATTCAGAGCCTACAAAATTTCTTTCATCTGGGCACCTTTAAAAAGAACGGTGGCTGTAGAAAGAAAGTACATATCTGTTTTGGTTGAAGCAGGGGCGTCGCCGTGGGGGTGTATGGGTGGGGAGCCTCCCCCCCCCCCCAATATATGTGAAGTTGGGAAATTTGAGCTTAGAGTTGGGAAATTCTAGATTTTTGAGGCATTTTCTTTTTTAAAAGTAATAGTAAAAAAATTACGAAATTTTTGTTGTTTTGGTGATTATTTTGAGTACTGCAACAGTAAACAAGTTAAATTATCAAAAGAAATACAAAAAGAAATCAGCCACACTCAATCTATCATTGTATTTTTCAGTTCTACAAAAATATTGTACATCTACCAGACCTAAATTTCTCTACTCCTGTCCATCAATAACTGACTAACCAGTTCCTTTATTTCCTCCAAAACTTTGTTCCTTTCTCAAAAATTTCGCCCTACCTCCCCTTCTCCTCCCAAAAGGGAATCCAGCTATTTTAATCCAAAGGGATTGCAGCTTCTTTTGAAAATTGGAGATCACTTGTAGCACAACAGAAAGGAATGTAGTAACTTACTTGAAACACAGCTATAGGCAAGAAGATTTGATGAGTTTTCACAACTTTTTTGACTAATTTTGCGATTTTTGGACAATATTTTACTCATTCTCATGATTTTTTTTACCGCAAAAATTAGTTAACCCTTCGCTTTCAAGTAAAAAGCGTTATATGAGCAAATGCGGATATAAGAAGTCGTTAGTTTAGATAAATTTGTCACATTTTACTTTTATTTGTGTGCGGAAATATATATCAGTCCTGTTCGTTTATATTCATATGTGTTTATAAAATTTTAAACCAAAAGTCCAGTATTCTGTGCTTAAAGCTGTTCTAAAAAGTTACTATAAATCTCAGCACGAAGAAACCCTTCATAATAGGAAAAGAGTTTTCGTGCAAGATTTTGGAGCGTCTAAAAATCTATTCGAGAATGAAAAAGGTAAAAAATGGACGATTTTAATTTGGAACAGAAATATGACCATGAAAGCAGTCCATCAACTGAAGAAAAAATCGACATGCACTGTAACACTGACACGTTGCACTTGAATAAAATTTTGAAGAAATAAAGATTTCCTTACAGACAAGCTCACAAACAATTATGAATATTAGGATGGGACTGGAGAAGCTGAGTTCCGAAAGCACCGTAGAAAAACGGTTTCACCAAAGGCAATAGATAAAAATAATAGCACAGCAATGGACATTGATACACGTAAGTTTTACAGTAAAGAATTATAAGAAATACAAGAAAATTTCGGGAATTTAGTAATGGGCTTAAATGACAATGTTCCCTATATCAAGAGAATATTGCAGCAATGCATTCCATATTTAAATTACAATTGTGCAAGGGAAAAGTTAATAATGCTTCCACTTGGATATGAGAAACCGGATGTACATGACTTGCAGAGTCAAATAGAAATAAACCAAATCCCAACTCACTTAACAAACCCTTTACTCATGCCATGAAATTCAAAGACTATTTGGGTCACGCCGTCAAACTATATACTCGTACCTTAACATTCACAGCAGCTTATCTTTATGGCGTTGTATCTAATGAAAGAATCTTTAGTCAAATAAAAATTAAAAATATATATATTACAAGCTACAATGAGGGATGACAGACTTGACAGCCTAATGCTTTTAAAATATGAAAGTGAAATAGGGAATTTTATTAAACTAAGCGATGTTATTAACAGGTGGGCTTCTTTGAAGACCACAAGAATTAATATTAAGTGAAAACTAGTCGGATGTGCCTATCCCAAAATTTTCTTCTACTCCATACATGTTAATGCCTCAAAATTTGCAATCACAGTGCCAAAATTAAATGACAATTCTTTGCCTATAATAACAAATTCTAAAGGTATAGATTTTTTGAATTGTGTGCATTTAAAAAGGGGATATAAGCATAGCATTTTTCAAACAAATCATTGAATTTTGGCACCCAGCCTCTTACATGTCTACAACCAAAATTCCTTTCTCAAAGAGCACAAAAACGATAGCTTTGGACAGTATAGACCCAAGCCTAATAAGGATCTATTTATGTGGAAGTGCTACTTATGTGGAATATGAAGTTTGACTAAATTCCGTGCATTAGTTTTTGAGATACAGCTATCGCAAAATCGTGAAAAATGCTGCATAGAAGCGCCACCTGCTATATGATATACATAAAAAGCTAATCTGCATCAAATTATGTCAAGGTTTAACAGAAGATGACGTTTGATCAAATTCCGTGCAATAGTTTTTGAAATATAATTATCACTAAAATCATGTAAATCGTGAAAAATACCATATAGCAGTGCCACCTGTTGGACGATTTACACCCAAAACAAATCAGCACCAATTTTTATCAAGGTACGGTCAAACCTCGTTAACACGAACTGTTTCCGATTGCCTCGTCCAGTTGTATGTAATGTAGTTAAGTTCCGATAACACGAACTACTTTTAATACGAACAAAAAATGTTTCCCCTTGAGTGTTCGCATTAACGAGGTTCGACTGTATAAGTGAATCGCTATAGTTTTATTAAATTTCGTGCATTAGTTCTTGTGTTAGAGCGCCCACAAAATTTGTATCACATATAGACAGACAGATATTTTTTAAAAACAGTCGAATCGTGTTCAGGACTTACTAAAACATATAAATCCGTCTAAAACCGGAAGCCGAATTTTTTCACGAATCCAATACTTTCTTCTTGTAAAGATAGAAGAAAGTAAAAAGCGTATTTATTTTTTTAGTAAACAAACCCATAATTAAAATTTTTATGTTTTCAGTTTCAGAATTTTTCTTTGGAAAGGAATTTTTTATGAAAAAGTATCATTATAATTATTACACACGTTGTGAATATCATTTTAGTGAAAATTGGAGCAATTTGTTTCAAGTTGGGGAATTTTCGAATTCTCTTCCCCCCCCCCCCCCCCCCCCCCCGAAAAAATATCTGTGGCTACGGAAAGGAAAGAATAATAGTATTAAGGAAGTTTTGAACTTTTGGTTTCATTTTTTTTCTCTCATTTATAGGACCGCCCCCCCCCCAAAAAAGACTAAAATACCAGTATTTTAAAATTAGAATTTAAGCTTTCAAAAGCTCTTCCATCTGACAAAAAATGAATTTGGATAAAACAAATTAAAATGTTATTAAAAATACATAAAAAATTATTATAAAAGTTAAGAAACATTATTCGACTCAAAGGTACAATAACTTACTACTACTGAGCCCCTGACTTTGCTCAGACCCCCCCCCCCCCCCAAGATATGGGAGACGATTCCTACGGCCCTGGTTATGCCAAATATTTTATTTAACTTTAATACATTTTTATTATGTCTCTGAAGAAACTTTAAAAATTTCGTACTGGCTTTAGAAATATCTTATATTTTAAATGAAAAAAAAATTCCCTAAAATTGCAATGCATATTTTTGAAGAACTACGAATAAGAGATAGAAAAAAAAATGAAGAAATAATCTGCCACCCCTGGAAAAACCTTTGCCCTACCTGGGAGTATGGTCTAGCTACGGGCCTGTGGAACACAAATCATGGGTTTCCTTGCATGCAGCCTGTCACTCACAGTAAACCAGAATAATCGAGTTCTTGTTGCTGCAGCAAACTCCCTGCAATCTGAACTGACGTCAATTGCTTATTTCTTTTAGCAACCGTTGACAAATTACGGTCCTGAGAGCCTATTGTGGCGCGTTTTCTATCTTGACCTGGTTGTCTGTGGACATTATACCAGTGTCTTTAAACAACCGTTTCCAGATTCTTGACATGACGCTTTTGGCTATTTTCAAGTCTTTACAGACACCTAAGAGTGTGTGTCCTGCTTCCATTCTCCCTATCGCACGAAATTTCTCAAAATCGGTCAAATGTCTTCTGAACAGCACATTCCACCTACTAGAAGCGAAAGTTTTACCTAATTACACATACAATCCTTAAAATTAGACTTCAAATTACCCACGTGCGCTCCTTTTCACACGTGAACCGAAAGAACGGGCTGAGGCTGAAATATTTGCATATTTTTCTGTAGCGAATGCTAATCCCATTGGAGTACGTGATAACGTTGACATTGAGTTACCTTTCTGGAAGTTCCCTTAATAGGATTAATATAAAGCACCTTTTTATGGTTGTTCCTTTAATTTTTCTCGCCAGTGTATTTTGAAAGTGGTAAAAAATAACCAGCCCAAAAATAAAGTTACTTTCATTAATTGCAAGCAGCAGATTTAAAGTAACTGTTAATATTGTCCGTTATAAAGTGAACAAAGATAAGGGTCACGAAACTCAACAAATGTACCGTTATTACGTTCGTATAAACTCATTCTTTCCCATAAGTGTCGTCAACAGAACCCCATCGAAGTCCAAGATAAAGAAGTTTTACGTTTAATCTAGTTACAGTAAATTTGTGTAAACGGAATAGCAGATATACTTGCATAGTTATCCTTCCGTCTCGGGACATTAAAATGTTTTTGTTTATGAGAGGATTCCGTGTTTACAGAAAACCTGCCAAGAAGGATTCACAATTGGAACAAGTTTCGTTTCAGATAGGTTTCAAACGTTAGCAAGCACAAATATATATAGTGTTGTTTTCGTCGAACCTTGAATTGTTTTCCTTTGAGATAGGTCATCTTCACAGATTTTCCTGCATTAGATTTATGCTGTTCAGAAGTGGTGTTATAACAGCGGTTTCCAACCTGGGGTAGCGTACGCCTGGGGGTACGTGGCGGGTCTGCTGGGGATATGTGAAAATAATATCGGTAATTGCGGAAGTCACAAAAATGTTAGGAATATCAATGTAATTAGCATCGATTTATTATATGGTTGTGATAAGAAGATTACTAATGAAAAAAGCATGTTTACGTTATCTCCTTGACTGGAGGGGGGGAAGGGGGGCGTGTTTATGAGAAATGGGGGTACTCCGAAATGAAAAACCTGAGACAGGGGTACGTGAAAGAAAAAAATTTGGGAAGTGAGTACGTTTTAGCAGTTTTAAGGGATACTGTGAAACCGGAAAGTGTTTATAACGGAAACCTGCCTAAAACGGAAAAGTTCATACTCCTGAAGAAAGTCATACCATTGAATTATACCTTCTAAGACGAACCTCTCTAAAGCGGAATTTTTTATAGATCCGTTGTGATTCTGTCTTAGCAGTTTTTACTGTTGTATCCATGATTCAGTAAACTAGTTCTACTTTCGGGGGGGGGGTGTCCGGACCCCCTGAACCCCCCCTTGGCTACGCCACTGCGCACAGCCCTTGTAAAGAAAAGCGTATTAACTTTAGCACGCCGACGATCGAATACAACCAACGCCTTCTAGATATTTGAGAGGGCATTGATACAACAAGCTGTGGCTTCTTTTCCTATCCAGCTGGTGGAAAAATCCTTTTCTTTAGCATATCGTCGCCAAGTTTCAGAGGGAGAAAACTCAGCCAATCAGGTTGTCCAGCAAGCGGGAGAAATAATCGCTCGTATCTTAGACCGCCAGTTTTGAAGTGGTACCCTCCCGGAATTGAATGCCTGTTCACATCGAAAAAGCTTACCTAATACAGCTTCCCCTGCAGTACTCCAGGAGGCGCTGCCTAATACATTGTTCGCACTGTATGTTTAAGATATCTTAGACCGCCAGTTTTGAAGTGGTATCCTCCCGGAATTGCATGCCTGTTCACATCAAAAATCTTGCCTAAGATGTCACTGTGTCTGTGATCTGAACAAAAGTAAAGTATGCGCATGCGTTTAATATAAAAACGGCCGCTCAGCCAATCAGTAAAAGCGAAGCTTCATAGCCAACGAGAGTGAATGGTAGTTCCTGTATCTAGTCGAAGCAAATCGAAACTCACCGAGAGAGTTTGTGGAACTCTAGAGTTCGGCGGCCTGAGATATCTTAAGGTTATCCACTGCAAAAACGACGGTATTATATACTCAGTGCAGGTCACGGTGTCTGCGATCTGAACAAGTGTAAAGTATGCGCATGCGCTTAAAATAAAACTGGCCACAACAGTCAATCGGTAAAAGCGAAGCTTCAATAGCCAACGAGAGTATACTCTCAGGCACTATAGTGCTTGTCTTTAGTTGAAGAAAGTAGAAGCTCACTGAGGGAGTTTGTCTCGGAGTTTGTGGAACTCTTATACCCTGTTCGCACTGTATGCTTAAGACATCTTAGATCGCCAGTTTTGAAGCGGTACCCTCCCGGAATTGGACGCCTGTGCCTGTTCACATCGAAAAACTTACCCAAGATATCTCAGTGAGCATCACTGTCTGAACAAAAGTAAAGTATGCTGAAGTCTGCGCATGCGCTTAAAATAAAAACGGCCGCAACAGCCAACCAGTAAAAGCGAAGTTTCATAGCCAACGAGAGTGAGTGGTAGTTCCTGTATATCCGAAGCAAGTCGAAACTCATTAATATAAACACACAAAAAGTATACGAAACATTTTAAACCTTTAAAACAATAACTTAGGCTTTAATCAGCATAGAACAGAGCATATAACAAAACATACAACTTTGTTGCCAAATCGTTATTCGTAAAAGTAGTGTTGCTACTGCAATAACGTATATATATCATTCACCCCAACCAAAAAGTTAGTTTACAACATAATCTGACAGATAGGCAGGTTTAGGTTTCAGTCTACTGGGACGCAGCTATTCATCATCAGTTTTCTCTTCAGGTAGAACACTTTCATCAGGCAATGTACAGTACATTCTTCAGGATTCCTTTCGGTCCCTTCCAAAATCTCTGTTGATTGTTTCAAATGACCATCAAGCTCTGACCATCTGCTTTGGTCAACAGGTGACTCCATTTCACCATTACTCTCATAGGCTGGTTCGATGATTTCCCTTCTTGGAGCTAAATGCCGTATAGACACGCTAAGTCTCACGTACATCTGGTAACTTTATGTAAGCATATTCTGGATTAACTTCCAGATATTCAACTTCTTTTAAAAGGGGTAATATTCAGTTTATAAATTGTTTTGCCAAAGGTCTATCGATAGATGAATATTGCCAGCCCTCGATTCTCCGTAAAAAGACTATTTAAACTTAATTTTAAAATAAAATTATCCTTGTATTCGATAACATAGGTAAACCATAAAAATAATTACGATAAAAATACTTCTGGCAGGCGTTTGTCACCGTTTGCGACAATGCAGACAAGATATTGTTATGTAGGGGTTTTCATCTGAGAGATGTGGAGCTGGTAGGTTGCAGCTTGCGTTGGTTGGATCCATGAGGTTTTACTCGTCAAATTTTGTGTGTATTTATTGCAACTACAGGTTTAGTTCTCCTTTTCCTCTTACTTCTTTTGTTTTTACTGCTCTGTTCTGAGAAGGGCGGAAATTTATATGCTTTTTGTGTTTACTTTTTTTGTAGTTTTGCCATTTTGTTACTCAGCATGCTGTTTGGGTTTAACATTACGGGCGCAAGTGCCCATGACTCCAATATTTTTTTCAAGAAATTATCAGCCCATCTCATCAGGTTGTGCATGCTTTTGCAAATGGTATATTCATGTGTTTGTTTTTCTCGAACTCGAGGCAAACTTCACGAAACATTGTTTCACACAACCACTGAGCTACTCCAGCCGATGCCTGAGTCTGCAATTTCTCCCTAATAAACCATGTTGGGGAAGTCACCAGCCATCTATACGATAGCCTTAGATGACCGGACAACGATGAATAGATTTTACTATTACATCGATCTACGATAATTATAATAATAAACACACATACTACAATATATATTAAAACACACATACACACATAAATAACGCCTGCATTCAACAGTTAAAGGTATATATAAATATTATACAGACATACAAACAATAAATACAATAAACCCAACTAGAGTGAAAAATTAGCCAGAGCCAGGAATCGAATGCAGGCGTTATTTATGTGTGTATGTGTGTTTTAATATATATTGTAGTATGTGTGTTTATTATTATAATTATCGTAGATCGATGTAATAGTAAAATCTATTCATCGTTGTCCGGTCATCCAAGGCTATCGTATAGATGGCTGGTGATTTCCCCAACATGGTTTATTAGTGAGAAATTGCAGACTCAGGCATCGGCCGGAGTAGGTCAGTGGTTAGAGCAGCAGTCTTGTATACTGTGGTCCCGAGTTCGATTCGTGGCTCTGGCTAATTTTTCACTTCAGTTGGATTTATTGTTTGTATGTCTGTATAATATTTATATATACCTTTAACTGTTGAATGCAGGCGTTATTTATGTGTGTATGTGTGTTTTAACATATATTGTAGTATGTGTGTTTATTATCATGGTTTCACGATTGTCTACTCAACTCCAAGTAGGCAAAACTTTGAGTTAAATTGCTCGTAGATTTCGCTAAATTGCTTGTAATTTTCGGGTAGTTATAATACATCATATTACGCGTAGGAAATAGTATATTATGAATTACTTGCTCTGGGAGAATTGTTATTTTCAGTCTATGTCGAGATGAGAAGTACTTCTTTATTTGGGCGCTGCTGTTTCACGACATCACTTGCATAACATCTGTATTTTATGATTTTCAGATCACGAGAAAAACTCCGTGTGACAAAAAGGGTGAATTGTACATATTGTTTGTCTTAGTGGCAACGTTAGCCAATTTAGTATAATTTTAAATTTTATTAATTTATTATTTAAATTACTCAAACGCACAATAGAGCACGACTGATCGCCCTAGAATAATAAATCATTAACTGCTGTGAAAGTATCACCTAAATTAAGATAACCTTAGTATGTGAGTTATTTTTTTGTTCTCCTTCTAAGAAAATATTTTCGACCAAGGAAATCCGATTTTATAAATTTCGTAAAAAATATGTAATATTGATTGAATAAACATCAACCTATAATATCTTGGTTATTCTATAACGCAAGCAACAATAAATAAAAATCAGGTACTTGTTAGTTATCCCGTCGACCAATTTCGCCAAATTATATAAATCGCCTAACCACTCGCCAAATTATACAAATTGACATAATTTTTATTTTAAATAACGAAAGAACAAATAAAATAGTATAACATTAATAAATGTACAAATAAAACGTCGAAATAAAAATCGCTTGATGACGTAAACACTCGTTGCCAAGTGAATGTGACATTTATGATCAACCATTAATGGCATTTAATCTTACAATTTGGCGACAGTAATTTGGTCGACGGGATATCTAACAAGTAACCAAAATCATCTTTATTCAGGTACATTTTTAAAACTAGGTTTCTCTTTTTTAGTATTAAAATTTTGGAACAGATGGCGCAGACGCACCGAGGTTGGAGAGAAAATTTCGTTTTCGAATGCCTATTAGGCCCAGCGTGCATGTTAGTTTTATTGGTACTACTTAGTTATCTCGTCGACCAATTTCGCCAAATTATATAAATCGCCAAACCACTCGCCAAATTATACAAATCGACATAATTTTTATTTTAAATAACAAAAGAACAGATAAATTAGTATAGCATTAATAAAAATACAAATAAAACGTCGAAATAAAAATCCCTTGATGACGTAAACACGTGTAACTTGCTTAAAGTCAAGTGAATGTGACATTTATGATAAACCATTATTGGCATTTAATCTTATAGTTTGGCGATAGATTTTTGGTCGACGGGATAATTAAGTAGTACCGTTTTATATATTACTAGCAAACCCCGAAGCTTTGCTCGCGTAATATTTGAAATATGCCAAGTGATATTTATATGTCTAATTTTTATTAAAAGGTACTAATTAAATTTTTATTTATTACTTTTAAGAATAATTCAAAAATCTATATATATATTACGCTAACGTACGTGGCACAGAAAGCGCGATTATTTGTTATTGTTCAATGGCAACGCCCGAGAAACGCATCTGATTGGTTATTGTGTAAGAGTCCTTGGCAGGATTTAGGGCGATCGGGTTTGTTTACGTTTCGCTGTTTCGGTCATAGACTTCTCATATAACTGGACTCAGAAATAGCGACCCTTTCTTGACGCCGGGATCACTACCCACCGTCAGGTGATGGTGTGCAGAGAAAACGTGCCAAACCGGTTTTTCTCCTCTGGTTCCCGCTGAAACTTTCTTGCGTCGGGCGTTTCTCTCGCATAAATGAAATCCGACAGTTGCCAATAAGGTGATCACCGCCAAAAAAGACAATCTTTTGGCGATGAAAGCGGAAACATGTGTGCCTCAAGTTCTGACCGAAATAACAATGGGATTCGGCCTCTACTTCTTATCTTTACTCTGAGGTTTCGGTGCAGTATCTTTCGCTGCAATTATGTAGCTTCATAACATCATTTGAAATGCCCGTAAAAAATCTCGGTGAATGCTTGAAAGTGAAGAAGAAGCCGAATCGAAATAGATTCGAAATCCAAATAGAATTGGTCGAGAACGTCGTTAAGCGATCGGCAAAATAGGCTTAATAACTGTAGCATGCGCGCGTTGCTTCTGAAATCCAAATTACTAATTTAAACATCTTGGGGCATGCATAACTGTGGGTGAAACGTGCAATTTCTGCAAAACACTGTATTGGAAATGCGAATTAAACAGCAGCAAGAAGTTTACAAAATGCTGTCATGACGTAAAAAGTAATTTTGTACGGACAGGTAGTTTTGACTGTACGGACCTGCGATACGAATTTCAGGTTCATTTAAGAATATTATTACGGGCTCCCTAGAAGTAATTTACAATAAAACCTGCTTAGACGGAAACGAAAACGACCAGTGATAAATTCCGTTTTATGCAGGTTATTTAAATTGAACAAAGTATAATAGCATTTTTTTTTTTGGGGGGGGGAGAGCTGGAACTTTTTTTTTTCGTTTATTGCAGGATTCAGTTATAAACAGGCTTTACTCTATTAGAAAATAAATTTACTGGATGGTACTTTAAAAAAAATTCTATATAGTAATATTTGCTCACAATTTTATTATTTCTTTTTCAGTATTACACTTTGTTATATTTGTAATTGCTTTTTCATATAAAGATTTTAAATAAAAAATTAAATTATATAAAATATAATTACATTTTAATTAAATTCATCAGTTAATTTGGAATAAAAAAGTTTAAAGTATGAGACATGAAAATTAAAAAACTTAACCTTTGACTTTACACAACTTTGGAACTGAACAAGAGTCAGTCCCTGGTAATTTGCACCGTCTCCAGCCTCCCCCCTCTGTACGGACCTGCGGTTAAAAATTTCAGATTCATTTAAGAATATTATTACGGGCCCGGGCAACGCCGGGCGGGTCAGCTAGTTACTATTTAAAACACAGTTTGATTAAACATCATTATTACACTGCATTAGGCAGAAAGGAGACTTAAATTAATAAAACTAAATAAATGAGAATTTAAAAAATATTTTGAAACCTTTCTGCTCATTTAATACGCTCATTTCAGTATTCATTTGAAGTTTTGATTTTTTTAGAAACCATCTTCTTACATCTTAAAATTAACTATCATGTCAAATTCCAAGTCCTACCATCTCTCCCAACAGAAAGGGCTATATTGAATTAGGACTTATCACCATTAATTTGCCAACATTAATTTTGAAATCGGTTTGTTATTTTTAATATTCCACAGAAACGTAATTTAGAGAGCTTTTAAAAGCCTTTTATAGAACGTTTGTTGTTCCTGTAAACCCCAGGTGGTAGAATCATCGGCCTGTGTAGGATCAGAGACTGTTACCATAGATTCGCAACTATTACTTTTATAATCGGTTTATATTCCCTGAAATTGCATAGATATTGTAATTTAGGACTTTTTTAGAATGCTTTTCACACCTCCCCTTCGCTTCACCCCTTTTTAATTCGAATTTATTTTCGACAGTCCTTCGAGGGCATTTATATTTTATAAGTAACTACCATGCCATATTTAAAGTTTCTAGCCTTTTCAGTATTACAGAAATCGCAATTTAGAAAGTTTTTAGCTCCTGCAACCCTCTGATGGTAGTGGCACAGATATAAAATATAGCTTATGTTTGAGCAGGTTCTAACACCAACAATTTGTCATCATTATTTTTTTAATCGGTTTAGTATTTGATAAGATTGCATAAAAATTGTAATTTATAACGGGTCAATCCATTTCAAGTGGTCCAGCACTGGTTGCTCGACCATTTTTAAAAAATCTGAAATTTTTTGTACAACAACCCTAACATGATGGAAGTTCAAAATGACTATTATTTTAATTTTATTAATTTTTGTTTGTGCATGGCGGCCATCTTTGTTTTATCGTCTGCAGCAATTTTCTCAGAAGAAGGGTTTACGGAATTGTAAATAATTCATCGTTTACTTATCCAATTCAATTGCGGATTAAAGCAATTTGTACAGACTACATTGGGCTAAAAATCTGGTAATGGAGTAGTTTACAAAACTAACTGCTTATTGGTAAAATTTAAGCATAAAGTTTCAGTTTTTTTCCAAAATTTGTCCGTTTACAAGAGGAAATTTTTCTAGCAAGGAATACTGTCAACATGACATAATTTTCTTTTACAAATAGGCCGAAAGTACTTGTACAACGACGCCGAGTTCCAGATCTGGGACTTGCTTTCTCTTCGCTAAAAAAAATCCCAAAATTTTCAAAAATGACAAAAATCGCACTTTTCAGGCTTTGATATCTCTGGTGGGGCACGAGATAAAAATCTGAAATTTTTTTTTATAAGAGTATTGTATAGTAGTGTTATGCACAAGAAATTTCAGGATGGAGATTTGACTACAAGCTGAGATATGGCAAGGGCAACATGTCAAAACAATACTGCCAAACTATTGTTTTGTTGTAGTCACAGCTAAGTATTTATCTCAGAGTGTCATTTAAATTTATGTTTTTGATTATCTTTAAATAATAGTAACAGAAAATAAAGCCCTTTGCAAAGCTTAGCAATTAATTAAAAAAATAATTATGCCTAAGGCCATACATTTTATATGGTTTCAGTAATTTTTGTTGTAAGTAATTTTAGTAACTAAAAGAAACCTCAGCACTTTTACATAAAGAAAAAAAAATATTTTTATACAAGACCTGAGACAAAAACAACATAGGGAAAAAGAAAAGCTGTTAATGTTATCATACTTCTTGAGACATGATCAAACGTGTCAAAACACATTCTTGCTTGTTTGTTCAAAAACCACAATTTTGATCTTTCTCAAAATTTTATTTGTAGGAACCAAGTCTTGTCTTCTCTTGATAACTTGATTAAAGGTCTCGGCCCTGCTGGCTCATAGAAATATACTTTGAAATCACTATGTGCAAGTTTCAATTCATTAATAATTCCTAACTTACTTCTTATGAAAAAATGTGATTTTTCTGCAGTGTAAATTTTGAAAAGGCTTTGGGTATCTTTACTTTCTGAAAATTACTTGAGGCTGATGCATGGTAACATCGCATATTGTTTCATTTACAGGAACATACTTATGGTAAGAACAAGTTTCAGGGACTGGCAAGCAGCATTAAAATTGTGGTTTTTAAACCAACAAGCAGGAATGTGTTTTGACACGTTTGATCATGTCTCAACAAGTATGCCAACATTAACAGCTTTTCTCTTTCCCTGTTCTGTTTTTGTCTCAGGTTTTGTATATATATATATATATATTATATATTATATATATATTTATGTAAAAATGCTGAGGTTTCTTTTAGTTACTAAAATTACAACAAAAATTACTGAAACCATACAAAATGTAGGCCTTAGGCATAATTATTTTTTAAATTAATTACAAAAGGCTTTATTTTCTGTTACTATTATTTAAAGATAATCTAAAAAATAAATTTAAATGATACTCTGAAATAAATACTTAGCTGTGACTACAACAAAACAATAGTTTGGCTGTATTGTTTTGACATGTTGCCCTTGCCATATCTCAGCTTGTAGTCAAATCTCCATCCTGAAATTTCTTGTGCATAACACTACCATACAATACTCTTATAAAAAAAAATTTCAGATTTTTATCTCGTGCCCCACCAGAGATATCAAAGCCTGAAAAGTGCGAATTTTGTCATTTTTGAAAAATTTGGGAATATTTTTAGCGAAGAGAAAGCAAGTCTCAGATCTGGAACTCGGCGTGTGAGTACAAGTACTTTCGGCCTATTTGTAAAAAAAATTATGTCATGTTGACAGTTTTCCTTGCTAGAAAAATTTCCTCTTGTAAACGGACAAATTTTGGAAAAAAACTGAAACTTTATGCTTAAATTTTACCAATAAGCAGTTAGTTTCGGAAACTACTCCATCACCAGATTTTTAGCCCAATGTATTCTGTACAAATTGCTTTAATCCGCAGTTGAATTGGATAAATAAACGATGAATTATTTACAATTCTGTAAACCCTTCTTCTGAGAAAATTGGTGCAGACGATGAAACAAAGATGGCCGCCATGCACAAACAAAAATAAATAAAATTAAAATAATAGTCATTTTGAACTTCCATCATGCTAGAGTTGTTGCACAAAAAATTTCAGATTTTTTAAAAATGGTCGGGCAACGAATATCTGATTTTCTGGACCACTTGAAATAGATTGACCCTAACGCTTTTCGCTTACTTCATCTTTTTAAATTTGGGATTTTCTTTCGACTGTTCTTAGAAAGCAGTTGCATCTTATAAGTAAATACCATGCCATACTTCAAAGTGTTAGACCCCCCAGTTGTGCAAAAAACACAAATTAGAACATGTTTTGCTTTTGCAACCCTCAGATGATAGTGACAGCAACATAAAATATAACCTATGTTATAGCAGGGACTATCACCATTGATTTGCAACCATTACTTTTGAAATAGCTTTGGTATTTCCTGAGATTGAGTATAAATCGCAATTTAGAACGTTTTTAGAACGCTTTTCGCGCATTTTCACCCCTTTTTAAATTTCTAATTTTTTCGAAACTGTGCTTAAAGATCATTTACATCTAATAAATATGTACCTTGCCTAATATTAAGTTGCTAGCCCGTACCGATCACAAAAATCGAAATTTAGAACACTTTTTTGCTCCTGCTACGTCTAGGTGATAGTGATACCGACATAAAATAGCGTCTATGTTAGAGCAGAGTCTGTCAGCACCAATTTCCTACCAATTCTTTTGAAATCAGTTTGATTCTTCCTGAGATATCGCTGACAAATCGGCATTTAGAACGTTTTTAGAACGCTTTTCGCGCATTTTGCTCCTGCATCTCCTCTGGGGTAGTGGAAACAGATATAAAATATGGCCGAACTTGGAGCGAGATCTGTCAGCATAATTTTTACACCATTATATTTGAAATCGGTTCAGTACTTCCTAAGATTGCATAGAAATCGCAATTTAGAACGTTTTTTACAACGCTTTTTGCGCATTTTGACTCCCTTTTAAATTTCGATTTTTTTAGGAAATGCCCTTAGAGATCATTGATACCTTATAACTAACTACCATTCCAAATTTCACGATTCTAGGCCCTTCCGTAACGCAAAAACCGCAATTTAGAACGTTTTCCCCCTGCACCCCCTTTGGGGTAGTGTCACCGACATAAAACATAGGCTATGTTGGAGCAAGGGTTGTCACCGTCATTTTGACGCCATTATTTTTTAAATCGGTTTGGTATTTCCTGAGATTGTGTAGAAACCACCATTTAGAACGTTTTTTAGAACGCTTTTCGTGCATTTTCACCCCTTTTAAATTTCGAATTGTTTAAGAACTGTTCTTAGACATCATTTATATCTTATAAGCAACTAATATTCCAAATTTCATATTTCTAGGCCCTTCAGTAACGCAAAAATCGCGTTTTTAGAACGTTTTTTGCTCCTGCACCCCCTTTGGGGTAATGGCACCGACATAAAATATAGCCTATGTTCTAAGTTGGACTAACACCATCATTTTGATACCATTACTTTTGGAATCGGTTCGGTAGTTCCAGAGCTTACCTCCTACAAATAAACAATTTTTACCTCTTTATAATATGACTAGCAAACCCCGCGGCTTTGCTCGCGTAATATTTGAAATATGCCAGGTGATATTTATATGTCTAATTTTTATTAAAAGGTACTAACTAAATTTTTATTTTATTAAAAGGCAATGTTTTATTTTATTAAAAGGTTTTTTTATTAAAAGGTACTTATTACTTTTAGGAATAATTCAAAAAATACTATTTAAAACACAGTTTGATTAAACATCATTATTACACTGCATTAGACAGAAATGAGACTTAAATTAATAAAATGAAATAAAACTAAATAAATGATAATTTAGAAAATATTTTGAAACTTTTATGCTCCATTAATACGCTCATTTCAGTATTCATTTGAAATTTTGAATTTTTTAGAAACCATCTTCTTACATCTAAAAATTAACCTTCATGTCAAATTACAAGTCCTACCACCTCTCTCAACATAAAGGGCTATCTTGAAACAGGAACTGTCACTATTAATTTGCCAACATTAATTTTGAAATCGGTTTGTTATTTCCTAATATTCCACAGAAACGTAATTTAAAAAGCTTTTAAAGCCCTTTTTTAGAACGTTTGTTGTTCCTGTGAACCCCAGGTGGTAGAAATCACCGGCATAAAATGAAGCCTGTGTAGGATCAGAGACTGTTACCATTGATTCGCAACTATTACTTTTATAATCGGTTTATATTCCCTGAAATTGCATAGAATCGTAATTTAGAACTTTTTTTAGAATGCTTTTCGCACCTCCCCTTCGCTTCACCCCTTTTTAATTCGAATGCATTTTCGACGTCCCTTCCAGGGCATTTACATTTTATAAGTAACTACAATGTCATATTTAAAGTTTCTAGCCTTTTCAGTATCACAGAAATCGCAATTTAAAAAGCTTTTAGCTCCTGCAATCCTCTGGTGGTAGTAGAACAGACATAAAATATAGCTTATGTTTGAGCAGGTTCTATCACCAACAATTTGTCATCATTGTTTTTTTAATCGGTTTGGTAATTTATAAGTTTGCTTAAAAATTGTAATTTATGACGCTTTTCACTCATTTCATTTTTTTAATTTTGGAATTTTCTTTCGACTGTTTTTAGAAAGCAGTTGCATCTTGTAAGTAAATACCATGCCATACTTCAAAGTGTTAGACACCTCAGTTGTACAAAAAACGCAAATTAGAACCTGTTTTGCTTTTGCAACCCTCAGATGGTAGTGACAGCAACATAAAATATAACCTATGTTATAGCAGGGACTGTCACCATTGATTTGCAACCATTACTTTTGAAATAGCTTTGGTATTTCCTTACATTGAGTAGAAATCACAACTTAGAACGTTTTTAGGACGCTTTTCGCGCATTTTCACCCCTTTTTAAATTTCCAATTTTTTCGAAACTGTTCTTAAAAATCATTTATATCTAATAAATATGTACCTTACCTAATTTTAAGTTGCTAGCCCCTACCGATCAAGTGTCTATGTTAGAGCAGAGGCTGTCAGCATCAATTTCCTACCATTACGTTTGAAATCAGATTCATTCTTCCTGAGATATTGCCGACAAGTCGGCATTTAGAACGTTTTTAGAACGCTTTTCGCGCATTTTGCTCCTGCATCTCCTCTGGGGTAGTGGAAACAGATATAAAATATAGCCTTTTCTTGGAGCAAGATCTGTCACCGTCATTTTTACACCATTATATTTGAAATCGGTTCAGTACTTCTTGAGACTGCATAGAAATCCCAATTTAGAAAGTTTTTTACAACGCTTTTTGCGGATTTTGATCCCCCTTTTAAATTTCGATTTTTTTTAGGAAATGTCCTTAGAGATCATTGATATCTTATAACTAACTACCATTCCAAATTTCACTATTCTAGGCCCTTCCGTAACGCAAAAGCCGCAATTTAGAACGTTTTTCTCCTGCACCCCCTTTGGGGTAGTGGCACCGACATAAAACATTACCTATGTTGGAGCAAGGGTTGTCACCATCATTTTGACACCATTATTTTTCAGATCGGTTTGGTATTTCCTGAGATTGTGTAGAAACCACTATGCAGAACGTTTTTTAGAACGCTTTTCGCGCATTTTCACCCCTTTCAAATTTTGAAATGTTTAAGAACTGTTCTTAGAAATCCTTTATGTCTAATAAGTAGTTAATATTTCAAATTTCATATTTCTACGCCCTTCGGTAACGCAAAAATCGCATTTTTAGAACGTTTTTGCTCCTCCCCCCCCCCCCCTTTCGGGTAGTGGCACCGACATAAAACATAGCCTATGTTGGAGCAAGGGTTGTCACCGTCATTTTGACACCCTTATTTTTTTAAATCGGTTTGGTATTTCCTGAAATTGTGTAGAAATCACCATTTAGAACGTTTTTTAGAACGATTTTCGAGCATTTTCACCCCTTTCAAATTTCGAATAGTTTAAGAACTGTTCTTAGAAATCCTTTATATGTAATAAGTAGCTAATATTTTAAATTTCATATTTCTAGGCCCTTCGGTAACGCAAAAATCACATTTTTAGAACGTTTTTTGCTCCTGCACCCCCTTTGGTGTAGTGACACCGACATAAAACATAGCCTATCTTGGAGCAAGCGTTGTCACCATCATTTTGACACCAATATTTTTTAAATCGGTTTGGTATATCCTGAGATTGTGTAGAAACTACCATTTAGAACGCTTTTTGTGCATTTTCACCCCTTTTAAATTTCGAATTGTTTAAGAACTGTTCTCAGACATCATTTATATCTTATAAGTAACTAATATTCAAAATTTCATATTTCTAGGCCCTCCAGTAACGCTAAAATCGCATTTTTAGAACGTTTTTTGCTCCTACACCCTCTTTGGGGTAGTGGCACCGACATAAAACATAGCCTATGTTGGAGCAAGCGTTGTTATCATCATTTGACACCAATATTTTTTTAATTGGTTTGGTATTTCCGGAGATTGTGTAGAAATTACCATTTAGAACGTTTTTTAGAACGCTTTTTGTGCATTTTCACCCCTTTTAAATTTCGAATTGTTTAAGAACTGTTCTTAGACATCATTTATATTTTATAAGTAACTAATATTTCAAATTTCATATTTCTAGGCCCTTCAGTAATGCTAAAATCGCATTTTTAGAACGTTTTTGGCTCCTACACCCCCTTTGGGGTAGAGGCACCGACATAAGATATAGCCTATGTTCTAAGTTGGACTAACACCATCATTTTGATACCATTATTTTTGGAATCGGTTCGGTAGTTCCAGAGCTTACCTCCTACAAATAAACAATTTTTTCCTCTTTATAATAGGAGTATAGATGAGTATAGAAGTATAGATGAAGCCATTTATTAGGTGCGTTCGTAATTATATAAATACGTAGCACCTATAGTCGTCGTTCAGTCCGTCCGTCCGTCTGTCCGTCCGTCCGTCTGTCCGCATGTAACAGAGCAAAAACTACCCAACCGAATGGTCTGAAACTTCAAATATATGATTGTTGCAAAATTTTGTCGAGCCATTTCAAATTTTATGAAAATCGGATGTATAGTTTAATTACAGGGACAGTCAAAAGTTTTTCTTTACATTACGGCCAATGGGAAAAATTATTGCAAGTGCATTTTAATGATATTAGAGCCTTCCGAATGATCTGAAATTTTAAAGATATAACTGTTGCAAAATTTTGTCGACCCATTTCAAATTTTAGGAAAATCGGATGTATAGTTTAATTACAGGGACAGTCAAAAGTTTTTCTTTACATTACGGCCAATGGGAAAAATTATTGCAAGTGCATTTTAATGATATTACAGCCTTCCGAATGGTCTGAAATTTTAAAGATATAATTGTTGCAAAGTTTTGTTGAGCTATTTCAAATTTTAGGAAAATCGGATGTATAGTTTAATTACAGGGACAGTCAAAATTGTTCCGTTACATTACGGGGAATGGGAAAAAATTATTGGAAGTGCATTTTAATGATATTACAGCCTTCCGAATGGTCTGAAATTTTAAAGATATAATTGTTGCAAAGTTTTGTTGAGCTATTTCAAATTTTAGGAAAATCGGATGTATAGTTTAATTACAGGGACAGTCAAAATTGTTCCGTTACATTACGGGGAATGGGAAAAAATTATTGGAAGTGCATTTTAATGATGTATCAGAATGAATCTTTATGAAGTGCAAAAAAGTATACATTCAGTACAATATGGGGTGCAAAAAATAATTATAAAACTAGTTATAGTACGAACGCACCTCATTTGCCACGTTTGACGAGCAATTTCCAACTTGTTTTATTATAAAACACACGAAATTTTATTATAAAGAAACGCAATTTTTAAAAAATAAAACACATATAAATTTATTATAAATAAACAATATTTTAAATATAATATAGGGCAATTCTAGGATAGATGGCCATAGAGGAGAGATGGCCAGTCTAAATATTTCAAAAACTATACCACAGATTGCAGCATAAACTTTGTTCGTAAGAAATAGTTCAACGTGTTCATTCATTGCGACGACGTGCAGCTGTATTTTTCACTTATAAAAAGAAAGTGTAATTTTAATGTTTATTTAATTTAGTGGTTGGATATTTTTGTTGAGTTAGGTACAGGGGCGTAGCTACCGTGGAGCAGTTGGAGCAGACTGCTCCAGGCGCACAAATTCTAAGGGCACAAAATTAGGAAAAGCGAAATAAAGATGTCTTAAAATATTTGTATTTATTTTTCATTATTAATCAGACATTATAGATGAATCTTGTTACAATCAGCGTATTCCTATGATATTTTACCTTGTGATGATATCTCAACTATTTCGATTTAAAATATGTTTTCATACACAGTTGAAAAAAAGGACTTCTGTTCAGGAAATTTTAATTTTAATTCATACCACCATATTGCAGCCTCAAGTAACTTCTCCAACAGCGTTTCAGCCTGATTATTTTCTGTAACTTTTCTGGAGACAACCGTTGAAGATTTTCAGATCTTAAAGTAATCAAAACTTATTTAACAGGACTCTCATCGGTCACTTTACTAGCTACCACTATTTCTAAAAAATAATCTTTCTGGTACATTTCTATTAAAAATGTTTTAGAAATTTATCATGATGAATACTGTGCGGAAATAATGGTAGCCAAAGAATTCACCGCTGAGAAACTTATATGTACGATGTAACGGTAGTAATTTACGATAATTATTTTACGATTTGGAAAAAATAGCCTGACAAGTTGAAGAAAATTATTGACCATTTTACAGACGAAATCCAAGAAAACGAAAATTTTGAAGGGTTTTTTTTTTTTTTTGTTTGTTTGTTTGTTTTGTGGAAACTAAACATGTATTAATACAGATTACAAAACAATAATAAGAGCTGGATTTAAACATACTCCACATCAGCTCACGGCGACAAAATTTAGACGGGAGGGGGGGGGGGGGAATGCGGGTAAGGGGAAGCAGCAACTTAAATTTTGTGAGTATTGTTTTTGAGATTTTGAAAATATTGCAAATGTTGCAGAATCGATAAGCTTCAAAAAGAGAGAAAAAGTTAAGTACCCAATTCAGTGTTCCTTAGGGCCTGATTATAGCCTATGCAAATTTACACTACTTTTTGGTAACAGTATTTTTATGCATTAAACCTTATTTAATCGCATAATTTTAGGATTAAATAAGGCTGACTGGCCCGCCGGGCAACCGACCTGCAGGTCTCTGCGCCCTAAACGAGGTAAAGCTGCTCCCTCCCTTAGGTGAAGCTAATAGTTTTAAAATTTGCTATACGCATTACATATGAAAAGTCTTAAATCATTTAATAATTTTTTTTTAAATCACTTTTTTGAATCATTTTTTATTAATGATTTTTATTTCTCTTTGCAAGGCAGAAGAATTGATTTTTTTTCTTGAAAGTTTCTTTGCTTCAGAGGACCATTTAAATCTTTTAAAACCTAATGTGTATGTTCTGTAATTTTCTTTGTGACCAATAGCGAGTCTGCCCCAAGAATTCTCAGCCTGTCTGGTACCAAACAGCGCGGCCTCTCTTTAAATATACCGGGTGATTATAATTAAAGTTACGATTTAAAAATCGATAATTTTAAAACTACTGATCAGAATGACTTGATATTTGAGCAGAACAATCGTGAGGCAATGAAATTTTGTTTGACGAAGGAAAAAATCAGTTCCAAAATGTGCCGATAGATGGCGCTGTCAGGGTTCACATTGTCTGGAGATATGCAAATTACTAATACGTGACATGCGCACCGCAGACATAGCTGCCATAAAAATGCAGAGCACTATCTCTTTGTCTGAATGCTTCATCATGACTCTGACTGTGAAGGATCGCGCTCTGCTCTTGAAGCTTTTTTATACGAACGATGACTGCGTACTTACATCTATTAGGAAGTTTCGGACTTTAAAATTCATAAACAGGGGTCCAATAACCACAAATGTTCTGCTAAATTCGAAGAGACCGGTTCATTTGACGTTAAATGGGGTTGAGGGAGGAAACCAGTTTCGGTTTCGGCAGTGAAAGATGTGGCTACAGCATTACAAGACCAGACTAACAGTGAGGCTGGAATCAGCAGTACAAGGGGAATACTGGATATATCGAACAGCACGGTGCGTAAAGTCCTACGGAACATCTTGCGCTGTAATCCGTCCTTATAACTCATATGCAGGGGTTCCTACCTGCTGACCTGGAAGCACGTTAATCTTTTGCACTACAATTTCTTGCCCGGGTAGAAGTGGACAACGGATAGCCATGGAACATTCTGCGGTCTGACGAAGCCCACTTTCATTTGCAAGGTTCTTCAAATACGCAAAATTGCAGGATATGGGCGACCGAGAATCCATCCCAGCTACAGCCATTACCTGCTTAGTATGAAAAGGTCACTGTGTGGTGCGGAATAACGGCAGCGTTTATCGTCGGTCCGTTTTTCTACGAGGAGATCACACCTGTGGGTCCCGTTACCTGCATCGTTACTGGAAAGCGGTATGCAGCACTTTTGCGTAAATATGTCCTTCCGGCACTTCAGCAGCGTCAGTGTGTGGATCGCACAATATTCATGCAAGATGCCGCTCCTCGGGACATTGCTACTCCTGTGAAGCAGCTACTGAGTGCTAATTTCGGAGATGATAGGATCATAAGCCGCCATTTTTCAACAACGTGGCCGCCACTTTCCCCCGACATAAGCCCGTGTGATTTTTGGCTTTGCGTGTACCTGAAGAATGTTGTTTACAGCGCGCGGATTCAGAATCCAGCCGACTTGAAGGCAAGCATCACACACCACACCCATTGCATCAGTACAGATACCCTCCAATCTGTTGTGGAACATGCCGTTTTGCGCTTCCAATTAGTAGCGGAACAAGGCGGAGGGCATATCGAACAACTTATGCCTTAATCATCAGTAAGGTCTTTGTTCCATGGAACTCTTGTTTTTGTTTCATTTTTGTCATTAACGATGTTGCCGCTGTAAACACGTATTCTTGTCCTTTCGATAATAAATTTTTAGTAAATCCTTGAACTCTATCTTTTCCTTTTGGCTAACAACATTCCTGTGTTTAAGGATTACATTTTTGGTCTTTCCCCTGACATTACTCTTACAACGCCATCTATCGGCACATTTTGGAACTACTTTTTTCCTTCACCAAACAAAATTTCATTGCCTCACGATTGTTCTGCTAAAATATCAAGTCATTCCAACCAGTAGTTTTAAAATTATCGATTTTTGAAATCGTAATTTTAATTATAATCACCCGGTATATTACACGTATTTTATTTTATTTAGTTTTTTGTAAAATCATTTATCAAGTATTTTTTTGAAATGTGTAGGCTTCGTGTATTCGTACAATGCTGTGATTGTAATTTCCCCTATATATATGTGTATTATATTGATTTTTGCGCTTGATGTGCAAAAGGATTTATAAAGAATATTTTCGGCGAAGAAAATGTAATTCAAGCATTCTTTTTTGTTAAAAATTACATTTTAATATGAAAACGGAACTGTTTCAATATTGTCTATAAATGTGATAATCAGAACGGCGGTCAGCTATTTTGTATATACGTTAGAACAGGACTGTTTTTTTTTTTTTTAAATTTTAAATCGATTTTTCACGCAGTCATCGAGCTCGTATTTCAGACAAAATCGTGTTAAAGATATATGACAAAATTTTCCCCTTCGTTGACTGTTTTTTCTACTTTCGTCGGGAAATTCCGTTGAAAACGCCATCTTTGACAATGTTTTCAGTAAGATCTATTATGTTTACAAAAAATCCGGAAAACGTCTTTCGATTGCAAAGTTTCTGAATAACAACACATGCCAGTTCTCGAGCAAAAATTAATTAAAATGCATGTCATAAAATTGTCCCTTTGGATTTAAGAACAGCCTTAAGAAATAAAATCATAAAAATTCCAGGTTCATTTAAGAATATTATCACGGGCCCGGGCAACACCGCGTAGGTCAGCTAGTCTATTACTAATAAAAGGAAGTTTCGCTCTGTGTGTGGTGGCTAGTGAAATATATTACACGTAGAAGTCTGAAAATTTGGATGAAGGTAGTCCAAAGACAGATCCTGATACACCTGGAGCTCAGATTTTTAATTTTTTATGACCTGTGACCCCTTAGCACCTTTCAGTTTGTATGCCCTGAATTGCTCAGAACTTGCAACTTTTTATCCGATCTTCTTCGTTTTGGGGGCCCTTTCCCATTTAATTATTCTCCGTTTCTATATTCCAGTTAAGACACTGACCCCTTGAAATTTTTCTGCGCCATGCATTTTCCGCACCCTAATATTGTCAACTAATCAATGCATAACTTTAAAATTGAGACTTGGACTCCTCTCCCTGGTCCAGCACCCTCATATTTTTATTGGGCACTTAGTGCCCTTTTTTAAGAATTTCCCCCATTTTTTTTTTCACGCTTCTTTAAGATTTTATTCGAATGAATAATAAATACCCTATGCTTAATTTCGACTTATTGAGATCTAAAGCGCTAAGTACTAAAACCTTTTAACATGTTTCCATCTTAGGGCCCTGCTCTCAACTATCAGTTGGCCCCTTTTGGACCTCCTATTATATCTCCCTTAAAAATGGTCTGATTCAATAACTTTTTTTTTTTTTTTTTTTTGTAACAACATGATGGGAAATCCAGCTATTACGCGAACAACATAAAAATTTTTCCGACTTCAGCTACCACCAAATTTTAAAATTAATCGCCTTTTTGGGGCCCTTGCCCAACTACATTCCAGTTGAGACCCTGGACCCCTGGGGCTTGGTACAAGGCCACTTAAGTTTTTGTGCCCTAAATTGTTAATAAATCGCCCCTTTTAATCCTCCCTTCGTTTTTGGGGCTCTTTTTCCATTTGGCTTTTTTTTCGTTTCTACATTTCAGTTCAGATACTAACCCCCTAGGGTAACTTTTTGTTCGCCATGCATTTTTCACCCACTAATTCTGTTACATTCTCATTGCATAACTTCAAAATTGAGTCTTGGTCTTCTCTCCATGGGGGTCTTCTCCCGTTTCTCTCTTTATTGGGGTTCTAGAGCTCTTTTTCAAAGCATTTCTTTGAAATTTTTTTCTAATGATTAATACTTATAATACTCTATACTTAATTTCGACTAATTGAAAATCTAAAGCGCTAAGTACTAGGACCTTTTATCGTGTTTTCATCTTAGGCCTTGCTCTCAATTATCAATAAGCTCCTTTTGGTCCCCTATAAAAAGGGTCCGATTCACTAGGATTTTTCCCCTAACTATTTCTTAGGAGTCCCAGCTACTACATGAATAACAAAAAAATTACTCACACTTCAGCTACCACCAATTTTGAATATTAATCGCCTTCTTAGGGTCCTTGGTGCTGTTTCATTAAAAATTATCTGATAGTATTGCAATTTTCTTTAGCATAGTTCTAGGGTCCTCTGGCTACTTTGGAAACCACTAAAAAACTCTTTTACTCCAGCTACCACTTTTTTCGAATATTAATCTTCTTTTACGGCATCAACTTACGTTTATTCACTACACCCGTGAATTAAAATTCGCGCTACTGTTAAAGGTAAGTGGTTAACTTTAGAGGGATGGGATTTCCTCCGTAAATTAAATATCACGTTAATGCTAAAGGTAATTGGTTAAATTTACAAGGGGTGGTGGCAACAAGCACCTTTCACTGCTTTGGGGTGCATTCTTTCCTCGAATTCTAGGGGGCCGATTTCAACGGGAATTGGTTAATTCAACCTAGATTACGATTCAGCTCTGTATTATGAAAATTTGTCTTAGATTTCATTTACTAACATTTTCGAACACTAATGGTGCATTCTTTTCTCGGGTTCAATATGTCCGATTTCAACGGTAAATGGATAATTAAGCTTAGCTTACTATTCAGCTACTTTCTGCATTGTGAAAATTTATCTTAGACTTCTGTTACCACCATTTTCGAACATTAATGGCGCATTTTTTTCTCGGCTGTTATGGGCTCTATTTCAACGAAAATTGGTCCATTCAACTTAGCTTACGATTGTTTTAAAGATTATAGTTCCACCGCCAGGATTCGCATTCTTATCTCGGGTTCTATTGGCTCAATTACTACAGGGTTTACTCATTCAATTTTCGATTGTCTCCGTCACTTACGGAATACTCCTGGCATACACTGCCTTTGGTAGCGGGGATCCAGGCCATAGTTTCGTTCTGAAAGAGGTTTGTCGGGAACACACTGACTAGAGGCTTCCGAAGGCAGTGGGCCACCCCTAAAACCATGTTCATTTGAATTACTTATGAATATATAAAATCATACAAACTTGATTTTTGTTTACGTTATTATAACAGGCCCGGGCAACGCCGGGCGGGTCAGCTAGTTACACACACACACACACATATATATATATGTATATATGTGTGTGTGTGTGTAACTTCCAAACAAAATTACGCAGAACTTTTTTGAGAGACAAGAGGGCGCACAAACTTTGCTTGCTCCAGGGCGCTGAATATGTAGCTACGCCACTGGTTAGGTATCTGAATGTTTTGCAGTACGTGCGTTACAGTTTTTTTTTTACTACAAGGTCTTTTAAGGCACGTATATAATCCAATCTTTTCTTTTAAGTCTAAAAAAAGATGTACAATGGCGGAGAGACGCTTTAAATTAAGTGGCAACTGTTCATCAATTTTAGGATAGATGGCCACCTATATAATCAATATTTCAAAATTATGCGAAGTGGAAATTTTACTAAATATAATTATTTTTAAAATAATTATATATTTTTTATGTTTATAATTACATTAATTGGTATAATTATTTAAATTTTAACTAATATAAATATTTCAATAGCAATAATATAATAGGGCCTAACGCAAGAGCGGATCCAGCTCACTATTTAGAGGGGGGGGGGGTCATGGATTTCCTTTTTAGGTGCGTTCGTAATTATATAAATACGTAGCACCTATAGTCGTCGTTCAGTCCGTCCGTCCGTCTGTTTGTCCGCATATAACAGAGCAAAAACTACCCAACCGAATGGTCTGAAATTTTTAATGTATGATTGTTGCAAAATTTTGTCGAGCCATTTCAAATTTTATGAAAATCGGATGCATAGTTTAATTACAGGGACAGTCAAAAGTTTTTCTTTACATTACGGCCAATGGGAAAAATTATTGCAAATGCATTTTAATGATGTTACAGCCTTCCGAATGGTCTGAAATTTTAAATATATAATTTTTTCAAAATTTTGTCGAGCCATTTGAAATTTTAGGAAAATCGGATGTATAGTTTAATTACAGGGACAGTTAAAAGTTTTCCGTTACATTACGGCCAATGGGAAAAAAATATTGCAAGTGCGTTTTAATGATGTTACAGCCTTCCGAATGGTCTGAAAATTAAAATACATAATTGTTGCAAAATTTTGTCGAGCCATTTCAAATTTTATGAAAATCGGATGTATAGTTTAATTACAGGGACAGTCAAAAGTTTTCCGTTACATTACGGGGAAGGGGAAAAAAATTATTGCAAGTGCATTTTAATGATGTTATAGACCATGCACTTATGAAATTAAAAAATATATACATTGAGTACAATATGGGGTACAAAAAATAATTGTAAAACTAGTTATAGTACGAACGCACCTCATTTGCCACGTTTGACGAGCAATTTCCGACTTGTTTTGGGTGGGAGGGGATCACATCCCTTTATGAGAATTTTTTATATTGAAAGCTATTCCCAAATCCAAACTACTTTTCTGATACTTTCGCAAAGTCATTTTCATTCGTAAATACAAAATATTTGCATTAATATTCGTAAAAATATAAAATTTACTGATTTTGTTCAGATACCAAGAAATTAAAGAGTTCTATTCCATTTTTAAAATAAAGGCAAAGATTCATTCAGAAAATGTCGTCAAAGTTAGCATTTTTAGCCAAGTTTTACGAGTTGACAGCTACAAAAATGTCGTCACAAGGGAACAATTGACTGCCACTTCCGGAAATTCAGTTTAAAAAATCTAACAATTGCCAACGATTAAATATGGCAAAAATTTGTATTACATTTTTGTGGTAACAAAACCCTACACATTGACAGCTATGTGATTCTATTAGTGTCATAAAAATTGCTGGTGTAGCCTCTTCTTTCTACTCAAAATATTAAATAGTTTTTTTTTCAATCGAACTTATACCTTTGGAATGGATCATTTTCTTCTGATGGACTGATGGCTTCCATTATTATGAAACAGCCAAAAGAGGGCCATTTTTTTTTCTTTTTTTTTTTAATTATGGCAATTTTTTTTCCCATTCTGACCAGAAAATCAGAGTTCTAACTTTTTACGACTGCTCTTTCATTTTCACCTAACACTTCATTTATAATGGCTGTTTCATAATAATGGAAGCCATCAGTCCATCAGAAGAAAATAACTCGGTGAAAGCGAAAACTCGGTTAAGCGGGACTCGGATAGTCGGGACTCTACCGTATATTTTATTTAAAAAATGATCTTGTGAATATTTTTGCTGGTGTTCAGAGGGGGTTCATGACCCCCATGACCTCCCCCTTGGATTCGCCATTGGCCTAACGATGTATTTTTGTTTCATAAAATATTGAAAATCTTAGGAAACGTTCATGCCAGAAATAGATAAAGTTAATAAATAAACTTAAAACCGTGAAAAATCTAAAATAAATGCGAGAAAAAAATAAAAAATATGACACTTCCAGTAGCGAAGAAGATGAAATATATTAGATGAGGATCACTGTATTGGTTGTGGAGAAGAATATAATATCATAACCAAAAAGGATTACTGGATACAATGCATAAGGTGCCAGAAGTGGTTCCATGAAACGTGTACAAACCATAAAGATCTTTGCTTAAAATGTGGTAAAAGTTTACGAAAAGAGAAGGATTGAAATTATACTTCAAATTTTGTTTATCCAAATTTTATTCACTGATTTTCCGTGATATAATTGTATCTTTATAATTTTTCCGATTGCTAAATTTCTGTGTGTTTTTCATAATTAACTACGTGAAATGTGTTATTTTTTGGGCACAGATGTCATATTCGCCCCATATTGGCGCGATTTTTTTCCGACGCCAATGTCATATACGCAATGTATACTTAACCGGCCCCAAAGTGTCGTTATTTTACTTGATATGGTAACCCGGATGTTGTTGTTTATGCTGTTGACGTTTTCGCCAAATCGGCGTCGGAAAAAAATCGCGCCAATATGGGGCGAATATGACATCTGTACCATTTTTTGCTACTTTAACTTCATTTTTTTCTTTCTTGTATTGGATGGTCATCTCTCCTCGGCTTGAAAGAGATATAGCCATCTGCCATTTTAATTTCAATTTTGTTTCCCACTTTTTGTTCTCGATATTTAATTATTTTTTATCCAAAATATGATGAGTATATGTGTACGAATTTCAAATATGCATAAATATTTCTTGTATTTGCATTCTAAGAATTTTTATTTCAATCTTTAAAAACTATGTCCATCTATCCTGGAGTTACCCTAAAACATACACAATGTCGAAAATACAACCGACTCCTCTAATAATATCAGAGGTCTTAAAATTGCCATGTTGCCATCCCATGCAAAAAATCGCCATTTTGGCGTCAGAAAGAAACTCTGGTGCATCTGCGACATCTGTACAAAATTATTTATGTTGATTATTGAGACTTTTAAGTGTCTATAGAATAAACTTCCATTATTGGGTTAATCTACAGTATTTTAACGAGAGTGATTTGGCGCGATAAAGTATTGGCACAGATGTCATATACGCCTCATATTGGCGCGATTTTTTTCTGACGCCAATGTCATATACGCACCGGGTACTTAACTGGCGTCAAAGTGCCGTTATTTTGCTTGATATGGTAGCCCGGATGTTGTTGTTTATTTATTTATAGTTATTAAGTTTTCGCCAAATTGGCGTCGGAAAAAAACACTTGCCAATATGGAGTATATGACATCTGTGCCAAAGTATTTTTCGTGACAAACCTTTAATGGTGATCATTCTGATATTCACTTTCAATTTACACTCCATTGTTGGCATCGTTCATATTAGATGCCAGATTACCTTGGCAGTGGACAAGCTTGCGAAAGATCAACTTGTTTATGGTGGATTTTCTATAATCGGAAAGCACGCCAAATCGGCGTGCTTTTTTAACGATATACGAAAGAATATGGCAACTTGTTGTGATTTCTTGCGTCAAACATTGGATATGTAGCTAAAATTATAGATGATAATAACGACTGAGATTGACATGGATTTATACATACTATATAATGTTTTATAAATGGGCAATGGTTCCTGTGTAATTTTTTTTCGCAAAATTTTAAATATTTTATTATAATTATCAATTATTTCGGCTCACATTTTCTTGGCGACAAGTTTTTGCAACAAAAAAAAAATATTATCAGAGCTCTTTGAATTAGTTACCCTAATTTGAGTATTTATGGTAAGCTGTTATTCACTTGTGAACATTTTGCAGCGATTGTTAACATTGCTGGCAAGTCTAGTAAGCATGCATAATACAATTTACAGGAAAATTTTCGCCAGTATCCTCATCTGACTACCAGCAGAATGAAAAGGCAGCAAAAATAGGCGTCATTTTGACACCACTGTAGTGAAACTTTTAATTTTGATTGATAATACACATTATCTTTTTAATTTTTTTCTTTTAAAAATCTTACATTTTCGTTTTCTATCTGTTTTTGGGACTTTTAAAGTATAGGGCATTGACATTTTTTTAAAAACCTTGGCGCAAATCAGACTTCAAAAAGTGGGATTTGTTGCCAAATGATATAAACAGTTATGAAAACTAACGTGATGAACTTTTACAACTGTATGTATATCTATATAAACATTTGATTTACATATATATTAGTATTGCTTTTACATACAATTTGTAAATAAAAATAGATAAATGGCTTCTTTATATTAATAAATTATATAAATTTTGAAAAAAATGTGCTTGTGTAATAAAATAGTGAATAAGTTGCCAGAAAATACGTTACCAAATTTCCTTCTCTTGCCAAAGCGATTTTCTCTATCTCGCCAAAGCCCCTATACCGGGAAAGTACCTTCTTTTTCTTTTTGGGAGGGGGGGGGGGTATGCTTTTTTGTATACATATGTTTTTCCGAATTGTTTTCAAACAAATCGAAATGTTAATCGGAAATACTGTTTGGACGGTATCGTAATCACTCAATCACTTCGGCCCATACGTTTACCATAATACGTGTCTGTGCAGCCCGAGTACTTATCGCATGTGGGTTCACCATCGCACACGCATGGTTGTTATAAGTATTGAAAATATCCTGTCTTGTGGAATACGCCTCATCTGTGAAAAACACGGAGGCTGGGAAATGGGGATCTGCAGCTTGTTTCTGCAAATAAAAATGTGAAAAAGACCCGACGAGGTGTAAAGTCACGCTCTTCCAGTAACTGGACGCGCTGTACTGTAAGTGATATGGATGCATGTCATTGCTATTCAGAATGTCCCCCCCCTCCCCCCACACACGCTGTTTCGTGAAATTCCGATTTCATTCGCGATACCACGTGTACTTCTACTGGGAGATGCTCTCTCAGTCCTAGCACAGTTTCCTCGTTGGCTGGCGTACGTGTCGTTCGATCACGATTAAGTGTGGCCTTATGGTAAAGAACTGCTGTCACATAATTGCTGGTGTAGATGCGCAAACATGGTATGGGCGCTTCAACGGATACCTTTGAGAGAACAGCCTCCGAGCGGATCAACCATTACAGTCTGTGGCCCGTATGCTAGAAGCATATCTGCTTTCTCTGAGTTCATGTAGTCTGTCATTCTAAAGCCTCTCTGTCTGCGTGCGAAATGAAGCTTCATCTCAGCGCGACTTCTTCTTATCTTAGGCTGCATACAGACGTGTGTTTTGCCATCCTTCTCCAGTTTTCGTGGAAAATCTTTTATTCTGGACGTTTCTGCGGTTTATTCACAAAAGAATGAGGGGAATCAACAATGGGTCAGGAGATAAGGAGCTCGACTCTACTTGAAGGAAAGGCTCCTCTTTTGCAGGATATTAGTCTCTTTCCTTTTAAAGTAATTAAAAATCAAAGACACCGCGTGGCCACAGCAAACGACGCCTACACTGATAACAGTTAGAAGGATGGTCCGTTCACAGCTTTAGAGTCTCTCTGGCGGCTAGTTTAACTTTCCACCAGGAAATTTGCATATTGTCCCTTTAAGGAGGCTGTTCTCAACTGCACTCGTCAACAAGCGCAAAACTTTGTGCCACAATGACGGGCTCATTTTTAAACGTAAAGATATAAAATTGGCAGGCCTGACTATGGAAGCGATGTGGAATTGAACTGTTTATTCCATTTTTTGATAAATAAATTACCTATCGAATTATAAACAAATTTGATCACATGACACGGCATTTTTCTCCTTTCCCTGACTGGATTTTCTTCTTTCATTAGAAAATTCGGTTCAAAATGCCAACTTTGGCAGTATTTTCCGAAAGATCTATTGCGATTATAAGAAAAGGGAAAAACAGTTCGATGACATAGTTTCTGAATAACAACACCTGCTAGTTTCATATCCGTTTCCGAACAAAAATGAATTAAAATTTATGTCAGAAAGTTGCTCCTTTGGATTTGAGAACAGCCTTAACACACTCTCGATAAACTTTGCGTCGAGAACCCTGCCCGTCTTATCTACTGGCACTACTCCCGCAGCTCCGGGGTCAAGGATCAGCTTTGTGTGATCCAGCCTTTTCAATGCCTTTACTGCGTCAGGAAGGCATTTCCGACCCGGCATTCCTATGTTATTCCGAGTCGTCCAGGTGTACCTTTTAGCAGGGACGCCCTGTATATAACACTGGCGCCCGGCTAACAGAAAAGTACCAACATTTTAAAAGCTAAAAAGTGGAAAATAAATTTAAAAAAATGAAGAGTGTATTAGTTTAAAAGATGTACTTTTATCAACTAATGGTATTTAATAAATTTATGATTGTACGTTGAGAAATCAATTTAGAAATCTTAAAAAAAAAAAAAAATAGTTTAACTAATGTTTCATTTTGTTTTCCAGTCTTTTCTTTCCATCTTAAAAAAAGAAACAGAACAAATTTCATATATTTTTTAATAAATTCACTTGCTTGCGCTTTCGACTAAGCGTAAAAAAAGCATTGATTTTTTTTTTTATAAATGAGTGTGGTGCTTATATACAATTAAATGTAATGTAACAATAATTTTTGAGAAAAACATGAATTGCAGTCAAAAAATTAGGCGTGATTTTAAAGATGAACATTGAATGTTTATAAAAGAGTGGTTAAAAAAAAAAAATTACTTGTATACTTATTTTATAATTTGTTATTGCATGTATTAAAATTAAAAATTTCGATTTGATAATAAATCGAATAATAAATAAATTAATTAATAATCTTGTAACAGCCATAATCCATGTGCAATGCATGATTTTTACACGCTTTTATTTAACAGCGTTTGTTTTCTATATCGATAAAATTTTGCAATCAATTTTTGATCCCCTTCCTTCGAACCATTTTTTCTCAAATTATGCACACAAGCTTATTGTCGGCGACAATGCAGCATTCATTGATTCCCATTTGTCAGGATCTTACCTCATCAGGGGCAAAAACATTCCTTTACAGCTTTGATTGTAATCATATATCTAACGGACCGATTTTGTTAAAATGCTGCACACAAGTTCATTGTCGGCGACAATGCAGCATTCCTTAATTCCCAATTGTCAGGATCTTATCGCACCAGGGGCAGAAACGTTCCTTTACGGTTTTGATTGTAATCATATACCTAACGAATCGACCTTGTTTAAATGTTGCACACAAGTTCATTGTTGGCGACAATGCAGCATTCCTTAATTCCCAATTGTCAGGATCTTATCGCACCAGGGGCAGAAACGTTCCTTTACGGTTTTGATTGTAATCATATATCTAACGAACCGACCTTGTTAAAATGTTGCACGCAAGTTCATTGTTGGCGACAATGCAGCATTCCTTAATTCCCAATTGTCAGGATCTTATCGCACCAGGGGCAAAAACGTTCCTTTACGGTTTTGATTGTAATCATATATCTAACGAACCGACCTTGTTAAAATGTTGCACGCAAGTTCATTGTTGGCGACAATGCAGCATTCCTTAATTCCCAATTGTCAGGATCTTATCGCACCAGGGGCAGAAACGTTCCTTTACGGTTTTGATTGTAATCATATATCTAACGAACCGACCTTGTTAAAATGTTGCACACAAGTTCATTGTTGGCGACAATGCAGCATCCCTTAATTCCCAATTGTCAGGATCTTATCTCATCAGGCACAGGGTCCAGGGAGGAAAACGTTCTTTTACGGTTTGATTGTAATCATATCTAACGAACCGATTTTGTTAAAATGTTGCACTCAAGCTCATTGTCGAGGACAATGCAATATTCATGTACTTTCAGGACCAGGACTTTACCTCATGAGGGCAGAGTCCAGGGGCAAAAAACCCTCTTTGGTACTTTTATGTTAGCCGGTGCAAATCTCGTCAATAGCAGCTTTAATTTTTCGCTTGTGTAAATTAGAAACAATCCTTTAATGTTCAAATAAAATGTCTTGGTTTATGCTAACATTTATTTTTTATTTATTTTGTATTTTAAATTAAATGAGACATATATCACAATATTAAAATATTTATTTGCTTAAAAGACGTTATAAAACATATTAAGAGTAAATTAAAAATCTATATTTACATGTTTCAACTCTTTTACTGAGTCGTCATCAGAATCTATAACAGAAAGTTGCAAATGCATATGAAAAATGGAAAAAATCATCGAACATAAACAAGTAATCATATAACGCGCCCTACATTTTCGCGATTGCGCGTGTTCCCCCTATGTCACGACGCCGTAAGTTGTCCAACCATTCAACCCATAAATTCGGGATACGAAACGATAATGTATCGTTACAAACTCCTGAACCTCTTAAATAAATTTCAATGGACTCTCTTATAAATAATTGTAAATAAAAATTAGACCTGTAGATTAGTCTACTCTCGTTAAAAAGTATGTTAATGTTCTTTCTCTATTTGATTCGGCCGGGATAAAGCAGTATTACCTCTATTATATTTTTTGTCCGCTATATGTTCTTTACATCTGATGTTGAATTTTCGTTGGGTTATACCTCACGTATTTTAAACGTATTAACACGTATTTCAAACGGCTGTATTTTAAATGAAATGAGTAAAAGATATGTATTTCTAACGCATGGTATTTTAACTGAAAATCATGTTTTTTCAGTGAAATGTGTGAGAGCTTTAGATTTTAAATGAAAGAAATGCAATACGAATGATGGCGATGGAAACAATACTTGGTGATTTATCACTTGCGCCCGGCTGACATAAAAGAACCCATTCTTTTATGGTTTTGGTTGTATTCATATGTCTAACAACCGAGTTTGTCCGAATGTCGCACACAAGCTCATTGTTGACGACAATGCATATTATTCACGTATTTTCATGACCACACCTCATGAAGCACAGGTTCCAAGGACAAACACATTAATTTTCTTTTTCATTACTTCCAGGCTCGGACTGGCCAGCCGGCCCATCGGCCCGAGGGCCGGTGCGCCCTCGCCCAGGGAAAACGTCGCGCCCCTAAGTGCCTAAGCCGCTCCAATATATTTTCACTTGTTGTACACATACATTCTGATTAGTGTACTAAATTTCGAGAATTCGTTTAGGGATAATTGTCAAATAATTGATAGCACAAGAGAGGTATTTCTTTATTATCACAAATAAAGATATATCGTAGCAATTTCAGGACGGAAACCAAAACTGACATCTTTGCATGCGATTGAAAGAGAAAATATACACCCAACGAGTGTGTGCTTTAGTAGCCTGCGCCCTGGACGAATTTTTTTTTTAATCGCTTCTTTAAATGATATCTTTTAGATTTTAACCAGCATTTTGCAAATTTTCAGTCCTTTTCTTTGAGTACTCTGCGCCCCCTTTCCTTATATAGCCGCCCCTGAATGCACATATAATCGTGCTTTTTGAAAGCAACTTGACAGATAAAAAAGAGATACAATCAGAAGGCAAAAATCTTTTTGTATGGATTTTGTTTTTGATTGGAAAACATGATCTTTCTTTTCGGGGAATACAAAGTTGATGATACTTTTGGATTGCAATCCTGCAAGCTGTGGGATCTCGCGGACAGCGGTTTCTCATTCACAAAGTCTGCCATCATTTTCGGATAGTAATCTCGCGCATAGTTTAGGAGTAATCAGAGAAAATACATAATATATATATATATATGCGTCGAAATGAGAAACTCCTCCTTTTTTTGAAGTCGGTTATAAAATACTGGCTATGTATCCTGCATGAATACAATCCCTGGGGAAACCCTTGATCTGTAACAATGATAAAAGTTTTGCAAATCATGGGAACAGTGTGCTGAGAATAGTAAAATTACTAAATTGTTTTAGCGATTTTAGACTAACAAAGAATTTTTTTAGGGTGCACTTTTTCTGTTGAAACCTTTTCACAACGTGATATCAATTCAGCTCTTTATGGACGCATAACAGTAATTTTTTAAAAATAAAAAAATACCAATTATTTCCACAAGCAAGTATTATTTTCACATTCAAATAGCCTTATATTTCAGCATTCCAATGCCCTATAATACGTGGTACTTTTATAAAAGAACAAAAGAAGCCTGAGATTTAGTTTTCAAAATTTCTGTTTCCAAACGGAAAGTACATTTTTGTTCTAAACATAAATATTTTTTAAACGAAGTTTGCATATTCAATGTTTCTTGTGGTGTGTTGAAGGATATATCTGCAGATACCACATTTAAAAATGTTACTTGGTTAATAATATTAATATTAATAAAACGGTAGATAATAAAAAGTAATTTCTCTCAGATTGTAACAGAAATTGAATTTATGACATTTTAAACTGGCTTGATAGCTAATTCATATTACTTTAAAGAAATATATTAAAAAAAATAGGTTGAAGCCCTTAGCAACACCGCAGCAACTCTATTTGGCGCTTGGTGCAAAAAATCGCGTTAGCTTTTCTAAGGATCCTGAGTGCATCAATGGTGCGAGTGGGTAAAAATGTGGTTTACAACTTACAAATTATGCTAAAAATAATTGTAAAAATATATGTAGGTACCAATCGACTGAAAATAATATCGACTAGTTATTATTATGTATAAATTATGTTTCTGAAGTCGTATACTTATTAAGGATTGTACCAACTTTTAATTTTCAAGCAATAACACCTATTTTTGACACCTTATTTGATTTTCTTAAGAAAATCTGTCTCGATCCAATTGGATCGAGACAGCCCGGAAAAAGGCATAGTTTATATACATTATCTTAAATCTTGATAGGGTTTGAATTTGAGGTTGTTAAAGATAAATCCATTTCAGAAACTTAATTTTAAACTTCATAAAAACTATCTGATTGATATTTTATTAATTCATTAGTGATATAGTGAATAGACCCAAACTTATTCCAGACTTTTTTTCAATTCAAAAACTTTTCTTAATTAGAAAATTAACAAAGTCATATTAAATATATATATGTATATTATGAACAAACCACAACTGTTAAAAGCATTGATGCGTACAGCTCGTTTGACTAATTAGTTTTCGAGATATAGAGAATTTTTCCTTTCCATAATTTAAGGGGACCGTATTCCGTTATCAAAGGAACCAAACAAAATCGTAGAAAGTTACCAGAAATATTTTGTAGAATTTTGTTTAACGTAAAGTAAGTTTTTAATAAAATTATTACTCCTGTAAAATTTTACTGGGGACTAATTGAGAGTTTTTGGTACTTCTTCTTGTAAGATCTTCAATTTATTTTCCGAAATTTAACCCTCCGTCTACCAGACGGGTCCATTGGACCCGACAGGTACATGCAAAATATTCATTCAAACCAGAAATTTCTTTAAAATAAACTAAGTATATAAACCAGACAAAAATAAGGTAAATAAATAAGTTAAATAGTTTTAAATAAAAATTCTGGTGTAGATCGTTTTATTAAAACTTGAATAAAATTCCCGGTAGATCTAGGGTTAAGGATAAATCCCTAACACATTTTGTTTTATAACAGTATTAAGATTTAAGAAAAGAATATAAGCTATATCGCTTTCCTGGCTAGCAAGGAACTCAAACAGGGTGTCAAAAGTGGATGTTGAAAAATGAACATTTGAAAAATCCATTTGAAAAATGAACGTTCGTGTATTTTTTAATATGTAGACAGCCTCCAACGCAAAATTTATGAAAATCATTTAATAGTAAATATTATTCATAATCAATTGGAATCTTATGTCTTTTTTATACAGTGATTTTCAGGAAAATTGGTAGGGGCGATCATTTTTTTTTTCTGCAAGGTGTCTGTCGATAGAAGAAATTAAGAAAGCTCTAGTCTTGATATCAGTCTGTGTTCAACTTGCTGGAGCTTTTAGATGTTATGTGATGTGTTTTAAAAAATTGCGTAGTATTGTGTAGGATTGATGGAACTTTAAACATGCACGGAGAATATAACGAAGTCTTTTATCTAGAGTTAAATATATAATTTAAGCCATTATTATTTACTTGGTGCTATGCGAGTGTGTTAATCCTTGTCAAGCCAGATACAACACAAACAAGTAAAATTGACTAGAGTTCGTTAAAATTTCTGCGCCCTCTGAAAATCTAAGGTCTGCGCCCTTTACACTGACCCAGTCCGATCCTGATTACTTCTATGTTAGCCGGGCGCAAATGTCGCCAACAGCATTTTTTCTCACCAATAACAGCTTTTATTTTTCTCGTCTGAAAATGTTTTGCTTTCTGGTATTATTTCTTATTTTTTTATTTAATTTTTCTGTATTTTAATTGAAATTTGTGAATGGCATGTATTTTAAATATAAGTAATATATGTATTTTAAATGAAAGTTATGCAAAATTTAAATAAGTGAGATGTGAACAAACCACAAATCATTTGCTATATTGGTGTATAAACATTTAATATGGATTAAAACATAAAATACATTAAACTATTCATTCTACAGTTTCAGCACACCTCCGTGGCCTTCCTCCGGAATGTAAATGAACTAAGCTGGAACAGCAATGTCAAAACTCCGCCCGACAGTAAATCATACACATGGGGGGAAATAACCGAACCCGAAGGCAGGGAAATCAGATTTTACTGGCGCCATCTGTTGAGATATGATGATAATATAAATACTCTGTCGCCATCTATGTGTGAAAATATCGACGAACTGCATAACCCAAAATTAAATGTTTCTAAGGAAATTTAACCAAAGTTTTGGACTATATGTGAAAATATCGATGAACTGCATAACTCAAAAATGGATGTTTCTAAAGATATTTAACCAAAGTTTTGGTTTCACATATAGATGGCGACAGAGTATTTATATTATTATCACATCTCAACAGATGGCGCCTGTAAAATCTGATTTCCCTGTCTTCGGGCTCATTGGTTATTTTTCCCCAAGTGTATGATATTCTGTCGGGCGGAGTTTTGACATTGCTGATCCACCTTAGTTCATTTACATTCCTGAGTAAGGCCACGGAGGGGTGCTGAAACTGTAATACGACTATTTTAATATTTTTAATGTTTTAATCTATATTAAATGTTTATACACCAATATAGCAAAGGATTTGTGGTTTGATCACATCTCACTTATTTAAATTTTAAATATCTATGGTGTAATGGTCCAAAATTGTTTATAGAAAGTTATGCATTTTAAATGAAATGAGCGAACGGTTTATATAATGAAATGCATGCCATGCGAATGTCTATAAGAGCGATATTTGACGATTCATTACCTGTGCTCGGGTAACATAAATGTATCCTTAATTTTTTTAAATATGTATCTTGTTTCCATTCATTTTTACAGCACAGTTAATGTAAAACTGATTTCGGTTTTGCAATTTCGAATGTATTTGATAATATGAAGGCTATAATGACAACAATTTATTCAAAAGTGGAAATTTATGAATGTTAATAATTACATTATTATTGATAGTTTGTGTTTCAATATTATTTTTATTTTACGAGCAGGTCTAAGATGAGCAACAGTATGTCAAAGGAGCGTTGTAAAAAAGAGCCCCATGAAAGATGCGACGCCTGCGATTTTCAGAAGCTCAAAGTAAGTATTCATTTTCCTTTTAAAACTTTCTTCTTATAGAAAAAACTAAAAAAAAAAAAAAAAAAAAAAAAAAAAAAGTATTGGATTCGTGAAAAATTTCGACTTCCGGTTTTCGATGGATTTATACGTTTCAGAAGGTCCTGAACACGATTTGATGGTTTCTAGAAAATGTCTGTCTGATGTATGTGACAAAAATTTTGTGGGCGCGCTATCTTTCAGGAACTAATGCACAGATTTTCATCAAACTTGAGATTCAGTTAGTCCTTGCTATGAATTGGTGCTGATTATGTTTTCGTGTAAATCGACCGACAGGAGCATCAGCTATGCTGCATTTTCCACTATTTTCGCAATATCTGTATCTCAAGAACTAATGCACTGATCTTCATTAAACTTCAGATTCAGTTAGATGTTGACACAAGTTGTTGCTGATTCGGTTTTCGTGTCAATTGCCCAATAGATGGTGTTGCTCATAGATTAACATACAAGATGGGACATTTCCATAGAGCGTAATGGTAATGCGATTGCGATCGTAGCGCCTTCAGTGACAATGGGGAAGAAACTCCCCATCCTTCTGATATTTTTATTATTATCTACCTTATTGTGATCTTTCTTTTTTTAATGTTGCATGTTTACGTTTTCAATAGAATCTTATACCGATACATGGACATAGAATAGATATTCTACTTTATATATCTGATATCTATTCTATGTTCATGCACGTATATATGCAATTTCCCCCCCTTTACATGATGGGTGAACGATTTAAGTGCAGTGAAAAAAAAGGTAAAAATTTCGTCTTATGCTATATATGAAGTAAATATGATATAATTGGATTTAAAGCTACGTAAAGTGATGGTGTAATATAAAAATATACGAAGTATTGCACTCTATAAATCCCAGACAATTTCATAAATATTCCCATTTGGTAGGAAAATTTTTATAGCAGATGTGATATTAATTTATGAAGTTTAAGGTATTAAACAATCGTTACAATAATCTTTTAAAATTTACGCATTTTCACTTTCTTACAGATAAAATAAAAATATTGTTTTTGGTGCAAATAACGTACATTCATTTCAATAACATTTATAATATTAACATATAAGAAATAATAATAAAATTACAGATGGGGAAAAATTCCTTTCGACAAATTTTTAGAATTATATAAATCTAACAGTTAAAAAATAAATAGAGGTACTGACATTGCACTCAATAAAGTTTTATTCGATATGAACAAATTAACACAATACCTGAATTTGACTTTTTACAATTTAATCTCATAATTTGACGATTATTTTTTTATACTGCTACTGGGCATTGCATTACACAAATATATCATTAAAAGTTGTTATCTAGGTTTTTAAAGCCGATGGTACATAGAGTACGCCACTCCTGTCATTATGTATGTCCAAACCGTGCGCTCCTCAACACTTTTGCTGAATGCCCGAAAATCGTAATTTGTGTGTAACGGAAAAATGCGCTTTTCCCAAAAACTATGTGACCTCCTATGATAATCGCTATAGTTTTCCTGCAAGGTTTAAATTAATGTCTACTACCTCTAATTTTTTCATAATTTTAGTTTCAGTAAAGTCGGAAATAGAAAGGGGGGGGGGACATATTTTTGCATAACATTTTCAAGGATATCTTTGAAATTATAATACGTAAAATCAAAAGAAATATATTTTTGAGTTCAGCGTTTCAAAAGCTTTCACAGGATACCCCCACACGATATACAAAGAAAAGATTTTTTTTTAATGAAGTAACTTAATTAGCCCTTCTACATTTTCCTAAATATATTTGTGAATGTTTAATAATCTGTAAATATGTGGGTCAATAGTTTTTATTACTTCCCCCAATTTGAACTTTCCACGTTCCATAGTTTACGAGTAAAATGGCTGTGACAGACAGACAGACACAGGAGTGATTTTATAATGGTTCCGTTCTTACTTTTTAAGTACGGAACCCTAAAAAAGATAAGAATTAGCTAAGAAACTGACTAAATGGCGATAATTTAGATGTAATATTATATCTGCCCATTTCTAGCTAGCGTGTTGCTTGATATTGAGAAATTGTCTAGCTATAAATAGCACCCAGTGTTACACTAAGAGTATTGTTGAATATAACTTGTGTATTGCGAATACTAAATAAGTAAAAGTTAAATGCTAGGACGTATTATTATTATTATTATCATCAATCACTAATTATTATGTCGATAGGTGTGGTTCTGAAACATGAGGTCCAGATCCTACTTTTAAAAACGGTTGCAAACCCCTGCTGATGGAAAAATCAAAATAAATCAACTTTAATAAAAGCAAAATTTCAAAATGACGAAAACTGTTTGTGAATCTTAGCAAAATAGATCAAATGAAAAATTTATTAGACAATAACCAAAATATGTATTTTAGACGCCATTAGGCAAAAGCAAAAGTGAAAGAAAGAAAATAAGACAGTGATTTTACAATTTCTCACTACCAACTCTATGTCGATCTAATGACTAGTTGAAAGTTCTTTTCATTAAAAATATAGGTAGATAAATTATGCGAAGCTTTTACTGATGATATTGTAATATAATGAAATTCAGATTATTTTGCGAAAGTTAAAGGGCTTTTTTAAATATAAAATTTAAATAATTCTGGTTTAAAGTCTGACACAGTATGGGGTTCATAAATAAATATCTAACGAGATCAAGAATTTCATTTTGAGTAATTTTTAAATGCATTTCAGTGTTTTTCTGTGAAATTTTCAGAAATCTCGACTTTGAATATCATAAATCATACTTGTTAATTTGTTTTATTGGCGGCGATTCCATGACTGACAATGTATTTAATTTTCTTTTTCAAGCAATTAGAAAATAATCCTACCATCAGAAGATTACGAGATAAGATCGAGCAACTCAGTTTCAGACTCACAGAGTGTAAAAATGAAAACCAGGTTCTAAAAAGGAATTTACAACTGGCCAAAAAGGTAAATTACGCTTCTTCTGATTTAACATATAATTTTGTAGAAAAATATTTAAATGAATGTCTATAACAACATTTTTGTTTTTTACTTGTAGTTGTCTAAACAAAATTTACTTCTAAAGTTTCTTCATCAGAAAAAATATTTTTTGATTTAACAGATAATTTTGTTGAAAAATATTTAAATGAATGTCTATAAATACATTTTTGTTTTTCCTTGTAGTTGTCTAAACAAAATTTACTTCTAAAGTTTCTTCATTATAAAAATAAAGCATCACAAAAAAATATTTTTTGATTTAACAGATAATTTTGTAGAAAAACATTTAAATGAATATCTGTAGCAACATTTTTGCTTTTCACTTGTAGTTGTCTACACAGTAAAATAAAAATCTGCAAAGTTACTAAAATTTTTCTAGGAAACTGGGATTCCTAGAACATTTTATGCAACGGCAACAACAAAAATTCATGTAACAAATGCACTTTTGCACCGTAAATAAAAAAATCTGTAAGGTTATTAAGATTTTTTTTTAGGAAACTGGGATGGATGCCTAGAACTTTTTATGTAACTGCAACCCGGGTTACAGATAAAATTTTAGTAAGATTACTGTAATTTTAGTAGATTATTCTGCAAAGCTACAGAAATCTGTAGCTTTACAAAAACTAATTTTGTAGATTTTACTTCTTTTTTGTGCAATGTACAGATAAAATTTTAGTAAGCATACAGATTTCTGTAACTTTATATCTGTAGAATTACAGATATTTTTTTTTTTTACAGTATAAACAAAATTTAGTTCTAAAATTTCTTCATTATAAAAATAAAGCATCAGAAAACATATCTTTTGATTTAGAAGATAATTTTGTTGAAAAATATTTAAATGAATATTTATAACAGCATTTCTGTTTTTTCTTGTAGTTGTCTAAACAAAATTTACTTCAATAAAAATCCCAATTCGCTCGGATCCTGGTCGCAAATTGTAAATGGTTTTCATTTTTCATTCCTTTTGCCGTAAGGAAATTTTCGAGACAAGCTTCCGGTGTGGGTTGAAATTCTTTTAAAATAAAGTTTCTCCATTTAAAAAATAAAGCATCAGAAAACATATTTTTTGATTTAACAGATAATTTCGTTGAAAATCATTTAAATGAATGTCTATAGCAACATTTTTATTTTTACTCGTAGTTGTCTAAACAAAATTTACTTCTGAAGTTCCTTCATTATAAAAATAAAGCATTAGAAAAAATATTTTTTGGTTTACCAGATAATTTTGTTGAAAAACATTTAAATGAATGTCTATAGCAACATTTTCTAGCCGGACTTCCGCTAATTCCAGGGGTTAAAAAAAATTGTAAATAGCAACTGCAAATCAATAAAATCGAAAAAGAAAGAAAGAAAGAAAGAAAGAAAGAAAGAAAGAAACAAAAAACAAATCGGCATAAATATGAATTTGCTTAAACTTATAAAAATCGCCAATAGGATGCGGTTTGTCAGTAAGCACTTTGATAAGATTGTCAATAATAATTGCGTTGTTCTTCTCACACAAGGCATTAACAATTTTGAGAACAATACCTACGAAATACTGTTAGCCTCTAAGACTTTTCTCAGTTCTGTAGTAAGTATTCTCGTTTTCCAGGAACAGTAGAAATTTGGAACCAATTCGTGGCTTCTAACTTGAGCGATTCGATTATGTGGCTGTATAATATCGTCAAAAGTTTCGTTACATACGAAAATGAAGAAGTTCGCATTCCCTCAGGAAGTCCTTTCTGAAACTTTTTTAATTTTGAAAATATGGATCCTTTTCTGAGAAATTTATTTTTATTATGTAGATTGTTCTCTAACATGAATAAAACTTCAGCAGTTCCACAAAGTTTAGATTTTTACCAACACTATTTTAGTTTATCGAGACTGCTTGAAAGCATTTTTGTACAGGTGAGAGAGTCAGATTTTGCAATCCTGTACACTCCTGCCCCCTCCAAAAACAAAAATAAATAAACTAGAGAATAGGAATTCTGCTTTTTCAGAGTTTAGTGTCGCCCCCGGCATTTCCATTACTTCATTTTCTTCTGATGGACTAATGGCTTCTATTATTATGAAACAGCCATAATGAAAGAGCAGTCGTAAAAAGTTAGAACTCTGATTTTCTGGTCAGAATGGGGGACCCCCATTCTGACCAGAAAATCAGAGTTCTAACTTTTTACGACTGCTTTTTCATCTTCACCTAACGCTTCATTTATAATGGCTGTTTCATAATAATATACGGAAAAAAGAGTTTTGTTGAAACAACTAAATTTTGGTTAATATAGATCCAATCAAATATTTTGGTTGAAATGATCCAATTTGGTTAGATTAACCAAATAATTTTGTTAATTGAAAAAATCATTTCGTTAGTCCAACCAAAATTTGGTCATTTTAACCAAAATATTTGGTTGGAGCTATATTAACCAAAATTTAGTTGTTTCAACAAACAGTTTTTTCCGTGTAGAAGCCACCAGTCCATCAGAAGAAAATAATTCGGTTAAGCAGGGCTCGGACAATCGGGACTCTACTGCAGTACAAAACATATTTCAATTTTAAGACTTAAAGCATACGTTTTATTTTATGTAAAATGACGTCATTCGCACCCGCTTAAGAATTCCACATTTACGATCTACTCTTAAACATCTACAGTAAAGCATGCATAGCACATCACTGTCGCGAAATAATGCACAAATGCAGCAAAAAGATGCCGTTATTCAAGAAAATCGACAAAAACGGCTATCTAACGATTCATAGGCCTTCATTTGTTGGTAACATTAACATAGATACTTAAAATTAAATATAGTTTATAATAGCTCCCTGTTTTAACAAAAATCATTCGTTTATATTTTTTCAAAGTAGCACGTATTTTAATTAAGTTTTCTTTTGGTTGTTATGAGAAAATGTCTACAAAAAATATATAATTACTATTTCAGAACTATTTTTCCTTTACTTTCCATAGAAATGGAGTACTTCCGTTGCCAATATTAAGCAAATGGCTCTAAAAACTACAAAAAAATTACTATTTCAAAAATAAATGGAGATACAGTTTTCAAACAAAATGCATTTAAAAGAATTTTTTTTTTCTCCCAATACGACGGTATAAAAATCGAAAATATGCGATGCTTAGAAGTTAAAAAAATTGCTCTAAGAGTGTTTAATCGTACTGCTTTGCTTTACGGCTGGCTTCTGTAAGGTAATGTTATTTTTTGGAATACACAAAATAAGCTGGGAGAAAGAAATAGCGTTACCGTACCGGGGGCTAATAAATAAAAATAAGAAACCCAAATGTGTGAGTAATGTAACAATCGTCCTTTTCTCCATTGGCACCGGTTTTAATCATGCATCCTATGTGAATCGACACGACTTCAGATTTCTCCGGTCGGCTTTGAATGTCTATTAACAAGTTCATAAACCGAGTAATTAAAAGCAACCGGATGATAGTTTAAGCGAATTGAATGATCGTTTGAACTTTCAAAAGGAATCCCCTTTTAATTAATACGAATTTAAAAGGGCCCTTCAGAAAAAATCTGTATATCGTGAGAGGAACCCCCCCCCCCCCTTTCTATAAGAAAACAGGCTGCTTTTATATAATCACTATGAAACATCTTTAGCTGCTGCCACTCAGATCTTCTTGAATGAAATATTAAAAGCGCAGTTCACATCGTGAGCTTCCATACCGAAAACTACTGAATCATAAATTTATCCTTGAGATCATTATTAACTATTCATGATCATGATTCTTAGTATGCCTGTCAAAAATTTGATTGTTGTTTCTAAAGTGGATGCTCCTAAGGCCACCAAATGAGAACCACTTTTAATGGGTATAGTAATAAGCATTTATGAAAGCAAGTGATTCGGGATATGAAAGCCTATAGCTTGCGATTTTGGTATACCTTCCAAAACTGGCTTCGTAAGAGATGGTAATGCAACTTTCTTGAAACCTTTGCTCTCGTTTGATATATAGATATATATTGCATTAAAGCAGACAACTTTTTAAAACCTTTATGCGAGACGCCGTTGATGTCCTTCGATAAGTTGTTCTACAGCTATGAAATTGCATCGGCGAAGTCTTACAATTTTTTTGGTCCCATCTACATCTTATTGACACCAATATATTAAATGTTTGTTTTATCTGTCACATGCACTAAATCAATTATACATTCACCATATCAAATGAAAATCAAATTTCAAATTATTTTTGCTTAAAAGGCGCAAAGACCAACTTAGTGAAAAGATTCTATGCCGGGAATCGAACCCGGGTCATCAGTATAGCGCACTGACGTTCTACCGCTAAACCACATGGAACGACACCCAGCCTGGAACTTCTCACTATTACAAGTTGGCAAGGCTACAAACGCAGCACAAGATGGAATATTTTCCGTGAGCCACCAACATGGGGCAAACACAGAATAGTGAGAAGTTCCAGGCTGGGTGTCGTTCCATGTGGTTTAGCGGTAGAACGTCAGTGCGCTATACTGATGACCCGGGTTCGATTCCCGGCATGGAATCTTTTTCACTAAGTTGGTCTTTGCGCCTTTTAAGCAAAAATAATTTGAAATTTGATTTTCATTTGAAATATTGTATTCAAGGCGAATGTTTCTCTCTGGAAAAATTTCCAAATATTAATATACATTCACCTTCAAAAAAAAAAAAAATCCTCGATCAATTATAAATTGCCTTCTCAAGCAAGCATTTTAGTTTAGCATAAGAATAAGAATTCGCATTCAAAACTTACAATGGGTATACCTACATCAAGGAAACAGGGCTTAATTTGCCTTTTTTTTTTTACTTCACTAGTTTTTAGACTCATTTCTTCGAAATTCTAAGAATCCCATTTTTTCAGAATGAGCTGGCCATTCCCCACCATGTACGGAACTAAATCATCCACAAATGGATTATTTTCTTTGTACTTGCATTACTTGTTGCCGAAATATAACGCAACGACAACAATTGTACGCCTTTATATACAACATAGACAAAAATAGAGTAACAGGGATCATATCTGTTTATCAATTTTTCCTTTTATTATTATTATTATTATTATTATTATTATTATTATTATTTCAGTAACAAGAACGCGTGATTGTCGAAATACATATGATGTTTTGCGGGACGCTGTAGAAAAATACAGAGATACCTCGGATAATGAATGTTTCGACAAATGATAAGCGTTTTCCCCGTTTTTCTAGCTCTGCTAACGAACACCGTAGTATTGCATTTTAATTGGACGAGAAATCAGTGTCTGATAATTTTGGTCGGAGAACGTGAGTAATTGCGGAACGAATTATATTCGTTAGCCGATGTATCACTTTATTGTGTATTATAAGGCATGATTTTCATTGCATACGTGCCAACTTCCTGTCTTTTTCCAAGTCAAAAAAAAAAAAAAAATATATATATATATATATAAATGTTATAAAAATATATGCGCTAGAAATTTTATCTTATAAATGAAACCAAACAAGTGCTACGGAAAAACAAAATAAATTTTATTAAATAATTTCCCTAGTTTAAAATATGCTTATTTGACTTGGAACTCCCCCTTCCCCCCCTCAAATTTTAGCAGTTTTGCCAATACTGCTCCTGGGCTATCACGTTAAAAGTGGGGCGGTTTGCTGCTTAATTAAATGCAACATTATAAATTGTCTTAAATTGTAGTTGATGCTGTGAAAATTTATGCGCCGGAAATAATGCCAACATATTTGGATTCTAACGTTTTTGGCACTAGCAAAAAGCAGCAGTGTTGATATAATTCCTGTCTGGTTTGATTTATAAGCTATTTCCAGTGCCGGCGTAACCATATGGCAAATGGGGACTCCGAGACTCTCGAGCAAACATTTTCTATGTGTAAAATATGTAATGTGTATTTTTACTCTAGTAAGTATTAAATTTATTTCTTACAGGCAAAGTTGATAGAATTGTTTCGGTAATATATAGATTTGATGATCCTGAAAGAAACCGTTAACGTAAAAAAAATAAATAGTATTTAAAATATTGTAACGGATAGAATATTTTGCGAAATTAAAAAGAATTATGCACATTAAATTTCAAAGTGGTGGTATTTTTCATACATTTTATTATTTATATTACATATTATTTTATTATATATACAATTTAAAAATAAATTTTATTAGTCCAATATTGCAGTATACGTTGGGCCCCACAAACTGCTTTTCCAGGGCCCGCGCGACGTTGCGCCGGCCCTGGCTATTTCTTTTCAGACTGAGATTGGTGGAGCAGTAAATTAAATTGTTTTTTCATCGCTTGATGTTAAAACAATATACTAGCATTAACAATTACCATTACGAGAGACAAAAGTCTTTTGATTAATGAATAATAAGGGCTAATGCAGGAATGCTAGGACAGAATTTTACATGTTTCATTTCCACATTTTTTTATGTATCCATACTTTACATATTCCATTTCTATTCTTCTTCTTTTTTTATTTTATTTTATTTCAGCGTAGCTGCGATTTAAGGGGCTACTTCATTCACGCGAAAATATCCGCTCGCTAATTTTAATCCTACGAAAGAAGTTCTTAAAAATAGCTCGTTTGCATTTGAATATTTTTAGATGATTTTTTTTTTTTTTTGTACTGGATAGCTGAAGTCGATCTCACGAAGGCCGTTTTTAACTTTTTCGATTTTGTTTACAGGTTTTTTTTTATGGGGGTTCTTTCACTTTCGGAACCGGTTTCGATAGTAAAAGTATCCTCATAAAAAAACCCTGCAAAAAAATTGAAAAAGTAAAAAACGGCCTGTATAGATCGAGCTCAGTATTCTAATGAAAAAAAAAATATGGAAATGCAAACAAGATATTAAAAATAATAATAATAATAATTATCCTATACAATTGACTTAGCGAGCGGGTGTTTTTGCGTGTGAGTGAAGTAGCCTCTTAATAGATAGATTTATATATTATTCGAAATTCAAACAGAGGCCTGATGTCCGAGCCTCCCGTGTAGAGGTTAAAAAATTAGGATTATATTAGAGCTTAAGATAGAAAAAAGAGAATCGCATCAGTGTATTTCAAGATCAAATTTCGAAAATTTATCACACATAGTAGAGCAAAAACTTTTACACCAAAACACAACATAGCAAAAAACCTTTATATTGAATTGCAGAGTCACAATCAATTTCAGAGTCGTCTTTAGCGATGTGAATACGGATATTCGTATAACATAAGTCGGAAATTTGATTAAATAATAAAAAAAAGGTGTTGCTATCCAACGTACTATTTATTCACAAATTAAAAGATGTAAAACAAACATATGAATAAAATAAATATCTCCGTTTCAGTTTAATCTTTAAAACCTTCATCAGGAGAAAAATTTTCCTAAAATATAAATCGACAAAACACTTTATATGCTACATCTTAAAGTCTAATCCTAAGGTACTAAGTCTAATCCTTAAAGTCTAATCGTCTAATAAAGTTTCCGTTAATCACTCCCCCAAATTAAATCACGTTTACCGGACGATTCCATATGTTCCTATCTTATTTGAAAAGTTAAAAAAGTTATTCATGAAATACAACATTCAACTTGTAGCCTCTAATTCTATGACATTATTTAATTTAATGAGTAAAAAAATAGATCCAATTCCTTTTTTATCTTTCTCTGGGGTGTGTGAAATCCCCTTTAAATTTACAGATGGGACAATCTTCTCCTATATAGGTATGACTAAACGTCGATTTTTTTTTAAGATTGAAAGAACACAAAAAGGATTTGAAGTTTTGTAAATTTTCTACAGCACTCTCAAGAAGTTTCCATAAAGGACTTATTTCATTTATTGACTCTGACCATGCTAAAGTTATTTCTAATCAAGTTGTTCCGTTTAATGCTACTATTCGTGAATCTCTAGAAATTCGTTTAAGGAACCAAAAAGTTTGTAATGATAATGTTTCCTTTCACATTCCTGAAACCTGGCTTTCTATTTTGAAATATATTTGAAAATTTCCATGTTTTTTACAGCCCTTCTTTCTTCGTTGTTTACTTTGGATAAAAGATAGCGCCAGTGAGCTGTTTTTGGGGGGATTTAAGAAGTTTCCGTTGGACTGTTTATCATTTTGGATTTGGATTAGACTTTAAAATGTAGCATATAAAGTGTTTTGTCGATTTACATTTTAGGAAACTTTTTCTCCTGATGAAGGTTTTAAAGATTAAACCGAAACGTAGAGATTTATTTTATTCATATGTTTATTTTACATCTTTTAATTTGTGAATAAATAGTACGTTGGATAGCAACACCTTTCTTATTTTGTATATAACATCAATAATTGAAATAATGGTTCCGTTTATTCAAAAATATCAACAGTTCCTATTCGAACTTCAAAATGAAAAATAAGCATAAACCACAAATGTATATACAGTAAAGCCTCGATTATCCGCGAAGCGAAATTAATTTTTTTTTAAAATTCAAGCCAACAACAAGGAAAATACAACAAGCACCACTAATAAATATAAACAGAAAAATTCATGTATTCGAAAGTAATAGAATTATATTTCTAGATTCGGTTGCCATGTTTGAAATATCAGATATAAAGTCTTGATGTCTTTTCTTGATTTTATTAACCAAACCTAAACACAGCAATTAAAATATTTAACAATTAAATAAGACTATTATGATAAATTCCAGGACAGCATATCAAGATTAACTTCATTTTCGAGTTAAAAATTATTCCATACTAAAAGAAAAACAATAGTTTACAATTTAGAATAAGGAAAAGGCGTTTCCAAAGCAAGAAGCTAAAACAAGTGACTGATTTTCTTAAAAAGGTGTAACTCAGCTCTTTTTGTATAGTATGTTTGGTATTGTTTCTTGTTTACTGTTCTTTATTTTAGTGATTTAGACGTAAAGCAAAAGGTGTCTGATGTACTGTGCATATGTATGTATTTTAAACGTTTTATTATGTTTTTTTTTGTAAAATAAAACATAGTTTTTATGTTGAATTTTCTTTTTTTTTCGTGTTTGCACCCCATTTTCAGTCTTTTTCGGATTATCCGCGATCTTTGTTATCCGCTGTGCCCTTGCCACCCAATTCCGCGGATAATCGGGGCTGTACTGTAGTTCGGTTATAATCTGTTTATGCTGTAACATGAGTTCAGTTTGATTGCCTCAGTCAATTATCTTAAGTGTAATGGCATCAGTTTGTTTGATCTCATTCCTCTAAATTTGTAATAATGACATTTAAACAGGGTATACCATATACTGCGGAAAGAAAAGATTCAACATTATTTGTTGGTGTTAACAATTAAAGTACAAAATATGAAGTTCATAAAGGTAAACATCTTCTGCGAAATAAAAATTTTATTTTTAAAAGTATATATATTATTATTATTATTACTGTCCGAGGGAGGCCTCTCTTGCCACGAAACCTTGTGCGGTCGTTATTCAGTCGAAAATACAGGGTGCATCACGTCAATCCGAGCCGAATTTTTATTCTTAACTTTAAAAATAATGAAGTTATTTTAAATCTTACTGACTTTGTGAAATTCTTATGCGCGATTAGCATCATGGTGCTATTTGGTCCTCAGCTATTGCAGTATTTTTAATATTCGTATAGTTTCATCATCAATCAGCATACATTCAGGTAAAAATAACAAAGTACGGCTCGTATATAAGTATGTAAAAATACCATTGTTTTTATAAAAGTTAGTTTTATAATATGTGGAAACTAAATGACACAGTAACACCATTCGAGGGTTAACGAAACTTTTAACAGACTTAACTTGGTATGGGAAGCCCAGTGGCTTAGTGATCAGAGCATCTGACTGCCGTGCCGCAGGTCAAGAGTTCGACTCCCGGCTGGGCAAGGTTCACTCACCCTTTCATCCCTTCGGGATTGATAAAATGGGTATCAAGCTTGCTTGGGAACTAAACACAGAGGGTCTCGCGTTAGGCTGACCACCTGGCCGGGACACATGCTGGTTAGCACCTCGGGGCCCAGGATCAAGAAAACAGGGATGGGCACTGAGCATCCTCCATGAATCGTATAGCCACAGAGTTTAGTTTAAAAAAAAGAAAAACTTGGTATGTGTAAAATGTGGTAACGTCACGAAAACTGCAGGAAGTCCACAGTGATTCAGTGACAACGTATATGTAATGTTAATCACAATGTGGAGCGTCTAGGCCAGCGCTATTTGGATGCATATGATAGGTCTTTACATCACTTCTAGTGGTATTGTTAAATTTCATACAAAGCAAGGTGAGTCTGTTGCGAATTTCATTAATATTTCTTCTGTTTTGTTAATGGGACGGCAGACTTTGAAAAGAACAAAAACGCGAATTTTTGTTTTTTGTCTCTCTCTCTTTCTCTCTATAAAAAATGTATATCAGTGTATTGCGATATACCTGGCAGAAAGTGTTTTTCATATTTATTATAAAGTTAAGTAGCGAAAATAGCACAGCAAAATGTATTTCAAATACCCTTTTCTGAAAAAATTACCCAATGCATCATTAAAATCTTCCATGCGTTTTAACATTTTGTTCAAAATTCATAATATGGATAAGGGAGAATCTTGATACAGGCTGAAAGACATTTCTGCATCTATGTTTTAATTTGACAGCACAGCCACTTTTAACGGGAAGAAAAATGATGCGTTAAAGCATAGATTATGAAACACTTTCTAACATATTCAGAAAACCATAACAAATCTCCATCTTATTATAAGGTGAAAGATGACGTCTAGGGGAAACAATTTAGGAAACGCAAAACACAATTGAAATTTCCGTCAGCAATTCTTTCAGAAATTTCCGTAAATCAAAGGAAATGTACTAGAATTTTTTTGAGCAGCCTTGTATGGGATATATGGAATTTATACACACCAAGTAATAATCAAAAAAATGATTGCATTAAAAAAACATACCACAATAGAACACCCAGCAATTATTGTTCATAGATAATACTGTAACCGAATTCTTTTGTGTGTCCCTGTAAATGAACGAGGAATGCTATGCACGCCATTTTTTATACTAAGCATATCATAATGCTCGTCTGTGATGTATATCAATTTTAATATGTTTGAAATAGTATAATATCATTAAAACATCGTGCAAACGATTTTCCATCATAAATCATAATGTAACGGAATTCTTTTGTGTCCCTGTAAACGAACTACAAATGCTATATACTTTATTTTCAATACCGAACATACCATGGTAATCTCAATAAATTTACATGGCAATCAATGTCTATTAACGTGTATTGGAGCGCGGACAAGCAGACAAACCGAAGTCATAAACAATTTTCAACTATGTTTGAAAGTTACTATAAGCCAAAATCCTTAGGCAATTTGACTTCAGAATAATTTTCACCCCTGCTAATAAACTTACTCTCTCCAAACTGAAAGATCCTATTAAGATATCCAATTCCTGTGGTATCTATAGTTTAAGTTGTCAATGTGGTCTTTCTTATATTGGACAAAACAAGCGCAGTTTAAAGTTTCGAATTAAAGAGCACAAGCAATATGTTCAGAAAGAAGAAATTAACAAATCTGCCATTGCTAAACATTGCTGAAAATGAATCACATTTTTTACTTTAGCGCCGCAAAAATTATCTCTAAACTCACTTCCTAAATTCACTCTATTCATGAACTTGACTTTCTTGAAGCATTCTATATTTATAAAAATCTTAAAAATATTATTAACTGTGATTTCGCTATTCCTCCGGTGTCAGATTACTGGAAAAAATATATACAAACCTCTTGTTCATAAATTTCACTTGCATGTTTTCACATTACATTTATTATATCTTACTGGCTATTCTCTAAACTTTCCTGAAATTCTATTGGCCAATAAACTTGATCTTTGAATCCGCTTACATGGCCCGTTTCCTAAATTTTTTTTATCGTAATTCTACTGGCTAATAAACTTTATATTTGAATCCACTTGTCTTACATTGGCTGTTTCCTAAAATTTCCTGTAATTTTATTGGCCAATAAACTTTATCATTGAATCTGCTTCTCCTACATATATTTCAACAATTTTCTTTTCTGAGCAATCATATTTTGCACTGATGACGATACGCTATGGCTACCGAAACTAGTTTGAAACAAGAAATAAAATGTTTTGGTGCTTTAAACGTTATTTTTAGGTGCGTTCGTAATTATATAAAAACGTAGCACCTATAGTCGTCGTTCAGTCCGTCTATCCGTCCGCATATAACAGAGCAAAAACTACCCAACCGAATGATCTGAAATTTTAAATATATGATTGTTGCAAAATTTTGTCGAGCCATTTTAAATTTTATGAAAATCGGATGTATAGTTTAATTACAGGGACATTCAAAAGTTTTTCTTTACATTACGGCCAATGGAGAAAAATTATTGCAAGTGCATTTTAATGATGTTACAGTCTTCCGAATGGTATGAAATTTTAAATATATAATTGTTGCAAAATTTTGTCGAGCCATTTCAGATTTTATGAAAATTGGATGCATAGTTTAATTACAGGGACAGTCAAAAGTCTTTCGTTACATTACGGGCAATGGGAATTGCAAGAGCATTTTAATGATATTACAGACTATGCACTTATGAAGTGCAAAAAAAATATACATTCAGTACAATATGGGGTGCAAAAAATATTTATAAAACTAGTTATAGTACGAACGCACCTTATTTGCCACGTTTGACGAGCAATTTCCTACTTGCTTTTTAAATATATGTTGGAAAGTATTAAAAAGACAAAACAATAACACGAAACTAAATTTTCATAAAAACACTACATTAAAATAGATTTTATTACTAATTTGAGAACCTTAATAAACGAACATTCCAAAACGGATCTACACATTTCTTTTGTTGTGCATCAAAATTATGCCTTAGTTATATTGAGAAATTTGAATAAAAACTAAAACCAATGGAACATTTTAAAGATGCACAGATTGCGGGAAATTTCTTTTCAGAAAAATGTATTTGAAATACATTTTACCTTATTGCCATTAGTTAGCTTTATAAGAAGTATAAAAATTGAAATATGAAAATGATTGCACAATCTGCCAAGCGTATGGCACATTGACATTTTAAAAATGTTAACTAAAAAGCAAAAATTCGTAATTTTGCCTTTTTCAAAGCCCTTTAAGAGCTCATTAAAATAAATAAATAAATATCCCCCCCCCCCCGCAAGAAAAAAAACAAAAAACAAAAAACAAAAAAAAAAAAAAACGGGCTTGGATTGGAAGGAATCATTCGTTTTCTTACTGTGAAAAGTGGAACGCGACCCTGGTTTCCGATAAAAAAAAAAAAAAAATTGGGTAATTTTATGGTTTCCGATAAAAAAAAAAAAAAAAATTGGGTAATTTTATGTTAGCAGGGGGCAAGTGATAAATCACCAACTATTTCTCTCATCGCCATTATTTGTATTGCATTTATCGCATTTAAAATATAAATTTTTCGCTTATTTCTTTTTAAATTACATAACTTTCATTTAAAATGCATACATTAAAAATAGGATGAAAAATACTATGACTTTCACTCACTTGATTAAAAAAAAAGAAGAACTAATATCACAAACAATAAAAACATTTTATTTCAACATCAAAGCATTGTTTCTATTTTACACACGCGAAAAATAGAAGCTGCTGTTGGCGGGGGAATAAAATACTATTGGCGAGATTTGCGCCCGTGTAACATAAAAGCACACTGTCAGAAAAGCTCGTCTTTATGCACTAAATTATTCCTTATTTTTTAACAAATAATTTCTGTATTCCTAGAAAACATGTTTTATTCGTGACTTCTTCCCGAAAGTCCAAAAAAGAGGGGGGAAATTCCGTTCATTCCTAGCACGCATGCGTATTGACTCTATTAGTACTAAAATTCGAAATTATTTTTAAAATGAGAAACCAAAAATTCTATAAATTAAAATTTCTAATTTACTTAAAAAATAAAAAACAAACAAACAAACAAAAAGTTTTCGAATTTAAAAAGAAATAACAATTAATTTTCTCATTCCTTTAAAAGCACCCACACTTTATTTTTTAAAGTTATAAAAAACTATTCACATTTAAAATATATACTAAATGAACACATTTAAAATAGATATATTAATTAAAAGGAAAATATTAAATGGAAAAGAATCGATTTTGCTAAAAACAAAACAAAACAAAACAAAACAACAACAACAACAACAACAACAAAAAACAATCATTTCTTCCCGAATAAAAATATAGTATTCATATTTTACATCTAACAATCTCCTTAAAAATATTTATAATTCATACCGGGTGTCCCAAAAAGGACTGACTGATTTTAAAATTCAATAACTTCCAAACGGTGACAGATATTAAAAAAATTCTTGCAGGAGGGTTATGCATAAAGTCAAAAGTTTTATTACAGTGATTTTCGATTTTAGTTCGAATTACAAACAATAGATGGCGCTGTAAGCAATAGTCGATAAATGCAGGCTCGATTTTTGGTCCTTTCTGTTGTTCCATTGTTCCATGCAGAAAAAGGAGATGGAAATGTATTATCCGGGCCACGAAGTACCAAAAATCGAGCCTGAATTGAGCCTCTATTGATCGCAGCGCCATCTATTGTTTGTAATTCGAATTAAAATCGAAAATCACTGTAAAAAAACTTTTGACTTTATGCATAACCCTCCTGCAAGAATTTTTTTAATATCTGTCACCGTTTGGAAGTTATTGAATTTTAAAATCAGTCAGTCCTTTTTGGGACACCCGGTATGTTTATCGTATACTAATACCAAGTGTTAAAACCCCAGCCTCAATCTCATTAACAACGAAATTTTCCGGAAATTAACTTCAAAATCCCCAGCTTTCTAAAGTTATTAATCAATCCATACCCACCTGAATGAAACATGTTTACTTCAAAGTGTTCATCTGCTGAACAACTGTACCCGAATGGTTTAGTTACTCGGCTCATAGCAATAAGATACATGGTTCGACTCTAATAGACCGGGAACCGGCAGCACAGGCAATCACCTCACCGAGTTCACGAATGAAATTCTAGGATTAGTTAAATCTTGATTCGCATATTAAAACGCAATCGGTCTACTAAGTCATATCTTGGTGGAAAACACCGGAAAACCCGATTTTAGCGGCTGACTCGCAGGTTTACCATTGTGTTTTCCTGCACCCAAAGGTATGAAAATATGAAGGACTGGGAGCAGGAAAACACATTGATAAACCTACGAGTCAGCCGCTAAAATCGGGTTTTCCATCAAGATAGGACTTGGCAGACCGATTGCGTTTTAATATGCGAATGAAGATTTAACTAATCCTAGAATTTCATCCGTAAACTCGATGAGGTGATTGTCTGTGCTGCCGGCTCCCGGTCTATAAGGGCAGCGCATTTTTTTTTTTTATCCCTACTTTCTTCAATTATATTTTACTCCCTGAAACTGAGAATAAAAGAAAAGGAGATTCTTCAAATAACGGAAATATCCCGGTAACGGTGCTGCCAGTACAATTTCCGTGATTTGAAGAAAGTACTTCTGAGAATGTACCAAAATTTGTTACAGTTTGTAATCTAAGCAAGGAAACATCCCGTATACGCCTAATGCATAATCATTATTTTTTTTGTGTGTAGATGGTATGCCAGGAAGTTGGTGGTGAGGATGTTGATTTCCAAGACTTATTGAAGCATGGCACCGAATCCGGGTCTAAAGGGCGTCAAGAAAATGTGCTGGTTTTGAAGAAACGAGTTCAAGAATTGAAGGATTACTTGAGAGAACTGGAAGGTGATGTACAGCCTGACCAAGAAACACACCCTGAAGAGCTTGTTAAGCATCCAATGACGAACGATAGAAAGAAACTTTGGAGAATGGAATTGGAGCGACGTTTGGCGAGAGAGGTACTTTCCCCCTTACAGATAGTTTTTAAGACAATTTGATAGAAGGATGGTGTAAAAAAGTTGGGGAAGGGTGGAAAGGCGAGCCTAATTGTCGAATTTTCTACAAATTTTGATTAATGTTATTTTTAAATTCAGTGCTGAAGGAATTCTTCGGCTATATTTTCACACATACCAAATACTTTATCATACGTACGTTTTTAATAATTTCAGAATTACAATGAATATTCTAGCAGAAAAAACTATAAGTCGTCTAAGGGGAAAAAAAAATAAACCGGTATACCAAATTTGGAGCAAATCGAATAAATCTGCATGAAAAACCCATTTATCTAAATTAAGGGGGGGGGGGGGGTTAGCCCCCTTTCCCGCCTTTATACTTATTTTATACTTTACAGTTTACTACTTATTACTACTATTAATATACTACTTATTATATTAATTATTACTTTATACTTTATAGAAATAAAAAGAAAAGTGCTCAGTTAAACTAATGGCATTAAGCTCACAGGCTTTTCACACTAATTGCACATTAAACTTCTATTTCAAAGAATAATGCCCCTCGAAAAATAAAGTAAAGGGGGAAGATTAGCTCCCCCATTTCTCCCCTTTATACTTAACCGATGAACCTCCAAATCTAATCAGGGAAGCTCCTTAACATAATAAACCGGTGTACCAAATTTGGAGCAAATCGAATAATTCTGCATGAAAAACCCATTTATCTAAATTAAGGGGGGTGGACTAGCCCCCTTTTCCCCCTTTATCCTTAACCAATGAGCCCCTAAAACTAATAAGGGAAGCGCCTTATCAGAATGAACCAAGGAAAAAAATTTGAAGCAAACCGGATGTTTCTATCAAGAATAATCGCGTTTCGTACATACGTACATACGTTCATACGTACAGTCGTGGAAAAAAAAAAGTAAACACCCCCTACTAACTCCTCAACAAATCATCGTAGAAGAAAGTTACTGGTACCGAACGATTGGAAATAAAGTCTACTTTTAAACGATGTATATAAAATTTTCTTAGGGGGTCATCTACATATTAAAACGAATCCAAACTTCATTTTTTTCAATGGCAATACCCAATTTCAACGAGATATTTCAAATCTTCGGTTCAAACTATGCCTAGACACCAAATTTAAAGTCATTTGAATGATAAGTTTTTGAATTATAAACATTCAAAATTGAGTGCTTCTAATGTTAAATTACATTTTCATATTTTTATTTATATCTCCCGAAATTATGCTCCTAATGTGCTAATTTTTTTTGTAGTAATAATACTAATATACCCAAACATAAATAAGCTGAATTTGCAATTTTTATAATTTTATGATATGAATTATGAATTATTAAATTAATATTCGAAAAAATTATGAATTGCAACCTACAATTTTTTTGATGGATTTAGATTTATTAAGTCCTGCTTTATGGAAATTCAAAAATTTCACATTTTTCTTCCAAGTAGTTTTCAAATTATGCTTAAAAAACGGCAAAATGATGGTTTAAGGGGCCGTCTATGATGGAAGTGAGTAGACATTTTGAAATGTATTCTGCTGTACTGTAATCTAACACGCTTCATTGACTCCTTGAGTGGCGCTTAAAGTGCCTTGATCAAGGAAGGGGCTCTCTCGGTTAACAATCCAGTACGGAACTTCAATTTGGATACAGCCCTTAAAATACGCTCGTTTTAAAATAATTAATTTCTCGGAAACTTATGGTACGATTTGCATAAAAATTCGTTTTTAGGCTAATTGAAGGATGTAGAGTTCATTTATGCTGTCAGAATTGGGTACTGCTATTGAAAAAAAACAAAGTTATGGCTCGTTTTAATATGTAGATGGCCCCCTAAGCAAATTTTATATACATCATTTAAAAGTAGACTTTATTTCCAATCGTTCGGTACCAGTAACTTTCTTTTACGATAATTTGTTGAGGAGTTAGTAGGGGGTGTTTACTTTTTTTTTTCCACGACTGTACATACAGAACCGGCGGGCACATTAGCTCTCGGCCTTTGATAGCCTGTGAGCTAAAAAGAAAACGAAATTGACCATTTAATTGGAAATTAAGCTTCTCTCTATTTGAATAAAAAAAAGGCTTATGGAATGGTCTTCTATTTACCGAAAAGGCACATGAAGTACGGGATTCCCGTATGACGTATATATGACGTATTGTACTAGAACTCATGGACCAAACTATAAGGGTTGATAGCGGACGCTGTAACAATCATTTATAGTATAGGAATGTGTGGGCGCAAGTGACGGGTCAAGGAGACTTTTCACTCACTTGAAAACACCCGTTCACTAATGTAAAACCTATGGGCTGGTTATTTTCGAATTTCTCGTTTAAATTTGAATATTTTAAAATGACTTTTTTGCATGATAGCTGAGGTCGATCTCTAATATGGCTATTCGTTACTTTCTCGATTTGTGTTGCAGATTTTTTTAATAAAGGTACTTTCACTTTTGAAACCAGTTCTGAAAGTGAAAGTACCTTTATTTAAAAAATCTGCAACAGAAATCGAAGAAATAAAAAATTGCCCTATTAGAGATCGAGCTCAACTATCCTATGCTAGGAAAAAAAATTAAAATATTTAAATTTAAACGAGAAATTCGAAAACAATCTGCCCATAGGTTTGACATTAGCGAACGGGTGTTTTCAAGTGAGTGAAAAGTCCCCTTAAGGCATAAACACAGGAAAGAGACATGGAAGAAAATGTGTAATTGGCAGTAGTGTTTTTTCAATACAGATTCGTCAATATAATAAATTGATAGAGAAAATTCGATTTTTTAAATTTTAGATAAGGTGAGTTTTGAAACTCACGTCCTATTATATATATATACTATTATATATACATATATACTATTATATATATATATATATATAACATCTACTTCTTTTTGTACTTTTTAGTAATAATTTAATCCAGAATCCTTAAAATAGCACAAAATAAATTTTATTATATAGACTAAGTTAATTATAACTTTTATTATATAGGCTATTTAAATTAATTATACTTATTATATTTATAAGAATGTTAATATTATCTGCAAGCTGTGATGATTTGAAACCGTAAGGATTCGCTTTTAACTGTACCATTTAATTTGGCGGGATTTTTGCTGTGCTAAAATGGGATACATGTTTGAGATTATGATATGGTCATAGCAATTCTCTTGCTGGGTATGTCTTAAATTTAAATGTTCCAATTTTGTTCACATGGTTCATTATTACGGATCTTGCATTGATTAATTATTTATTTAATTCAATTTATATGGCATGGTAAATTTATACTTTTTGGTGTATAGTCGATCGGGTACATAATTGAATTCAATTTTTAGCTTATTGCTGGATTCTATTACAGAAATCGACTATGTTTTTGTTTATATTTGTATTTCATGTACCCCTGAAGAAGTGAGATGCTATATAAGCTTCCTGCTACATCCATCCAATTGATCTATTATTTGTTTACGATATGTCTTTTAATGGTTCAACAACATTTCGCTGGTTATTTGTATCTTTTGTCTTTAATAGGTTATTGTATCAAAATTTGGTGGTTTTTCATATGTTTTATATGGATTAATCGTCCGCAACGTGCTGTGAATTAGTGGTATTGTGCTTGATTTTGTAATATTACAAGTTAAAGGTTCCATCTTTATTTTGTATAATGTCAGTGTTATATATTGAAGCTAAATTTATTAATTTAATTTTAGTAATTGGAAATAGATGATGAATTGTAATTATATAATGGTTATATATATATATATATATATATATATATATATATTACATTAATTAAACATAACCTACCACCGTCAATTATTATGAATTAAAGCTGTAAGTATTAAAAAAAAAAAAAAAAAAAAAAAAATAAGAATTATTATGGAAGAAAAAAGTGGACACCGACAAAAATTGAAAAGCTTATACATTGAATTACGTTATCAAGGGCACAGAATTCAATGATATAAGCAAAATGGTTGTTTTCTGTGGGAAAAATAAGCTAAAGCTAAAATTAATTTTCCCCTGTGCCCAAACAACCACAAAAATCAAGTGAATTGATTAAAAATGAAAGCAGAATAGAAACAAATAATATGAAATGGAAGAATCAATAAAACGTATTTAAATATTTATAGGATATAAAATATAAATAATAAACACCATACCGATTAATATTTCAGTATTTTACAAAAATCCATGTGCACATGTCAACCAGTATATCAAAAAGATTAAGGTGAATAAAACAGTTAAGAAATCACAGTAAATGATACCAAAGGATGCAGTTAATACATTTTGAAATAAAATTTGAAATACCTTGTAAAACAAATTTAATCTAATATAAAATAAATAGATATTAATTACATTATTTAAAATGCACTATTAAATTAATAGATAACAGTTTAACAATATCGTCAGAATTTAGCTAAAAATACACCCTGGTGTATATAATTATAACTGAAATGGAGCTAGAAAAAATAAAAATTAGAGCAATCTGAAAGAGACAAGAGAGTTGGTGCTGCCATCTGTTATTAATTATATTAAACATTTATCGCAAGATAAAAAATTTGTAAGCCTTTGAATGTAAATAACTGTTTAAACAGTAAAACCAAACAAATCCTTATATATAGAGAATTATAAACCTAATATAAATCACACAATGTATTTAAAACTATTGTTAATAAAATTTAAAAGCATACAATATATTCTATTAGCTAACTGATTTAAACTAAACTAAGAGTTTAAATAATGCTAGAACATTGATAATATATAGCATATAGCTATATGCTATAAAACAAAATAAATTCAGTAATAATTAATATAAATAATTATTAAAAATAATTTAAAAATTATTTTTTAATGAATTATATATAAGATATTTATAAAATGAACAGGAAATAAAAAACATGTGGAAGTATATAGAAGGTTAAATAATACATAAAATCCCATTACTTAAAAAGTACAAATATAGAATGAGGATTATTTTCAGACATCCATAAAAATCCATAAAGTATGAATGTGGGACATTCAAAAACATTAAACTAAGAGTGGCATACTATTAGTAATTAATATGATATTGTCCTTAGTAAATTAAAATTTAATATCAAATAATTGTAAATTAGATTAATGAATAATTAAGCTAATTATAATATTAATGAAAATCTCCAATTTACATATAAAATATCAAATCAACATCCACATAAAATACATAACAAAAATATAGTAATAATACAAGAGCCCCGTTTTTTTTTATATATATATATATATATATATATATAAGATATATATATATAATAGTATAATATATATATAATATATATATAATAGTTTTTTAATTTTTGATATTTGATTTAGATGTAATTTTTAGAGCTGAATCCGAAAATTACCTTCATTTTTAACCACAATGTCAGGATTTTTCGAAAATCGTACATTTCGAAGTTAAAAAGTCAAAAAATAGTGAAAATCTGTCGAAGCAATTTCTCAAACCTTAGCAAAGGAATTAAAATGTTTTAAATACATCTGCGACAAATTTCCAACCTTATTAACCTCCCAAATAAAAGAGGACACCGAGATGAACCCCATAGAGAATATAAAATGAAAAGCACGAGGCAAAGCATATGAGAGGTTCAAAGAAATATCCACACATGAAATAAAATTGTAAGGATTTTAAATGTGCAATATTTTACCCGTTTAGCTGTAAAAATGCTTAGTACAAGCCAAAAGATTAATAAATTTTCTCTCTATTCTAAGAAAAATATTGCATACAAAAATATGAAAATTTTTGGTATTACAGAGAAATGTTTGATAAACAGGCTGATGCAGACAGTTTTCAAGTCGAAGAATTATTTTAAGAGATATTTAATGTTAAAGTTGGTCAAAATCGTTCCATTAAAAATGTTTTATAGAAGCAAAAACTATACAGAGGAACTTAATCATTTTTAGATCATTTTATACATTAGAAGTTCCCGGTGTGCAGACTGCATTTATTTTTTTAATTTGACTCATTTTTTGAGGTTTTATTTCTATTTTAAATTCAAATGTTCAGCATTTCGAGAGATATTTTTTAAGACTCTTAGAAAATGATATTATTTTAAATTGTTGCCAAATTTAAAAACAGCGCAAAGAATAATATTTTCGTATAATAATCGCTTATAAACAGATTAAGTTAAATAATTTTTTTTTTAAATTTTGTGAAAATATTTCTATCATGAATGCTTTTTAAAATGTTGCCGTTTGTGCTATGAAACGTTCGTCAATCTAAATAAAGATATTTTATCACTTTTTATAGCACTAGGGGGCTCTGCCCTCTACGAGCTACGCTCGCCAACTCCCGTTCAGACACCGCAAAATCTAAAAGCACGCTAATTTGATCGGCTTTAAAAAATTTTTTGGAAGCATGAATTATAATTTAAAAAACAGTGGCTATCTCCCTGTTAACGGGTTGTTTTCGTCTTCGATTAAATCAGATCAGTGAAACATGTGAAGATAAGCTAATATAAAATGATTTAAGTAAACAGAGTCTTTGTCTCTCGGTATTTTTTGAAAACGCTATAAGAAAGTTTTTTTTAAATAAGACATTTTAAATGTATCTTTTAAAATCTGACATAATTTTCACCAAAGGTTTCTTTCTCTTTTTAATATTCACGTGAAAATACTTTTGTAGTTAGAAAGGAAATATTATTTGAGCTGTCTTAGCATTCTCAACACAAGAGCAATGCGACTCTTGTAGGCAGTTCAATAACATCTGCATTGGTTCATTGGTTTAAAATATCTCAATTTGTTGAGATGGTGAGATCGTGGCAAAACGATCTTAGAAAGAAAAAAAAAGTAATAACAATATACCTTTATTTAAGATGTTCAAACTGCTCACCCTCAGCTGAAACGTACATATGGATGCACATTTGTTCGAAAGATAATCAATTATCCTTCCGTTCAAGTTTCGTGACGTCACAGTGTAGGAAATCACGGAAAAAGAAATGCGCGTTTTAACCGTTCTATTCTTCGCATTAATGTTCAAAAGGTGTTTTTTCGTACTAAATCGATGATGCTCTACAACTTTGTAAATCACTTTTTTCCCTATCTCTTTCCGTTTTCGAGATAGGAATGCTAACTCTGTCATTTACCACCAGGTGCCGCCGTAGGCTGTTTCAATCTAGAGAACCTACATTAGAGAGAGATAAGACATTGAAGAAATGTCCACCATTTTCGTTACAAAGTAGATGGAACGCCGCACAACGCAATGCATTTTTATCAGCGTCTAACACTTTTTATTCTATTAAAATTATGAAAATTTCATTTTATATGGATTCAAAGAGTCTTTAGGAACATAAATATAAGCACATTTCCATTTTAATGAGTAAGAATTCTCTTTTTTTTACTCAGCTGTTTTACGCTACGCAGCAGTGCGATTTTACTTAGTTAACGGAATTTGATTTATTTATAGAATTTGTTTTTCATATTTTTTATTTGTTTCTTTTAACAGCAGTTGCCCTATTTAATTTTAGTTTCTAAACTTTCATTCAATGTTTTGATAACAATACATTCTTATGCTATATACACTATGACGCAAAAGTTTAGACAATGACGTCATTCAGCTTTAAAATGTAGAATTATGACGTCAGAATTACAAAAACCTGTAAATATATTCAAAAACTGATTTAAAATGCTATGTACAAAAGACAGTCGTTTTATTTGCTATAATACTAATTTTTTTCATAAAAATTCAAATGTGCTTGTCGCAAAAGTTTAGACACTATTCTAAATTTCTTTGAATATTCGCTGGCATACGCAAATTTAGAATCGATGATGTCACAAATTTGGAGTACTTAAGTTCTGCAAACGATTGCGCTTCATAGTCGACATGCCGAGAGCTAAAGAAATTCAAGTGAATGAGGTTTCAAGGATTTGGCTGTTGAAAGGTGAAGGGAAGAGCGTTTCTGAAATTTCTGCTATTATTAATACGTCAAAAAAATCTATTTATCGAGTTTTATCGAGTGGTTCCGAATATAAAGCAAAATGTCGGTCTGGGAAGCCACGTGTGACAAATGTACGAGAGGATCGCCTGATACAAAGACTAGCGAGTACTCAACAAATGAGCGTACGTGGAGTTCAAAGCTCATCGGGACTCTCTGTATCAAAGGATACGATTCGTAGACGAATTTTGGAAAAAGGAACAATCGTTTATAGCAAAATGCAGAAGAAACCAGCTCTGAAACCACATCATAAGTTACAAAGACTTATGTGGGCTCGAAAGCATATGTCAAATGGAGAGAAATGGCAGTCAGTCATATTTAGCGATGAAAAAAAGTGGAATCTGGATGGTCCAGATGGTTGTTTATCGTATTGGCATGACTTGCGGAAGGAACCTCGACGTTTTTTTAGTCGCAGACAAGGAGGGGGCTCGGTGATGGTTTGGGCAGCCTTTTGCTATAATGGACAAGTATCTCTGACCTTCACCAGTGGTCGTCAAACTTCACAGCATTATACACAGACATTAGAAGAAAACCTACTGCCATTTGCTGAGCTTCTAGGGGGTCCTCAGTGGGAATTTCAGCAAGACAATGCTTCAATTCACACTGCAAAACATTCAAAATCTTGGTTTAATTCCCATAATATAAGAGTTCTCGACTGGCCAGCATGTAGCCCAGATCTTAACCCTATAGAAAACCTTTGGAGCATCATGTGTCGCAAAGTTTATAGCAACGCTAGACAATACTCTTCTGAAAAGGAACTTAAGACATCTATTGAGAATGCATGGTACGATATCGATCCACAAACTATGCAAGGTTTAGTTTCTTCCATGCAATCTCGTGTATATGACGTAATACATAAGCATGGATGCGCAACCAGGTTTTAAAAATTGTTTATTTCGATTTTATTTAATTTGTGTCTAAACTTTTGAGACAGCAGTTTATTTTTGTTACCATTTAATTTATTGCAATATGCACAATTCCACTTTTCTTTGTTATAAATATTGTTTATATGTACAGCACATTAATTTCAAGCAGTGATTTGAAAATTGAATAAATATTTTTCAAAGTATGTAAGAATTTCTTCATTGTCTAAACTTTTGCGTCATAGTGTATTCACCAGACTTCTGTATTTAAAAAGAATATCAAAGAGAACAGTATAGCAGTACGTAGAAACTTATCATAAAATATTTTCAGCGCACATATTGAATTAACTTTGAATCACATACATAGTTAAATAGGAATGGTATATGATATGTTCAAACTTTATTGTTTCTGAAATTATCAATGCGAAGAGGGTGAAAATTATAATAATTACTATTGTTTTAAAATGCGTAATAAATCATAAATAGTTTTAAAAAATCGAATTCTATAGTTCATTTTCTATCTGTAATCGTTAAAAATTATTTTCTCAAATATTACGAAATTAAAATAAAGTTCTTACATGCTCAACTTCCTCTGCCCACTATTTAAATTAGAAAAAAAAATAGAGTAAAAAATGCATTTTCTGAGAATTCTTACTCATTAAAATGGAAATGTGCTCATATTTATGTTCTGAAAGGCTCTTTGGAGGCATATAAAATGAAGTTTTCATAATTTTAATAGAATAAAAAGTGTTAGACGCTGATGAAAATGCCTTACGTTGTACGGCGTTCCATCTACTTTGTAACGAAAATGGCGGACATTTCGTCAATGTCCAATCTCTCTCTAATGTATTTCCTGCCTAAACCAGCAAATTACAGGCTCTACAATTAGGTCGGCCGGGGCATTGGTCTACTGGATGGCCGCCATGCGGCGACCAAGCGGACAACAGCACCGATGCCAGACAGGTATACTCGTTCGGCTAGGGAAATCTGGCAGCTAGGGGTCTGGTCATCGGTTTGGAGTCAGCCGATGTCCACCATGTACGCTAATGGCGCCTGGTGCATGTAAAATCCGTCGTGGGTGCAAAGTCCTCCAAATTACCTGTGAATTATACCTCTGGAGGTGCCTTGCCAGGTGAAGGTCTCGTCACCTGATCGAGGTTCTACATTACGAGGCCAATTTGAGTAGCAAAGCGCGGGTGCAAAACAACAAGATCAAAATGTTAAGTAACCGTTTTAACTAAGTTCACATCTAAGCAGTAGGCACAGTCGATAGGATGAAGAACTAGGCCCTCGTCAGATTTATTACCGCTACGCGGCGATTAGGCGATCACCGCCCCGATACCACGTATCAAACACGTTCAGCTGGGGAGACCCGGCAGGTAGGGGCCTGGTCATCGGTTGGAAAGAAAGAAATCTCTCTCTAATGTAAGATCTCTATTTCATTCAGTAGCGCATGGCTACTTTACTATACCCAGACACCACTTTTATGAATATAGCAGCATCCATTCTGAAATTAAGAGGCTGGCAAGGGACTTTAGTGGGCATACTGTATAGGGCTACACGAAAGAATTCGCACTCGTTCTCGGATATGGACAGGACAGCAATTGCTGAAAAGGGATTTTTACTGAACTATGTCTTTTGTAAATTGTTTGTTGAGACATCTGATTTCGTTATATATATATATATATATATATATATATATAAATAATGGAAATTTCTTAATAATATTCTGCCAGTGTTGTAAAATGCTTCATAATCTATGCCTGATGCATGATTTTCGTTCTTTTATTTAGAGTGCGGAAAAAGATATTAACCCTCTCGTCCAAGAATGTTTCGAGTTGCGCAGAACTTTAGATGCTGAGAAAAATAGATTCCGCGACCTCAACGAAGAAGTGAAACTTCTTAAGGCTGAACTTCAAAGTCAGGTGGTAAAGAATGAAGAAGATTGTGGAATCATGAAGTCATTCAAGGTACGATTAATTTAAAGAAACATGTTTGTCAATAATAAGAAAATCTTTACTAAGTCTAAAATTAATCTATTCGCTTATGCGGTTGTTCCTATTGTTATTATTATTATTATTATTATTTTTATTATTATTTGTGCAGATTGGTCCAAAAAAAGATTGGACAAACTTTAAGATTTGTTACCGCATACAAAAACAAATACTTTTTGCACAGGAATCCAGATTACTAATCCATTTTTAGGTGCGTTCGTAATTATATAAATACGTAGCACCTATAGTCGTCATTCGGTCCATCTGACTGTCTGTCCGTCCGTATATAACAGAGGAAAAAGTACCCAACCGAATGGTCTGAAATTTTAAATATATACTTGTTGCAAAATTTTGTCCTTTCAAATTTTATGAAAATTGGATGTATAGTTTAATGACAGAGGCAGTCAAAAGTTTTCCGTTACATGACGGCCAATGGAAAAAAATAATTTCAAGTGCATTTTAATGATGTTACAGCTTTTCGAAGAGAATGAAATTGATAGGCACGTATGAAGCGCACTAAAATATACATTCAGTACACTATGCGGTGCAAAAAATATTTATAAAACTAGTTATAGTACGAATGCACTTCATTTGCCACGTTTGACGTGCCATTTCCAACTTGTTATACAACATTTATTTGACTCAACCTGTTTTTTGTATGTAAAGAGAGAATTTTGTAATCGTTGTTTAGCCCACTTCTTGATAGTCTAGAATTATAAAAATTACGTTCACAGGTGCGTTCCTGATGGCAATACAGCATTTTAATATTTTCAGAAATTAATTATAAATTAATGTATAAATTTTAAGGCATTTTTCCATTAGCCCGCCACAGGAGATCAATCGCCTAATATTCGTTGTAACGTGTATGTATGAGAATTGAAACAACAATGGATTTATTGATGCGTTTATAAACGCTCTCCAAAATAGGCCAAGTGGCTGTGTCACTGCAACAGTGAAACATTTTAAAAGTTAAATAGTGGAAAACAGCCAAAATTATAAATATAAAATGAAGAGTGGGCTATTAAAAAAATATATGTCAGTAGATAGGTGAGGTGACCGATCGATAGTAGTGATGCATAACAAAATCTAGAAAACAGTAACGCATGATAACAAGCCTAGTCAGCACTAAATGACGCTGACTCAACGAAAGTTCATTGTAATGAAAGTACAGAAAGTAATGAAAGTTCATTGTAATGAAAATGGAGCGAGTTGAGCACTTATTGTCATGACAGAAAATTAGCTACTCTGCACAATTTCCTTGTTTGTAATGTAACATACTTATGGTGAAGATAATTCTGGACAGAACATCTGCGAATGCAAAAATAAACAGAAAAAAGAAGTATAACTGAAAATGATTTTTAAATGCGTACCGTCTTTATTTTATTTCCTATATTTTTTTTATTCATGTGGTTGAATTTGACAGATATAATATTAGATAGCTGCATTACATTTATTAAGAGAACGGAGAAATAATTTAGATTGGAACGGCCTTTTCTGTTAAAAATAAAATACTACATTTGGGAAGGGAATGGAAAATGAGAATATTTAAACATTAATATATAACCACATCATAACAATCAGCAATTATTTTGCTTTAAATACTTGTAGAAATGTTTTGTGTTAACAGATCTTCAGCACTTGTCTAGATGAATTCAGTCGTGCAATGGTATGGCCGTCTGTCTAAATTCGACCCATCTTGTACATAGCCCTATTTAATCAAGTTAATTAAATAAATTTAAAACGTATACAAGACTTTTCTTTTGACATATATATTCGCTTTTATCAATTAATAGTTTACTATTAAATAATTTACGATTATAGGTCCAGAAATCAATTTAGAAATCCTAAAAATTATAATTTAAGATTTTTCTTTCTCATTGCCCTATCTTAAACAAGTTGGAAATTGCTCGACAAACGTGGTAAATGAGGTGTGTTCGTACTATAACTAGTTTTATAGATATTTTTTGCACCGCATGTTGTACTGAATGTATATTTTAGCGCACTTCATAACTGCATATCCATTTCATTCTGTTCGAAAGGCTATAACATCATTAAAATGCAGTTGAAATAATTTTTTTCCATTGGCCTTAATGTAACGGAAAACTTTTGACTATCCCTTTCATTAAACTATACATTCGATTTTCATGAAATTTGAAATGACTTGACAAAATTTTGCAACAGTTATGTATTTAAAATTTCAGACCATTCGGAAGGCTGTAGCATCATTAAAATGCACTTGCAATAATTTTTTCCCATTGGCCCCGTCATGTAACGGAAAACTTTTGACTGTCCCTGTCATTAAACTATACACCCGATTTCCATAAAATTTGAAATGACTCGACAAAATTTTGCAACAATTATATATTTAAAATTTCAGACCATTCGCTTGGGTAGTTTTTGCTCTGTTATATGCGGTCGGACTGAACGACGATTATAGGTTCTACCTATTTATATAATTACGAACGCCCCTAAAAAGAAACACCGAAAAAGTATAGTTTTTAATAAATTCACTTGCCAGCGTTTTCTATACAAAGCGCAAAAGGAATCCGTAAACTTCTCCTAATCGAATCCGATGACCATGCCCAATGAATGCATTGTAACGGAAATGTTTCGAAAAAAACATGAACTGCAGTCAAAAAATTAGACGGGATTTTCAAGGTGAACATTAAATGCTTATAAAAGAGTGTTTTTAAAAAGATATTTTTACTTTTATACTTATATCATTCAAAAATGCAGAATGTCTTACAGTCCGAACATACATCTGGCCCCACCAGTGGCTGAGAGGTTCTGCTCTCGAAGCTGGTAGACGGGAAGTGCTGGGTTCGAAACCAATCGCGCCCGTCGGCCTAACCGTTTCGGAGTTTTCGTGGTTTTCTTCGAAACCGTGGTTTCCCATGCGTAAATACGGGTTAGGTTCCCTTAGAAAGACCCCCACGAAGGGCACTCCCCCCAGGGCCTATATCCCACGTGTTGATAATCGGCCGTCATAAACACAAACAAACAAACCGAACATACATCTAAAACAAAGAATATTTGAAAGCAATTTTCTACAGACATCGCTTGTAAAAAATGCAATGATATCATGAAAAGAGATAGAAATGTACAGAATTCCAATAACAACAGCAGCATGGACTGTCAATTGCATTCGTTCATAGGAAGCGTCTAGTTAGCGCTATTTGTAGGGTTACCCAGCAACCCAGCCAGTACTTGATCACATAAACTTAGTGCTACTGAGGTTTTATTATATTTCCTTCCTTTTATGTTTTAGAAGTAAACTAACATGATTGCTACAACCTTAATGAATGTCCTATAATAGAAAAAAATTAAATCCGCTGAAATTAAATAGCAACAAAATTATAAACAAATAGTTCCATTTTCCCAGTGGTTGATCAGGTGAAAGACATCAATCAAAAATCTAAAAATTAATCTTTAAAATATCACCCTTGAGCTGGTGATTAGCAATAATTCTGATAAAAATATTACTTGAAATAAGTAAGATGGAAGTGGATTTTTTTAACTTATTGTAATTGTCTCTAACTCATAAAACTAAATGTTTACACTTTCTAATAAAAAAAAGTCATAAAATGGCTTCTTTTACAGCAGGCATTTGACAACAATGTGACAATAGGTGCACTAACATTCAAACAAAAAATATTATGTCTAGTGCCATATATAAAACTCATTTCTGCCTGAAATTGCGCAATATTTAAAAAATTTGATCAACTACTGGCGCTGGGTCACCCTATAAGGATAGTAGCCACTTCTATCATTTCTCGCGATACCTTTACATTTCACACGAACACCCACAAAAAAAGACGTCTATTTCAAATTTGGTTAAAATACGACAGGGTTCAAAATGAAAAAATCCACGAACCGGAACGCTATTTCAAAATTATTGTCGACAAATTCTACCCCCCCCCCCCCAAACAAAAAAAAAAAACACAGTAAAGTTCCGATTAACCGAGTCCCGCTTAACCGAGTTTCCGCTTTAACCAAGTTATTTTCTTCTGATGGACTAATAACTTTCATTATTAACAAACAGTCATTATAAATGAAGTGTTAGGTGAAGATGAAAGAGCAGCCGTAAAAAGTTAGAACTCTGATTTTTTGGTCAGAATGGGGAAAAAATGGCCATAATAATAATTAAAAAAATGATGGCCATTCCCCTCCCCCCCCCAATCATTCTGACCAGAAAATCAGAGTTCTAACTTTTTAAGCTGGTCTTTCATCTTCACCTAACACTTCATTTATAATGGCTGTTTCATAATAATGGAAGCCACCAGTCCACCAGAAGAAAATGATCTATTCCAAAGGTATAAATTCGATTGAAAACTATTTAATACTTAGAGCAGAAAGAAGAGGTTACACCTGCAATTTTCATGACACTAATAGAATCATACAGATGCTAATTCGTACGGTTTTGTTACCTCTAAAATTGAGTGCAAATTTTTGCCATGTTTAATCGTTGACAATGGTTAGATTTCGGCGATTGAATTAGGCAAAATTTACTGGTAAGTTTTAGAGGTAAAAAAAAAATCGTAGAAATTGGTAGCTATACAGTAGCGTAATACTGCGGCAAAATTGACATAAAACAAACAAAAAAAACTATCAAGGGCGTTTTCAATTAAACAATTTCATTCCCCATTTTTCTTAAAAGTAACGGAAATGTACATCAAAGAAATGTTACTAGTACCATAAAAAGGAATGAATTAAGTGAAAATTTATATTTCATCTCCTTAGTTAGTGGCGATTTGTGTAAATCCGGTTTATCCGAGGTGAGCTTAGTCCATATTAACTCGGAGAATCGGGCCGTTACTGTATAGCAAATTTATATTTAACCGTAGAAAAAACAATTTTAAAAAATGCATTCAAGATTCTAAATAATTACGAAAAAAAAAAAAAAAAAAAAAAAAAAAAAAACGGTTCAGAGAGCTTAGTAAGCTATATGTATGAATAATATTTTTTTAATAATTCCACGAACCGGAACAATATTTTCCATACTTTCACGAACCGGAACATTGTTTTTCACAATTTCACGAACCGGAACATCGTTCCGGTTTGCTCCGGTACATTTCGAGCCCTGAAATACGTGTATCTTTATGATTGTTAAAGTTGTGAACGGAAAATCCTATTTTGGATTCGAGTGAGACACCTTGTATTTTTGACTGGATAAATGGATTGACTAGTGTTGTTAGTTGTCCCGATTTAAGAGGAATGTCCCGATTTTCAGGAGCCGTGTAGTCATTGCGCGGGACGCCAAAAGTCCCGATTTTACAGGATGCATAAATTCTTTAAAATTTCTTTTCGTACCATTTGAATTTATTGGATAAAATAAAACCGAAAAAAAAAACATTTCAAACATCTCTCGTTCTCTCTCTCTATATTTATACCGGATGTTTCAAAAGAACGCTACGAAAGTAAAACGCGATAAAAAAAGATCTATGGGTCGGAGAGGCATACGGTTGGCAGTTAAATATTCGGCGTGGTACGGGATTTTGTATGACACCAAACAAAAAATTAGTTCAACATCTCGACAATAGAGGGCGCTACTGCATATAATGCCATGGAATAATTCCATGACATTATCTGCAACGCAAGATTTGGATACAAAAACATTAGATAATACTGAATGTACACTTTTTTGTATCCAAATCTTGTGTTATGTGAGCAATATGGAATTATTCGATAGAATTATCTGCAGTAGCGCCCTTTATTGTCGAGATGTTGAACTAATTTTGTTTTTGATGTCATACAAAATCCTGTACCCCGCTGAATATCTGTTTGCAAACCACATGTCTCTCCCATCCATAAATCTTTTTTTTAACGCGTTTTACTTTCACACCAAACTTTTGAAATACCTGGTATATTATTTGTAAATTTATGTATATGTAATTTAAATTTATCTCTATAAAGTAATATAGAATATTAGAATTCCATACGGTTTTACTCTTATTTGAGATATGAAATAAGTTTCGGTCTCGAAAGTCTTTGTTTTTATTCCTAAATTTATGCGTATCAATCCTCATGTATGTATATTATCCCCAAATTCACACAAACGCCATGGAGTTCGTTAGAATACTATAAAAGTTCGCTTTAATAATAAAATTGTACAATGACTAAATAAAGTGTGTCATATTGTAATATTAAAACTCTATTTAGACTCTGAAGAAGCAGCTGGACGAAACTTTGTCAGACAGGGCAGAAATAAGGGATCATTTACATGGATCAAGAGCTCGAAACAAACGCCTGGTAGACGAAATAACGTCTTTAAAAGCAGAGCTCCAGGTTTTACAGAAGAAAACAAGTGATAGCAATATCTTGATAGATTCACTCACTGTAAGTATACACATTGGATTTATAATGATAAGTTGTATTTCCGAAAATAAGGCGTTAAGGTGGTTTGGGACGCAAAAATCTCAACTCTATCTCTCTTTTTTTATTTTTTAGTTTAAAAAATGTTTTACGGCTTTTAAAATTAAATGACGTAAACCCATATAAATACGGTATAATTAGGTAAAAGATTCAACGCTTTTTATGTTGTATTGTCTGTGTTTGCCCCGATTTCCTTCAAGATTTAAATGCATTTATCTACAATACCCACCAAATCTACCTCAATAACAAATACCATACGAATCTACAAACTAAGACGAAAACATGCCTAAACTCTGTTTTTTTTCCCGGTCAATAGCAAATCCATTTTCGTGGGATTTATTCTATTACCTTAATTTTAAATTTCTATCTCAAAATTTAATGCTGATATTAGACGGAAGAACTTATTTTCTTCAATTCTTACTATTATTATTATTATTATTATTATTATTATTATTATTATTATTATAACTTCCTGAGACCTGGGCAAAATAATATATATATATATATATATTATTTCTAATATTAGTTTTTTTGAACAAATAGGCATAAAAAATGAGGTTTTTAAAGGAATTATTAAATTTTAAATTTTGCTGCACACTACATCCATTTAAATGGATGTTGAGATCACAGACACTTTAAAATAATTTAAAAATTACTAAAAGTGTGAGAAAGAATAGAATTTATTATAAAGATCATAATGCAAATATTAACATACTTTAATAGTAAAAATTATTTTCAGCATTTTTCTGATTAAATAAATGAATCAAATTTAACGTTTAGCTTCATGGACATTTTTAAAACAAATTTCTGTCCGCAGTGATACATAAAAACATTTGGCAAGCTGCACCGTGAATTTAGTTTTTTTCTGCAGCAACCAGTATTTCTACAGTATGAGGAGTTTTTAATAACTACAAGCTCTGTTTGGCCCCTTTTTGTCGAAAAGGAAGTTATGGCCATGCTTAAGTGATTCTCTTTTGAAATAGGTTGAAACTCATCATCATCTGTGCACTTGCACATGCGCACCGGCCCCAAAGCAGAATATGCTTAAAAGTGCGACGTACGTCGCAGAACAATGAGATGTGCTGCAGAACATTTCAAGACAAATGTTACTTTTTTTTTTTTTTTTACAAAAAAAAAAAAAAAAAAAGTGCATATTGATGTGAGAGCAAAAAGAATTCGGGGGGGGGGGGGGGGGGTGCTACTTTCGTTGTGTTCGAATCTATTTAGGAAGAGATAAGAATGTCGCACGGCAATCAATCTTTCTCCCTCCCTTCTATTTCATCACCTACTGTCTGAATAACTAGCGATTTCTTGCCGAACGGGAGTTTTCTTCCGCGCGTGGTCAAAGAACGAAGCTGGGAAAGTTTTTCACTAAAGCTTAAAAGCTGAGAATCGCGAAAAAACGTGAATTTCGCCCAAGGACCATCACGTAAAAAATGCGAATTACGTCAAAACATCGCGGAAAAAACGCAAATTTCGTGAAAAGATCGCGGAGAAAACGCAACTTTCGACAAAGAATCACAAAATTCTTCAAAGCATCGCGGAAAAACGCAAATTTCGTGAACAGATCACGGTAAACGCAAATTCCGTGAAAAGATCGCGGATAAAACGCAAAATTCGTGAAAAGATCGCGAAAAAACGCAATTTTCGACAAAGAATCGCGAAAAAGAATCACAAAATTCTTCAAAATATGGCGGAAAAAAGCAAAATTCTTGAAAAGATCGCGTATAAAACGCAACTTTCGGGACAAAATCACGAAAAAAGCGCAAATTTCGTGAAAAGATCGCGGAAAAACACAAATTTCGAGAGAAGATCGCGGAAAAACGCAAATTTCGTGAAAAGATCGTGTATAAAACGCAATTTTCGGACAAAATCACGAAAAAAACGCAAATTTCGTGAAAAGATCGCGGAAAACACAAATTTCGAGAGAAGATCGCGGAAAACACAAATTTCGAGAGAAGATCGCGGAAAACGCAAATTTCGTGAAAAGATCGCGGAAAAACGCAAAATTTGTGAAAAGATCGTGTATAAAACACAAAATTCGTGAAAATATCGCGGGAAAAAACGCAAATTTCGTGAAATAATCGCGGAAAAAACGCAAATTTCGTGAAAAGATCGCGGAAAAATCGCAAAATTCATGAAATGATCGCAGAAAAAACACCAATTTCGAGAAAAGATCGCGGAGAAAACGCAACTTTCATGACAAAATCGCGGAAAAAACGCAAATTTTGTAAAAAGATCGCGTATAAAACGCAACATTCGTGAAAATATCGCGGAAAAAGCGCAAATTTGGTGAAAAGGTCGCGGAAAAAACGCAAAATTCGTGAAAATATCGCGGAAAAAACGCAAAATTCGTGAAAATATCGCGGAAAAACGCAAATTTCGACAAAGAATAGCGAAAAAGAATCACCAAATTCTTAAAAAATCGTGGGAAAACACAAATTTCATGAAAAGATCGCGGAAAAAACGCAAAATTCATGAAAAGATCGCAGAAAAAACACTAATTTCGAGTAAAGATCGCGGAAAAAACGCAAATTTCGTCAAAAGATCTCGGAAAAAATAAATTTCGCCAAAAGATCGCAGAAAAACACAAATTTCGAAAAAAGATCGCGGAAAAAACACAAATTTCGAAAAAAGATCGCGGAAAAAGCACAAATTTCGAGAAAAGATCGCGGAAAAAAACCGCAAATTTCGTGAAAAAATCGCGGAGAAAACGCAACTTCCGTCAAAAGATCGTGGAAAAAACGCAAATTTCTTGAAAAGATTGCGGAAAACGCAAATTTCGTCAAAAGATAGTGAAAAAAACGCAAGTTTCACGAAAAGATTGCGGAAAAAACACAAATTTCGAAAAAAGATCGCGGAAAAAAACACAAATTTCGAAAAAAGATCGCGGAAAACACAAATTTCGAGAAAAGATCGCGGAAAAAACGCAAATTTCGTGAAAAAATCGCGGAGAAAACGCAACTTTCTTCAAAAGATCGTGCAAAAAACGCAAATTTCGTGAAAAGATCGCGGAAAAAACGCAACTTTCGTCAAAAGATCGTGAAAAAAAACGCAAATCTCACGAAAAGATTGCGGAAAAAACATAAATTTCATCAAAAAATCGCAGAAAAAACGCAAATTTCGTCAAAAAATCTTGAAAAAATGCAACTACTTTCAGAGAAGGGCGAAAAAAGCCCCACAAATTTCGTTACAAAATTACAAAAAAAACGCAATTTTGTGAAAAGATCGCGGAAAGAATGCAGATTTCCTCAAAAGATCGTGAAAAAACGCAGATTTGGCAAAAGGTCACAAAAAAACATGAATTTCGTTAAAAGATCGCAAAAAAAACGCGAAATTCATTAAATGGGCGCAGAAAAATGCATATTAGTTAGTGCTGAGGGGGGGGGGGGGGGGTCCGCCTCTGCTATAACCTTTCTGAAAATTTCCTGTGAATTTATTTCATTGCAATTAATAGTAAAAATAAAATTTTTCAGTTGAGGGTAATCATATCGAATGGTAAGTAATATATATTAGTAAATTACAATGTTGATAGTTAGACAAAACACAATTTTGTATGGAGCGTACATAACTTTGTTACTGACCAGTGGTTAAAAAAAACTGGCCAGTGAAAAAAATCCGTGTATTGGCCTGTGGGTAAAAATGTTAATTTTGACCTATACTGGTTAGAGAAGATATTCCTGTATCCTGGGACCCTATGCACAGACTAGAGTTGGTTCAGGTACATTCAGATAGTAAAATTGTGGAAGATTCCTTAGCACTTATCAATACTTGCATGAAAGAATTCATGTGGGGGAAATCATTTGAAAGTCTAAATGAATGTGCAGATGAACTGCAGATGTTTCTCTGCAAGCGTAAAATTTTTAAAACTTTGGAATTTGTTTCTCATGCTTTTAATGTTTTTCAAACATTCCTAAATGACTTCAACGCATTAGTCGCAGCCTCTGGAAAAACAGAAAATGCAAGTCTGAGGGACAAACTTTTATCAAAAAGAAATATCTTCGGTATAATAGTTATTGCTGATATAATTTCGGTACTTGCTACCATGTTAAAATGTATTCAGGTAACAGATCTTCTTCCTTGGGAGTATACAGATTTAATTACAAATCAAACTGTTATTTGCTAAACATCAAATCCCATCTGACAAGCCTTCATAATTGTGAGATAGTGCAACAATTTATTGATATTGTCAGATCTTTGCCAAAATGTTTTTTCAAAAATACAATACTTTCATGGCACATGTTTTCAGAAGAAAGTATTTTCCAAGGAGTACCTCTGCCAGACCAGTAGCAAAATGTTAAGGTTTACTACTGATAATTGTAGTATATCGTATTTTATCAGTGACATCAAAGATATAGTGCAATATATTGATACACTGCATCAATACAGTGTCTATTTTGGACAAAGCACAGAAATTGATGAGATCATCAAAGCAACAAAATATTTATTCAATTTTGAATATCTGATTTTCCCACGTTCAAATGTGACAAACAAAATCTTGGATCTTTCCAATTTTTTAGAAATTCTGAATGTACTCCCTTGTGTTCCTCTCTCCAAAGAGGAAGGAAAGGAGCTGTATTTTGAATACACTGTATTTCTTGATTGGGTTTATGAAACTGTCAAAGAGTGCCAGGAGAGTGAAACATATTTTCAAAATAAGACCATGTTAAAAAATTCTGTGAATACTTTAAAATCAGAGATTCCGAAATTAACCAGTTTTCTAACTAAAATTTTGTCTATTTCAGTATCTGAAGCTATATGCGAATCATGGGGGTCTACAATCGATAAAAATTTTTCTAAAAGGCCCAATACAGCTGATGGGAACGAAACGACCATTGGTACAACAGACAAACGTATGTTTATTTATACGAATGGACCTCCATCTGGACATAAATCTGTTAGGAAACTTGTAAAAGCTGGCCTTATAACTATGTATGGACCAAATTTCCAAAGACATTTTCTTCATAAAAGTAATATGTCTAAATATCTCAGTTCCAATGTCAGTAACTTCTGTGTCAATGTCATGGTTCTAGAAATAAATCTTGCCTCCCGAATATGTTTCTTTTGTTTGACAGTGTTTTACGAAACACATCTTTAGCATTTTCATAAAAGATGAAATTACATCCTTACATATGTATATAAACATTCCCCCCCCCCTTTTTCCCCCATTGCACTTGCAGAACATTTTTGATCATCTGAAATTCCGTTGCAGAACATTGCAAAGTATTCTGCTTTGGGGCGCACCGGTGAAAAAGTGCATGCAAAGTGACCGGTGATCAAATAGAGGACTTTTTGATGAGAATGGGTTGCGATTTTCAATTAATAACTCAACTTATTATTAGAAATTTAAAATTCTAAGTCTCAGGTGCATCAGGAGACACTTTGAGCTAGCCTTGCAAAAATTTTCAGCCTCGTATGTCCCGTAGATTATTCTAGCCATCGCATACAGACACACAGTCAGAGCGAAAATTTCTTTTATTGGTATAGATTCTGCTTTTGCAGAGCTCTATTGAAAAAAAATAAATTTTGAAGATTTCTTGAATGAATTTTGAAGACAGTTTTAGAAATTTCATTTATTTTGTCAATATAGTAATGGAATCAAACGTTAAAGATATGTTAGTGTAGAAATTTAATTTTTGTATCTTGACTGTAGTTGATTTTCGAATCTTAGCTATCTTGACTGATAGTTAATATGGTATTTTTTATAGTAATCCTGACAGAAATTTTGGCGGTTAATCAAACTCTAGTAATCTCCCCATTGGCTACGACCTACAGCAGAGTTTGCTCTAGAATAGAGAATTAAAAATCTGCGTATCAAAATCTTTAGTATTGAAATGAATGAGTCAGAATTTCAAAAATGTGAATGTGAACCAATTTTGAAAGCTAAAAATGGATTTACTTGAGTGGAACTCAAGATGTAAAACAGGACATATTTTATCCGTATATTTAATTATTTTTACTTTCTTCTATCTTTACAAGAAGAAAGTATTGGATTCATGAAAATTTTCGAATTCCGGTTTTCGACTGATTTACACGTTTTAGGGGTCAGAGATTCCAAAAAACATGTTTTTACAAAATGTCTGTCTGTGACTCTGTGAGTCTGTCTGTCTGTCTGTCTGTGTGTATGTGACACAAATTTTGTGGGCGCTCTATCTCAAGAACTAATGCACGGAATTTAATAAAAATTGATATTCAGCTAGTGCCTAATACAAATTGATGCTGATTAGTTTTTGGTGTAAATCGCTCAACAGGTGGCGCTGCAATGCTGCATTTTTCACGATTTCGCAATAGCTCTATCTCAAGAACTAATGCACGGATTTTGATCAAACTTCAGATTTAGTTAGTCCTTGATATGAATTGATGATGATTACGTTTTGGTGTAAATCGCTCAACAGGTGGCGCTGCAATGCTGCATTTTTCACGATTTTCGCAATAGCTCTATCTCAAGAACTAATGCACGGATTTTGATCAAACTTCAGATTTAGTTAGTCCTTGATATGAATTGATGATGATTACGTTTTGGTGTAAATCGCCCAACAGGTGGCGCTGTTATGATGAATTTTGCAGGATTTACACGATTTCCCCAATAGCTCTATCTTAAGAACTAACGCACGGATTTTCATCAAACTTCAGATTAAGTTAGTCCTTGATATGACTTGCTACTGATTAGGTGTTGGTGTAAATCGCCCAACAGGTGGCGCTTCTCTGCTGCCTTTTTCACGATTGCCTCAATAGCTCTATCAATAGAACTAATGGACCAATTTTCATCTAACTTCAGATTTAGTTGTATGTTGACACAAGTTGTTGTTAATTAGATTTTGGTGTTAATCACCCAATAGGTGGCGCTGCTATGCAGAAATTTTCACGATTTTCGCTATTGCTCTATCTCAAAAACTAATGTACGGATTTTCTCCAAACTTCAGATTCAGTCAGACGTTGACATAAATTGTTGCTGATTAGGATTTGGTATAAATCACCCAATAGGTGGCGCTGCTAGGCAGCATTTTGCTGAATTTAGACGATTTCAGCGATAGTCATATCTCAAGAACTAATGCATGGAATTTCATATCGTTAGAATCCTCATGAGATGCATAGATTGCCATTTAATTTTGGCAGTGTGATAGCGAATTTTGAAGTATTAACATGTATGAGATAGAAGAAAGTTTTGGGATTGGTACATCCGACTTGTTCACTTTAATTTTAAAGATTTTTTTAAAAGTAATAAATCATATCTGAGACAGATTCAACCCTTTCGAAAGTTTCCAGGCATATTTATGTATATTTTCATGCGCACATATACATTTCTAATGAAATTTGTATGTAGATTTAATATATGTATTTTTTTTTTAAATATAGAATATTAAGAAATATCTTTTGCAACCTAGTTCGGCAACGATAAAAGGGAGGATTATCTCTTATAATGTTTCATTCTGTATATGGTATGTTTTATGTGGGATGCACGGGAAACTGTTTGGAAAGCTTGGTATGTATTAACAACGATTTTAAAACATCAATCCATTTCCCCCAAAATTTGTTCAACATTATTAGTCATAACAACACAAGTAAAATATGCTATAAAAATTTAAAAAGTTGAAAATTATAGCCAATGCGTTACCCTAAATTGTGGCCACGGAGCCCTCGGTTTATTTTGTTACATTTTAGCTTGTTGATTATCAAACCGGTTTTAACAAGTGAGAGATCATCTGATTTGTCTTATCAGTGCTAATCAGGTAACATATACAGGATGTCCATAAAATAATGTCCCAGTTATAAATTTTAATAGTATCAACGGTAAGTTTTGTAGAGTGTTAGTTCAAGGTCACAAATAAAGAAAAACTCAAACAGTTTTGCATAAACGCATGCGCGAGTACTGCTTTGGTATTGACTAGCTGCCACATACGCAAAATGGCGACTCCTGAGCGTAAAGTGTTATTGCTGGGATGAAGATTTAGTAGCCGTTGGAGTCATGCGATTTTTTGCGGGGGGGGGGGGGGGGGGTTGCTTTATAAAAGATCGTGTCTGCGTTCCACCGCTACCTAATGATTTGCTAGAGTTGAGACACAGAATGGAAGAGGTTATTGCTTCCATGATTCCGGACTTGCTAACCGAAGTGTGGAAAGAATTGGACACCAGGTTGGATATATGCGATATAACTAAAGGTACAGCGTCTAAAATATATAGTGTAGAAATCGGCTATCCCAGAAATGCTTAAAAAAAGTGCTAAAATATCGAATCCCTTAAATATCAAACGATGCTGAAATCCAATGAGTCGATCACAGTGACATCTGCAGGATATTTTCTAAAACTCCAATACGATTTGGTCTAGACGCTGTAATAATACAATGTTTACTTTGAAATTTGAAAATATATCGATGATGTCGCTGCGATCGGCTCCCCGGATTTCAGCATCATTGCACATTTAAGGGATACAACTTTTTATTGGTGTTTGTATAGCAGATTTCCACACTATATATTCTAGATGCTGTACTAAAGGTGTACCTATTAAACATTTGTAAGAAAAACTAGGTTAGTTTAACTTTTAATTTGATGTATGATTTGTTGCAAATAGTCTAAATTAAACTAATACAATACACTATTGAAACTGGGATGTTCTTTTTTTATAGGCACCCTGTATTATAATTTTTTTTCAGAAAATGTATACTGGTGCCTATAGAACGTGGTACATTCGCCAATTATTCACAAACTATAGAACTAACCAATTTTTACCTATATAAAAATTTTTCTTATTAATTACATAATATATTTTCTCGAGAAAAAAAGTGATATTTAAAAAGAAAAGTTACTAAAACAATTTTTTGTTCATTTAAAGCGTTTATTTTTACCTAATATGAAAATTTGAAATTATCCAAAGGTTTCTGATTTTCTCGGCTTATTAAAAGAAAACTACGCCTTTTTTTAAATTTTGAAGTCATGCATTAAGCAAATAATTGGTCAAACAAAATTACTCAATTATTTAAAACTATTTATCGCAGAGTTCACACAAAAGTATCCAAGAAGCTATCGATGTCGAGAAAGTGATTGTGCAGCAAAACAAGGAACGTTACAAGGAAGAGTTGAAAATATTGCAAGAAAACCAAGTAACGGATTTTAAACTATTGGATCACCTCCAGTGCATTATCCATGATAGAAATGCTCTCATCGACGAGTCAAGCAAAGATCTCAACTCTAATGAAGAGGTAATTTCTTATAAGAACTACTCTTTATATAACTTTTTTCTACTTTATATAACTGTTTAATTCTTCACTGTATTTTGTGTCGTATATGATAAATGTTGTACATTTCCTCATGTGTCATGTGCCATGCATTTAATCACGATTCATCATATGTGTGCAATTAATCATATATTTAATCACGTCTTATCATGTGCTGCATAAATGAAATATTACTTTTTAACCCTTAAATGCCTGAGTTTTCACAAATCATTTAAAAATTGTTTTTCAACTTTCTTTTTTTAAATAAATCATGGGAAAAATACTTAAAAAAAATCACATTTTGTTTTAAGTATGGTTTACGGCTAAAAAACTGTTTGCTACTAATCGGCAATACTGATGTTTAATTGAAAAAATAATTTTCCTTGATAAAATTCTATAATATTAAATACACAAGAATTTTGAGAAATATGATAAGAAATAAATTTTACTTGCTCACTGCAGAACAAAATAGGGCATTTCGCAAGCTTCCAAACAAAACAAAAAGAGCATTTATCAACAACTGAAAAAATAAATCTATCTTTCTTCATAAACACCACAAGTGTTGCCATCTAAAAGTTGAAAATCGATTTAATAATATTTCCAAAATGTATTTTATTGGCAACATTAGGCATTATAGCTTCAATATTATTCTTATAGTATTTATAAGCCCAAATTGGATATGTTGCCGAAAGCCAAATCCCGTCATTTAAGCGTTAACTCATTAAAGCTGGTTGCAAGAAAATTTGCCATGTAAGAAGAACAAAACTTTTAAATTTGAATACCAGTATTTTAGTTTGGAAATTTTCACATTATCTAATCTTAAATTTTGAGCGATTAAATATTTCAAAATTGCAATGGAGAAAAAACTGGTGTCGAAGAATTAAAAGAAGTGTAAAAGCGGCTCGTCGTTAATGGCTTAATGGATGGAAAATATACTTTGTACGCATAATACTTTTAAAATGGATTATTAAGAAGAAATAGTATCGTTTCAAAACGAATCCCATATGAAGTTTAGACGCAATAAATAATTATTATTAAAAACAATTCTAAGACTTCTCTATATAGTCACAATCCAGAGTTATACATTTCTCCTAGCGTTTTTTAACCTTTTGAAGGCCGTCATTGAAGTACCTACTCTGCAGATTGGGTTGAAAGCCATTGTTCCACCTCTTGAATGACATCTTTTGTGGTGTCAAATCTCCAAATCTGGATCACATTGATAGATCCAAGATTCATCCATAGTTACCAGGCGACCAAAAAAGTCCTCTTCGTCTTGCTCCATAAGATTCAACATTTCCCTTGACAGGTCGCGAAGAGTTTGCTTTTGAAAAGGAGTCAGCAATCTGGGAACCCAGCACGGGAACCCAGCGTGCTGAAACCTTTTGATCTGTGCAGTTCTTCGTGAATAATTTTTCAAACACTGCCGTAACTACTAACTACTACATCTTACTACTGCCGTAGTAAGATGAGTCTCATTCATGATCATTTGGATGGTTACCTTCGGTGAAACAGGATAAAGTCCTCGACTTTCTTCAGTGCGGCAGCATCGTTCGTGAATGATGGTCTTCCACATCTTGGATCGTCTATGAGGGACATGTGGCCAGTTTGAAAATTCTTTTTCCATCTAACAACACTGTTATATGATGGACTATCACTTCCATAAACAACCACCATTTCACTGTGGATTTGCCAGGCACTGTAACCTTTCAAATGCAGAAACTTAATCACACTGCGAGCCTCTATCTTCTCCATACTGCGGGTTACTCGTATGTTTTGTATATTTTCATTGGACTTTGATTTTCCATTTTCTTTTGTTCAACGAAAAAAAAAAAAAAAAAAAAAAAAAAAAAAAAGAAATAGTCTTAGAAATTAAAAAAAAAAAAATTAGTTTCTTTCTCAGTTATTTCCTAGTGATAATTAAAACTTTACGATATTAAATAGTTTTTTTTTACAAATAATTTAATGAATGGATATATTCCATTTATATTTTCTTTTGTTGAACGAAAAAAAAGTACATAAAAAAGTCTTAGAAATTAAAAAAAAAATTAAGTTTCTATCTCAATTATTCCCTAGTGATAATTAAAATTTTACGATATTAAATAGTTTTTTTACAAACAATTTAATGACTGGATACATTAAGACAAAGTAGAAAATGAAAAGAAAATGTTTGCTCACGTTCTTGCTAGATACCAGTGGAGAAATTATTTAAAAAAGTCTGTCAAGCAGAAGAGACATAAATGTGCCAAAGGAGGATTTTTTAAACTGAATACAGTACAACTTCAAAAATCCGGCATCATTTGGACCGAGACTATGCCGAATTTTTGAAGGAATGTCACAAGTAATAACTAGGAATAATAAAAGTAGTACTATATTCTTCATGGTACCTTTAGCCATATTTTAATTCACCATTAAGTGATAATTATGTAAGAAAAAAAGAAAATTAAATATAAAAATTAGCTTACATTAAATGATATTTTATAAGCTACAGAAAAATAATCCAATAAAGAGTGAAATTATTTCTTCTCGGGTAATTTTGGAAACATCGATATCAATTTTGTTTGCTTCAATTTTTTTGGCCGTTCTTTAAAAAGTTTTTCTTGGTATTTTATACAAATGGAGAATCTCTATTTTGGAAATACAGTCTTGTTCGATAAAGCAGATATTAATTCTCCAGTTAAATTTTTGAATTTTTCTGGTGACAAATTTTCTTATGCCTGTTCTTCATCCTCGTCTACAGAGCTGTTACTAGCGTTATCGGCAGTTCTATTTAGCACAGTGCCAGAGAAACTCCAAAGAACGTGTGTACTAATCTCGTCACCGTTGCTGTGCAACAGTGTAGTCCCTAGAAAATTTGTTCAGAAAATAATCGCTTCTGACAAATGAAAAAAAATGTCAAATATTATTTTTAGCATTTTTTACTTTCGATCTTCAAATTTTTAATTCAAAAACAATTGCTGTTTTTCTTCTACTACAACTTGAAAGCATAAAAGAAAAAAAAAAAGGGCAAAAGATGGTTTTGATGCCGGATTTTTGAAGTCACATTGTATTTATAATTTTGCCATCTGTTGTTGTATTTAAAAAAAGCATTATCAAACTTCATATGAAGGTTATGTATATATTTTAAAACTTTTTTTCTTTTAGACTTATTTCAATTTGTAAGCCAAATGTTCGAAAATCCATGTCAGATTATTTTATTTTATTTTTTGTGATGTTAAGTACAAATGAGATTAAACGTTAGCGTTTGGTGACGTTTCATTGTCGTAAGGTTGTTCTCAAATCCAAAAGAGCTACTTTCTGGCACATTTTTCAATTCATTTTTGTTCGGAAACGTATGAAATTGGCAGGTGTTTTTATTCAAAAGCTATGTAACCGAAAGACGTTTTCCCTTTTTTGGAAAAGGCGGAAGATCTTTCAGAAAATACTGTCAAATTGGACATTTTGAACCGAATTTCCGGGCGCGATACCGCGAAAGAGGAAAGACCGGTCGCCATGTGACCAATATTGCTTATACTCGATAAGTAATCTGTTTATCAAAAAGTCGAAAACAAATTTCGATTTCAAATGGCTTCAATGGTCAAGCCTGGCGAATTACAATACTTTTAATAAGCGATGATATATTATGTCAGTAGTTACAAAGGTTACGATTAAAGTTGGCTTCTTCTCATGATTAGTTTATAAATAATCACAAATGTCCTGTTATTTACAGGGTGAAGACGAACAGAAAAAAATTAAGAGGTTGAAGAAAGTGATTACAAAAAGTACTAAAGATCAAGAACCGGGTGCTTCAATGGATAAAAAGTAATTACTTTAAATATTAAATTTTTTTCCCTAAAAATTTGGAAATTTGCTCATTTTATTCAACATTTCCTCCACGGGAAATACATAAATAAATCGCTGCAGCTGAATTTTATCAGTCATAGATTCATTTAAACTTTAGATTTGTTTCTGATAAGTTCATTTTTCGTTACAATTTTATTTTGAGCCCAGTTTTTATATATATGCATACACCAAAACTGACAATATAGGAAACATTACAGCACACACAGACAATACGTTATATTTTATTTTAAAAATTTTAAAAGTCTAAGGAGTTTCTAATTTGTATTTTTTTTTTTTTTTTTTTTTTTTTTTTTTTTTTTTTTTTTTACTGTGAGTAAGATAAATATTTATCTGATGCTTATTAAATACAATTCAAATACTAGATTTATTAAAGCATCATAGAAACTTTTCTTTTTTGTGCTTTGTTATTGATTCTCTTTTTTCGATTTTCCTTTGTTTCAAAGCGTTCCTATATATAACAATGTTAAAATGTTCCTTTATTATGTCTAATGTTCAATTATTTTTATTTTATAAGTTTCTGTGTGCGAAAGGGCTGCTGCCTTAAAAAAAATATATATACAGGGTGTCCACTCTCAACGGTGTCCAATGATTAATTTCTAAACCGTTAGCCCTAGACATATAGTTCCAATTACAAAAATGTTTCAAATGAGGTAAAAAAAATTCTTTTAAAAGCCGAATTCGATAAATAAAAACATTTCTTAAGGAGTTTCGAATTTTAAATTTTTACACGGTTCCTTGGTCCTATAAGTGATATATTTTTTAAATTCCCCATTACACTAATAAGTAAGACAAAAAAACAAAAGTCCCCTTCATCTAACTCTAAAATTGACTAAGTTATGAAACTTTGAATTGCATGACTTATGCCAATTTTCTGCATCTGAGCACATGCTTCGAGGGATCGTACACAAAGTGCTTAAAGCATTAGAAGATTTATTTGGCATGTATATACATTTCGGCATTGCAGCCGAAGGGAGTCACTTCGAGGAAGTTTTAAGATAACTTTAATTTTTATTAATTAAGTTTTAGATTAGATAATCTAATAGCGATTGTTAAAAATGTATCCTTTTGTAAAGAATTGCGGCTGCTGCTTTTTACTATTTCATATAACAAAAATTCTGTTATTTTTTAACTTATATTTTTAGTACAAGTTGCATATTTTATTTAATATGTCAGAATGAAAATGGATTTCAAATTTGTTTTGTAATGTTAATTTTATTCTCAGCAATTATTATTATTATTTTTTATATCTGATAATTAATTATATTTCTAGTAAATTTGTGAATGACCCCCATTTCGCAGCTAAAAAAGATGCTTCAATTTTAAATTGCTATTTCTCGGTCAGTTTTAATCGTAGAAGAGCGTGATTTCTTTTTGTCTTACTACTTACAGTGCAATAGAATATTTTTTACCAAATATAAATTATAGGACAGGGGGACCATATAAAAAATTAAATTTCGTAATTTTTTAAAAAAGTGTTTTTATTGACAGAAATCGCTTTTAAGATGCTTCTTTACCTCATTTAAAACTATTATATCTATGCCTAACTGTTTAGGAATTGAAGAGCTAAGTGGAAGAACATGTTAAGTAACAAAAATTACATTTCAAGAAATTCGAGGTGAAAGTTTTTGCTGTAAATTTTAATGATTTATTTTCTGTTTGATACCATGTGTTTAAAATATTAACAGATATGGTACTAAACTCTCTCAGAAAAACTTATTCATATTTAATTTTAAAATATTAAAAATTATTAATATTATTGACATTATTAAATATTAAAATATTAAATAGTAATGGATAATGTCTTAAATCTTCAAGACTAAATAGAATCTGAGTATTTTAGCTTCACCATGTGATAGGATACCTCATAACGCTTTCATACAAAAGATTAAAAAAAAATTAGAAAATGTAGCATAGCATGTTCATCCACTCAGCTCTTCAATTAGCCATTGGACATCTTTGTGTGTGGACATCCTGTATATTGCTTATTTTAATTAGAGAAATTGCGACTTTTCTTTTCTTTTTTACACTAACAATCATTGATGCAATTGAAACAACACAATCTTGTTTACAGATATTGAATATAACTTCATCTACATAGTATATTGTCATAATAAGAAAAAGTATAGAACAAGTTTTGCCAAAGGGGTCCAAACAGAAATGGAAATATTTCATGCTATTGTTTATGATTAGATTTATATGCAGTTTCACTTATGGTACATACTTACGTTTTGATTCATATATACCTAATGCAAAAATGCTTTACTGCGTAGATTAATTGCTTCTAGAAAAGTTCAGGCTGGTAAAAAAAAAACCTTGCCGATATATGAGGTTCTATCGATTTAGTTCAAGTAATCTGAACGAAATTCAGATGTAGATATGCACTCAAGAATGGTGGTGTAGAACAATCAACAGTGAGAAAATTTCAAATAGTAACACCCACTTTTTTTGCATTACAAATTAGTTAGCGCAGTGAAAACACATAAATGTCGTCGGAAATTGTACATGTAGCATAAAAATAAGTAAATCGAGGAATAAACATTGAAAATCGAAAGAAACAGCAAATAAGGACACGCCCGAAATTCACAAAATTATCATAACTTCGTAGGTTTTGGAAATAAAAGAATGGAATTTTTACTGTGTTACTTGAAAGATGACCGATTACTCACAGAGATTTTTTTTCCCTAAATACAACAAATAAGACTCAGGGATTGGATAAAAAATTAAAATTCCGCATCTTTTTTTAAAAAAACTATATTTTGACGTAATTTCCATATGATGAAAAACAATATTTGAAAAATTTTTGCAGCAGGAACTATACCTCTAAAACTAACAGTTTAGGAATTAACTCTTTGTATCACCGCGTTGCATGTCTGCAACATACCTGAAAATTAATACTGAGGCAATTTTTCACGCCAAAGTTTTATTGGTTTTTTGAGCAGTTTTGCATCGTTTTTGCTAAAATGAACTTCGTAAATTTTGTAAAATTAAAGAGACTGGAGAGGTCCAAAAATAGATTTTTTACAAAGGCAATTTCGTATATTTTACAATTTTGAGTTAGAAAATGAGCAATATTTATGAGAAGTATGTAATTTTCTCTTTATTGTAATGCAACTGTGAAAAACATACCTTTTAGTCAATATTTTTACTTTCTTCTATCTTTACAAGAAAAAAAGTATTGGAGTCCTGAAAATTTTCGAAATCCGGTTTTCGACGGATTTACACGTTTTAGGGGTCAGAGATCCCGAAAAACATGTTTTTACAAAATGTCTGTCTGTTTGTGACACAAATTTTGTGTGCGCTCTATCTCAAGAACTAATGGACGGAATTTAATAAAACTTTATATTCAGTTAGTCCCCAATATAAATTGGTGCTGATTACTTTTTGGTGTAACTCGCCCAATAGGTGGCGCTGCTAGCGTGCGTTTTTAACGATTTCCGCAATCGCAATATCTCAAGAATTAATGCTCGGATTTTCATAAAACGCCAGATTCAGTTAGTGCTTGATATGATTTGGTGCTGATTACTTTTTTGGGGTAAATCGCCTAACAGGTGGCGATGCTATGCTGCATCATTCATGATTATTGTAATTGCTCGATCTCAAGAACTAATGGGCGAATTTTGATCAAACTTCAAATTCAGTTAGTCCCTGATATACATTAGTGCTGTTTAGCTTTTCGTGTAAATCGTTCAACAGGTGTGCGCTGCTATGCTGCATTTTTTCACGATTTCCGCGATAGCTGTATCTCAAGTAATAATTCATGAATTTTCATCAAACTTGAGATTCAGTTAGTCTCTGATATAAATTGGTCCTAATTCGTTTTTGGTGTAAATCGCCCAACAGGTGGCGCTGCTATGCTGCATTATTCATGATTATTGCAATAGGTCTGTCTCAGAAACTAATGCACGGATTTTCACCAAACTTCAGATTCAGTTAGAAGTTGACATAAGTTGTTGTTGATTAGATTTTGGTGTGAATCACCTAACCGGTGGTGCTGCTATGCAGCATTTTTCAAGAAGTATTAACATGTATGAGATAGAAGAAAGTTTTGGGATTGCCATATCCGACTAGTTTAATTTAGCCCCTGATATGCTGTTTCTTTCGGGCAACTATTAAAGTGTCGTCCCTAAAAAATAACATTCCGTTATATAAGCCAGCCTTAAAACGAAGCAGATGTATCACTATTCTGTTAAATACTGATAATATCTACTGCAATTTTTTAATCGTCTAAACATCCCACATTTTCAATTTTTACACCGTCGTATAAGAAAAAAAGTACTTTGAAATGCAATTTGTTTGAAAACTGCATCTCAATTTATTTTTGAGATATTAATTTTTTTGTAGTTTTTAAAGCCATTTCTGTAATGGTGGCAACTGAAGTACTTTATTTCTCTAGAAAGTAAAGGGAAAATGCAAATGACGTGACGCCATGTAAAATAAAAGCGTGTATTTTAAGTCTTACAACTGAAATATATTTTGTACTATCTATAATTATATATATTTTTTTTTTCGACTAAAAAAAAAATAAATATATAACTACTAAGACACTAAATTCTGAAAAAGCAGAATTCCTGTTTTCTAGTTATGTTCAATTTTTTAAAATTATTTTTTTTTTACATGTATAAAATGTATTCTAACATCTGAGTAAATATTTTCAAAATTGGAGTTGTTCAATCACAAAGTGTTAATACCCTTTGTATAAGATCTTTAATATTAAACTAATATATGTATCAAGTCTAAATTACCTTAGCAGCTTAAACAGTTATGTTAATTATGCTAAATAAAATCTGATTTTATTTATAACCTGGGATATTTTTGTAGTTAAAGTCGAGAGAAGAAACTGCTTTCGAGAATCTTTCGTTTACAATAACAATAATAATAATAATAAAATAATTTCTACTAGGTCTGACGAAGGCAAAACTGATGGTCTCGATGAAAATCCTGCAGGTGACGCAAATAAATCTGAATCAGATCAGGATATGCTAAAGTTGAAACTTGAATGCGCAAAATATAAAGCTCTTTGTGAAGCAGCCAAAATGGAGGGAGATCGTCTATCACATCTTATAGCCAATCAAGACAAGAAGTAAGTAGTATTGTTGTAATATTTTAAGAACAGCTATCAGTTTGAAATTACAAGATTCTATTATTCATGTTTGTAAGGGATAAAGCTTTATTGGAGATACTGTAGATATTCGGGATGTATGGAAAAAAAATAAAATTTTAATACAGATGTTCCGCACAACCACAAAAACTAATTTAAATTTCGGTTTTCATTATAATAGATACAATCGTGGAAAAAAAAAAAACATTCCCTGCTAAATCTGCAACTAATTTTAATAGAAGAAAGTTAGAGGTACCAAACGATTGGAAATAAAGTCTACTTTTAAATGATGTATGTAAAATTTGCTTAGGGGGTCATCTACAAATCAAAACCTTCGTTTTTTTCAACGCCAATATCAAATTTTGACAATGTATATTAAGTCTTCGGTTCAATCTGTGTCTAGAAATTAAATTTCAAGTCATTTGGATAATAAGTTTTTGAATTATAAACATTCGAAATTTAGAGCTTCTAATGTTAAATTACCTTTTGATATTTTTATTAATATCTCCTGAAATTATAATGCTAATGTGATAATTTTTTCCGGTATTATTTTTCAAAAATATTTTTTTCTCTGCCGCCACCCTTTTCTTTTTTTTTCCCTTTGAGAGTCATAAGATTGTTGCAAATCATTGAAGTGTTTGTTGGTAGCAATTTTATTTCATTTATTTATTATTTTTATTATTTATTTCAAGGATGAACGAAATTGCCGTGCAGGTTGTGGAGACTGGTAGAATCATAATACACAAAAATGCTGAAAAGAAAGAACTTCTGGAAAAAGTCAACAAGTTGCAGAAATCTCTGTCCGCGAAACGCAGGCGAGGAAAATTCATCGGTCAGACCAAAAGCAGAACAGAAGAATTGAGAATCAAGTAAGTTTCCTTTTCTTTTTAACACTTTCCAACAAAGGTGAAAAGTGTTTATGCATTCGGTTTGTCTGTCCGTCTGTCCACGCTGTAACTCCCGTAAATATACTCCGATTTTCATGCAATAGGTTACTTAGGGTCACCAAAGCATGTTTGGTATTGTATATGAAGTATGCAGGATTAAGAGTTCATTTACAGGGGCACTTAAAAGAATACCATTACATTATGGTATATGGGGAAAAATCATTTGCAGAGTATTTTAATGAAATTATGTTATTTCAAATGTATTGAAACTGATATAAATCACTGAATTTCACTACGATCACGTTAGAACAGGGCATTCATAGCATTTTTTAGTCATTTACAGGGACACACAAAATAAATCGGTTACAGTATTGTCTTTGAATAATAATTGCCGGAGTGTACGTTTTAAAATTCGGAATGAGCTTTTAAATTTAATAATTTTTTGCATGTTACTCGTTATATATAAATTCTATATCTCATATACAGGGCTGCACAAAAGTATTCACGTACCATTCTGCTTATTAGAGGAAATTACTGAAGGGGAATTTTCAACTGAAGTATATGTATTTCTTAAGTGAACTAAATTTTGGCATGTATGTAGTTAATAGATACAAACTTATATACCATATGCAAGGCTGCTCAAAGAATTCGGATAATTTTCCGATTGTAGATAGGAACAGTTGAAATTAGGTTTTCAAATGTGTTATGCTTTTCCATAGGGTTGAATTAGACATAATATTTTATCTTATTAAACGATGTAATTTTATTACATTATTCTGAATGTGTTGGAAAGCGTTTAATAATCCATGCTTGACGCATGATTTTATTTCTTGTTAAATACTGGTAACACCACAGACCAACTGTTAAAAATTTTCTTTTATGCGACCCACTTTTAAAGTTTTAAAGGTTTTTGAAAGTCATCTAATATGTAGAATATATGTTAAGGCAGAATCGGAAGGAGTTGGTGAAAAAACCCATTTCAGACAGTTTCCTATCTTAAGGGGCCTACTTCACTCACACGAAAACATCTTCTCGCTAATGTTAATAGTATGGACGAACAAGTAAGAAAAATCATGCATACAGCATATATTATGAAACACTTTCCAACACTCCCTGAAAGCTTTAAGGAAACTTCGTTACTTAGGGAAATAAGGTAAATAAGATAACTAAGTAAACATTTAAAAATCTGATTTCAGTCGTTACCGCCCATAGCCAAATATGTATTCCAATTCTTTTGAACAGTCCTGTATTCGTTCTGTAGGTTGATATATATACTATATAATGGAAAAATTTAGTTTAGTAAGAAAATGCATAACAGGTTGAAATTCATCTTTAAGCAATTTATACTCATAGATGGAAACAAACTTGAATACTTTTGTACAGCCCTGTAGTTTACCTAGTACCTTTATTACATGCCATTATTTAGCTAAAATTTAATTCAAACTAAAACACGCTTAAAACTACTGAAATTACATTTCCAGAAATTATTACTCATAGACGGCCATGTATCCAACTCTTTGCGTGGTCCTGTATATCATTTGATCTATATTCTACAAATATTTCTTAGTACACTAAATTCAGTTCAGGGTAAAAATGCATAACTCCTTTAAAACCCACCTTTAAGCAAATTATGCTCATACTTAGTAACATTTACGAATTCATTTCTGTAGCTCTGTATATGAACTATAGCATTTATACGCACTATATAGTATGCATAAATATAGTGAACAAGTAGGTAAGTGCGATCACAGATCGCACAGAGGGTTTTGTTTAATATTCCTTTCAAAACACTTTATCTTTTTGCAAAATCTGTTAGTTCCACATTTCGCAACCAGGGGACGCACTCTATTTTAAACAAACCTCTATCCGAAGGAAACTCCGTTTTACAACATATCCGTCGATATATTAGTCGAGGAAATTGGGCCGATAGCACCCGAGATAAGTAGGCGCCCCTGACGGTAAAAAGTGGAACTAAAATATGTAAGGCTATGGTGCATAATATGAAAGAATGGTCAAAGGGGTGTCGGCAAAAGTTGAAAAGTGCTCCCCAGGTGAAAAGGGTGGAGGTTAGAAAACATGCTTAAAATACACAAGTTAGAGCCTGGAGCAGGGCTTAATTTGCGCCGGAGCCCACCGGAGCTCGGCTCCGGTACTTCTCTGTTTTAAGTAAATATTTAAATATTGGTCGGAATTCACCGGAGCTCATAAATACAGGGCTCCGGAGCCCAGTGCAATAGCGATTTCGAAAAACCGAGGCCTAAATTACTCTTTCCTTTACCCCCGATCTCCAATTTTCTGCATTCTTTTCTATCAAAACGCTTACGTAGTGTATCGCCCACGTAGGGGATGGAGAGGAAACGGCGCGTAAGATTTTCTGAACATATTTCTTATAAATGTTTTTACCTGTTGTTCATTCATTATCTACATATATGCATAGCTGCAAACAATTTTCTTTTTGTGTATGTGTGTGTGTTAACACTATTTCCGAATCATATTCCTTACCTTATTAAATTGCAGGATTCTGCGATTAATTAACATTAAAATTAGGCAAAGATTTCTATTCGAAGGAGTGATGAGCTAAAAAGTGGAATAGTTGACAGTTAAGTATATGCAGGCAGATATATTTAAAATTCTTATTTTGCTAAAGAAAAAAAAGATGCTTTAAATTTTGCAAATAAGGCATGAAATATAAATATGCGGATTGGAATGATGGCGTGGCGGGGGGCACGCTACGGTTTTAGTACTGCAGAATATTAGGGCTCCGGTACTTCTTTTCATAGAAATTAAGCCCTGGCCTGGAGGAGTAAATAATATAAGACTTTTTGAAAATTTTATGATTTGCCGTGTGGTCTGAGGTATTCAGCTATACGTATGCAAAAATTCATGTCTCCAACTTAATTAGGGGCTCTCTTAGAAAAAATTGCTTAAAATACATATGTGGTAGCTCAAAGGGTTAAACATAAGACTTTTTCAAGATTTTATGATTTGTCGCCTGGCCTCAGGTGTTCTGCTATAAGTATGCAAAATTTCAAGTCTCCAATTTAATAAGGGGCTCAGTTAGAAAGAATTGCTTAAAATACGCATGTGGGAGCCCAAAGGGTTAAATGTACGATTTTTTTCAAAATTTTATGATTTGTCGTATGATATGTGGTGTTCAGCTATAAGTATGCAAAATTTCACGCTTCCAACCTAAATAGAGGCTTACTTAGAAAGAATCTATATATATATATTTCTCTTACGTAGCGCTAAAAAAGGGCTGTATTTGTAGCTTGCTATTTGGCAACAGCCAAAGCGACGTTTCTCAGCGGTAGTTACGGTCACATGTCCCAGCCCACTCAGCAAATCAAAATCCACACAGATCTCCCTTTTAACGCAAGCCGTTTGAGACATACATGAATGCTATTGGTCCGTTTTACGGTGACGTAGCTTTTTGATCCAAGGTTGTCGTTAGACACAGGCGAAAACGTTTTGTTTACATTTCGATAGCGCGATACATAGCATATAGTTTTAAATTAATTTAAGCCGTGATTTTCAATACTACAGGCAAAATGAAAGGAGAAGGACTCCATCTGACACTAACATGCCATTTAAATTTAAACGGCGTCAATTTCCTGTTCGCTTAGCTTTCTCAAGGATGATCAACAAGTCACAGCTCCAAACTTTTGATAAATGCATTTTTATTTATATTTTCAACAAAATTTTCTATTACTTTTTTATGAATTAAAATATTTTTAAATTTTATATGTTGCTTGCTCGGATCTCATAGCGGCCCAACTAAAAATATTTTTTATTGTGTTTTCACTAAGGTTTTTAATTTATTCTGTTTCCAAGGTACGTTTTTATTTGCATTTTCAATAGTTTTCCATTACTTTTTTATACAATAAAAATATTTGTAAATTTAATATGTTGTAATGATTTATGGTAGCACTCATTCTGGCTAGAGCTGACATAAATAGTGGCGAGCGAGCGAAGCGAGCTGGGATCGCGTAGCGATCCCAATATGAATTGCGTAGCAATTCGTGGGAGTTAGGGAGCGTTAGCGAGCAGGGGGCTGAGCCCTCTAGTTGTTTAAAATACACATGTGGGAGCTCAAAAGGTTAAATGTACGGCTATTTCAATATGTTATGATTTGTCATTTGATGCGAGGTGTTCAGCTATAAGTATGAAAAATTTCACGCCTCCAACCTAAATAGGGGCTCACTTAGAAAGAATTGTTTAAAATACACATGTGGGAGCCCAAAGGGTTAAATGTACGACTTTTTCAAAATTTTATGATTTGTCGTTTGATGTGAGGTGTTCAGCTATAAGTATGCCAAATTTCATGCCTCCAACCTAATTAGGGCTCACTTAGAAAGAATTGTTTAAAATACACATGTGGGAGCCCAAAGGGTTAAATGTACGACTTTTTCAAAATTTTATGATTTGTCGTTTGATGTGAGGTGTTCAGCTATAAGTATGCCAAATTTCATGCCTCCAACCTAATTAGGGCTCACTTAGAAAGAATTGTTTAAAATACACACGTGGGAACCCAAAGGGTTAAATATACAACTTTTTCAAAATTTTATGATTTGTCGTTTTATGTGAGGTGTTCAGCTATAAGTTTGTAAAATTTAACGCCTCCAACCTAATTAGAGGCTCACTTAGAAAGAATTGTTTAAAATACACATGTGGGAGACCAAAGAGTTAAATGTACGACTTTTTTTAAATTTTATGATTTGTCGTATGATGTGTGGTGTTCAGCTATAAGTATGCAAAATTTCAATTCTCCCACATGTATAGTTTCTGAGAACGGGCTCTGTGACAGACGAACAGACGGATAGACACACAGACAGAGAAACGAGACGAATAGGGTTTCGTCAGATGAACGAAACCTTAAAAAAGTGCATATCATAATTAAAAATACATTTCGAGCAATCATCACTAATATACAGTAATTAGGATACAATATAGTATCTGAAATCTTTTCAAATACACCGGAAACAATTCCCCCTATACCATTATGAACGGAATTCTTTTGTGTAGCTCTGTAAATGAACAATAACTATTCTTTGCACCACATATTCAACAGAATGCATATTTTAGTGGACTTCATAAATAATTATCAATTTTACTATGTTTAAAAGAGTGTAACACCATTAAAAATCATTTGAAACGATTTTTTCCCATTGGCCGTAATGTAACGGAAAACTTTTGACTGTCCATTTTAAATGGTTTTTTTGCATTGGATAACTGAGATCGATCTCTACAAAGACCTTTTTTATTTCTCGATTTTGTTTACAGGTTTTTACTTTATGAGTATACTTTCAATTCCGCAACCGGTTTCGAAAGTGAAAGTATCTTAGTAAAATAAACATGTAAACGAAATCGAAAAAGAAAAAAGGTTCTTTGTAGAGATCGACCTCAGCTATCCAATGCAAAAATAAAAATAATAATAATAATAAAAAAAAAATAAAAAAAAAATAAAATAAAAAATAATCCTTCAAAAATATTGAAATTCGAACTAAATATTTTTTTTAATTTCTTTCATAGGATTAACATTAGCGAGCGGGTGTTTTAGCGTGAGTGAAGTAGTCTCTTATCAGATATAATAACATGATATTCTTTTCGCTAGGTCCCTGAATTTTTCCCATTTAAGGTAGAATTCTATTTTCACAAGTTTTACGTTATATCAGAGGTTCCCAAACTTTATTGATATGCGATCCACTTTGAAGTTTGAAATATTTTTCGCGCTCCGCCACATTTGTAGGTCTGTTTTTTGTGTAATGCATCATCCGAGCTTTCAGAAAAATCTGCCATTTACATGCAAGAATAGTATACACATTATCATAAACAAACAAAACATATAAACGAAAACAGTAACATGTGAATAAGCAAGTAAAAAATAATGCAGTATAATTTTTAAAAAGTGACCTTCTCTTATGATGCATAAAAAAATACGTTTAAAATGCATTTTAAAAGTCAATGCAATTTATAACATAACCCGGTGTATAATAAAAGATGCCTTTTCGGAAAGTTGTTTATCTACATTTTGTCACAATTTTTTATTTTAAAGATGTAGCATGCTGTGCTTGTTATGTTTTTACAGCATATATTTTTGAAGAACGCGAAGAACATTCTGCGACCCAATGAAACATGTCCTGGAGACACTGGTGCGTCGCGATCCTTAATTTGGGAATCGTTGCTTTATATAGATGTTTTTATATAACCTAATCCTAGCAAAAAAAGGCTAATTGTCGTACACAGCATGAATACATACATAGTAATAGGCATTCATAATGTAAATAATCCCATTAGTAATAAAACGTTGCAGAAATAAAACACAAACTTCATTTACTAACCGTGGAAAAATATGTTTACTAATAATTGTACTGTAAAAAATGCAGCTTGAAAGTCATTGCAACTTATAACATTGTTTTCTATATCAACCTATATCAGAGTTGAAACATTAATTTTTGGCTTAACCCTATTTTGCTCTTTTACACAAAGGTTAATAAAACATTAATATTTTATGAAGTTGTTTGCCTATATTTTTTATAATTTTTTTTTAAAAAGATGGTAACATATTGACTGCCTAAGTGAAACAAGTTCACCAGATCACTATGATCCGGTGTAGTCCCTATTTGCTCAACTCGGTAAGTTTTCCGGCTCGTGGGGATTCACTATAGAAACTTCCAGTCCTCGGACAGGGAGGGCACACGCCGACGACTCCCAATGATCGCGCCAGGCCCTCCAACAAGAAAAACTAATGAGTGTGTGGTACATGCTAAGCCGAAACAGCCAACCCTGCCAGGCAAAGACTGGCTACGTTTAAATGCTTGTTTTGCCAGGAAAAGCTATTACCACCTATTCTTCTCCAACCGTTCAGTGGTAGTGGTTATTCACAAAAGAATGGGGCGATTCAACATTGGAAATGAGATAAGTAGATTGGATCGACGTGACGGAAAGATTTTTCTACTTCAGAATGTCCGTCCGTTTCCTTCTAAAGCTATTAAAGATCGAAAGCACCGCGTGACTACAAAAAAAGATGCCGATATAGTTGAAAATAGTTGAATGATACGTTTATAAAGCCACAAGGAGTTAGAGCTAAGAATAAAAAGAAAAAGTTACAGAATAATTACCCAAGCCGCTGGAGCCCAAACCACCCTCGCGACAGGCAGTGGTGGGTTGATGCTGGAGATAAAAGTCCATTGATGAAAGAAGAAAACTTGAAGACAGCATCATGATGCAGGACCACATCATAGAGGTTATTGTTTATGCTAACAGGAAAAATTTTTTTACCACGGAAATTGTACATTCACAATATTATATTTCCGGGATTTTAAGAATTTATTTTACTTTGTCGGAGTAATTTCTCTTTACCATTATCACCTGAAAAGGCACAGCTAATAATTTTCTGCGTAAACTATTGTAAGTAATTTACAAATTCATTGGATGAAAATTAAGCTATCCTTCTACATTTCCAAAACTTCTTTACTGTTACTAGAAAGTTTATAAATTGTCAAAACAAATACGTTGATTTTTATAACAAGGCAATCGTGAAGTCTTTTGTTTCTATAATTCTATTCGAGGAGTGAAGAATGGTTCCTTAAAAAAAGCGGTTGTTCAAGGAATTACGCATTTTGAATACCTTGCAATATTCTTATGTGTGTGTGTTAAGGGGGGGGGGGGAGAAAGAAAGAAGTTGCTGTGTGTGCGCTCAATCCTTGAAAGTAATTTTTATAGAAACATAGTTATTATATAATACCAAACTCATAGTTAAAAAAAATTGCCGCTTTTATGAGAAATCTTCCAACTGGACAACTGCGCAATATAACGGAAGGCTTTAAAAATTAAGAAAGTTGGTAATTTTTGCATAATGCATTATTATCTAGGCTTTTGAACTGTTAGGTAAGTAAACATGAAGAATATAAGTCCTTGATTTGTAACATAATTCTTTTTCTTGTTTATTTTTTAGGTGTGATGCGCAGAAAGAAGAAAATGACTTTTTGCGAAATTTTCTGCGTTCTGCAGTGTGCTCCAAAGCTAAAGACTTACAGCAGTTAAAGGTATTCGTAGCTGACAATAGGCACTTCTTTGACGCAAGCTTAAAAGAAATAAAAGAACTGATCGAGTCAGAATCTCAACATGAAACTACGACAAACTCGGCACACGAACTTAACAACTAAACATTTCAACAAAAATTCCTTTTCGTTCGACATGTTTTTATAAATTTGATTTGCAGATTTTTATTGTATCAAGTTATTCTTAACAAATTTATTTTTTTTACACTTATATTAAAATGTATTTCCTTTTTAGTACAGCTTGGATTTATTGAGTGGTGCTTGAATTGACAATATTTCTGCGCGCCCTCTTTCTCCTAAGTGCCTTATCAAGTCGAAACCATGGGGAGGGTAAAATGAAGTCCTGTTTCGGGTCAGGTAATCCGGTATCAAAACCCGGCACAACACGGGTTCGGGTCGAGTTGACTCCAATTTTTTTGTGTTCAAGGAGGTTTCTGGTTGGATTTTTATTCTTGGGTCGGTTTCAGATATTCAGACTTTGACAAAGGAAAGTCTAGAACAGAGACGGCGAACCTGTTCACATTCACGTGCCAAAATTTTCCAAAAATATATTTTATGTGATCATGTCGTGCCAACAATAAAACAATTTAATGGATCAAATAATGATGAATCAAAATTACTTAAAATTTTGTTTTTAGCTTAAAAAAAATATGGGTAATATTTCATGTTATACTTTAGAAATTTATTTTTTAAATGTTATTTCTGTTCTCTCATCTTAGATGTCAAATAGTTTATATCATCTCCGTACTTAGTTATTTTTAAGAATTGAATTGGTCTCATTTGATAAGATATTTTTACTTGAATTTTTAATATTATTTATTTCCGAAAAGAATGTCTCGCAGAAAAAAATGTCAAAATAGCAAGCGCCAGAATCTACAGCTTTTAGTATCCGGAATTGAATACCAAGTTATTATAATTTTACCATCGGCCTTTTTGCTTATAATGCTTTTTAATCTTTCTTTTGATATAATCTCCTAATTTTCTCTTATTTTTAAAATTTTGTGACCCAATATTTAGCTAGTTGAGATAGTTTAAATTATATTTCAGTTTCTACAATCTGTATAACAATGACAACCATAACCGAAGTAATCGAATTCAGATAAACTGACACAACATCTAGGTTATTTAATGCAACTTGTGAAATTCGACTATATTTTGATGTAGAACATGAATCTATGCCATGCCAAAAATAATCTAAAGCGTGCCACTTATGGCACGCGTGCCATAGGTTCGCCGTCCCTGGTCTAGAATATGCTTTCAGATGAAAAACTATACAAGACGTTATGCATTAAAGAACAGATTAATGCATCAAACGGCAACAAAATCATAAGTAAATAGGTTGGATAGTTTTTCTATACAAGATTAAATATATTTATATTTTTGTTTTTAAATAATGATATTTCAGATTTCTCTTACCTTTAAATTTTTTTTTCTATTTATTTAAATGCATAATATCGTAGTACTGTAAAGCCGTAAATCGAATCGATGTTAATTCTGTGGTGTATGGAATAGTAACAACTCTGAAACTGTACGCCAAGCGTGGCAAATGAGGTACGTTCGTACTATAACTAGTTTTATAACTATTCAGATCTTGGTGCTATAGCTGTTGTACTCTTATGCAAAAATGCATGAATAAAAAAATTATTACAATTCTATGTATTACGTAGGCTGTTCAATAAGTAATAAGACTAATTTTGCTGCCGCGAAAAGCACTCATCGGAATGTTAATTTCTGTGGCATAAAAAAAGTTTGTTGTCTCTATTAACAAAAGCTACCGATAGATGGCGTGAACAGGCTCATCACGTGATTGAACTGAAGCATGTTTGTGGGCGCCTACGAGAGCGGCCAGTTGTCGCGGGGGGGTACCATTCGTGCGATTAGCCAACTGTAAAGATTTCCTAAGTGCTCGCGCATTACGTCACGTGGCGGACAGATTCGCTTCGCACCGCTCGTTTCAATAGTATTTAATACTGCTCTGCGTTGGAAGCTTCTTTCTGTGACTGATTTTAATTATTCTATTATTTTAACAGACTTTTTGAAAACAAAACCTAGTAAATGCGCTATATCAAGGTGTTCTAGTAACTTTCGGAGAACACTATGCAGATTTAACAATACAGTTCAGAGTCTCAAATCCGGACGTCGAAATACACGGCATTTTGTTAACTGCCGATTATTATTCTGAAAAATCGCAACGAAAAACACTAAAATCGCAGGGGACAAAATTTACTATATTATGCTGCAGTTCTAAAACCGAATTAATTTTACGAATGTCAAAAAATTTCTGCAGAACACGAAAATCTCTAAAAATTGCATAAAAGTATCTCGAGAAATTCCTTATAAACTTTAATGAAAGGGGAAAAAAAGAGGACAGCATTTACTATATTGGAATAAAAGATTAAAACCGGATTTCTTTCATAAATGCAGACAAATTGCCATCAAATGGGGGGGGGGGGGGTTCAAAGTTCAAAACTCGCAGAGGAGAAAATTATTATATTTGGTAACCGAGTTCCTTTTACAAATCTCAAAAAAAAAAAAAAAAAAAATGCCACGGGACATTAGAAAACTCTAAAAATCGCATAAAAAATTCACAAAAAATGCAAAAATCTCTGCACGAACTCAGAATAAATTTTATTGAAAACATGACAAGATTTAATATATTGTGCTAAAAAAATAAAGCAGGATCCATTTTACTCATATGGAAAAATCGCCGCAAAATTAAAAAAAAAATCAAAAATTGCATAAAAAATTTTCTTTTGTTTATTGTGATTTTTTTTTTACCTTTTTAAAAAAAAATTTCCTCTATTAAAATATTTGCTTTAGCATTACCTTTTTTTACTTTCTTTTATCTATAATAGAAGAAAGTATTGTAGTCGAAATTTTGTTCGATTTTCGGTTTTTGGAGGATATCCACGTTTTAAGAGTCAGATAATCCAAAAAACATGTTTTTACAAAATATCTGTCTGTCCTTATCTATGTGTGTCTCATTATATCATCGGAAAGCATATGAAGTTATGCATACATTTGAACCAAACTTCATACATGGGGCGCTGTGATAAGGATTTTTGTGCGATTTTCTCAATTTTTTATAGATCTGTTTTACATCGGCTGCTGATGCAGCGACATGCACTTCGAATCTAGCTAACTCGGCGCTTAGCAAACAGCTGACCTACAATATACGCTACAGATATTTGAATCATATTGATATGCATTTGAAACTAAAGAATTTAAAAATTTAATTTTGATTATTAATAATGAAGATCAATGATTTTACAACATGATAGTGTGTAAAAAGTATTATTCACATGCATTATTGAAAATATGATATTGGTTCTTACTTTTTTTTCTTTTCTATTTTTTGAAAATGTTTTCACATTGTTAAATCTGTATACCTCCATATATTTTTTTCTATTGTTTCCCTATTTGTATGGAGAAATGTTATATTTAATGTGTTTTATAAGAGAACATGGAACATATTACTGAAGTTGTTTTAAATTTTACGATATTGTTATTTGAATATTATAATGTAAAAAATATGCATAGTACATATTTTTTTACATAATGGAATTAGTTTAATTATAGAGCAATATTATTGTATTATTTTGATCCCGAATAAGCATAGTGACATTCGAAATTTTTTGAAAACTTATATTTAGTAATTGGACAATGCATTATTGTTAAAAGTTTTAATGTGTGAGTTTTGATTAATTTATTCTGTTTGATAATACTAGTCTTTTTTATACTACTGCTTTGTAATCATATTCATATAATTCATTTATTCATTTTATTTTACAATAGTTTAAAAGTTTTCATTTGTACTTTTACACATTAAAAATTTAATTTTTTTTGCGAATTTTTCAAGTATTTGAATGTAAACAAACGTGCCGTGATATTATTTAACAATCATGCATTTTATATTTAATTAACTCCAATCAGTGTTTGAACAAATTATTTTAAGGAAAATGATTTCGTTCAATTTACTTTCGAAAATCTGCTTTTTAAAAATTTGTTTTACTTCATATTTCATTCTTTCCCATCCATTTACTTTATGACGGCTGGTCGATCTCTAATCTTGTCCGCCACGTGACGTTTCAGTCCTGCTCTACTCTGATTGGCTATCCTTCAAATGGAACAACCTTATGATAGAAGAACCTTGAGTTGTCGAAATGGAAGCGTCGATTGAACAACGTTATGCGATAAAATTTTGTGTTCGTCTGCAAAAATCAGCATCGGAGACCTTTGACAATTGACATGATACGTGAAGCTTTCAACAATGAAGCAATGTCGAGGGCAAGTATTTTTCTCTGGCATAAAGCTTTTAAGGAAGGAAGAAAAAATGTGGAAGATATTGAACGTGAGGGACCAACTTCAACGTCCATCACAGAGACAATGATTAACACAGCTGCGGTAATCATCAAGGAGGACCGTAGAATTAGAGTACGTCAGCTGCATGCTCTCTTGACTATCTCTGTAGGAAGTGTTTTCTCAATCATGGCAGAACATTTGCAACTGAAACGTGTTTGCGCGCGATGGATTCCGAAATTCTGTACACCTGAGCAAATGCAGCATCGAGTGGATGTGTGCACAGAATAAAGCGGGAACGAAAGAATTGTAAACAAATAAAATTATTGTTAAATTCGTTATATCATAAATAAAAAATTCCGAGGAAATTCTTAGTTATTTGGCTGAATTTACATTTCTAAAATTAAAATCCGCCAAAACATAAAAAAACATTTTTGCTTAATAAAGATGCAAAAATAGTATAAAAAATATTGTTACTTTCAAATATTTATCTTATTAAATATTGCTTCGCGGATCCAAACAAAGCATGGCTTTTGCAAGTATATTAGTATAGCATATTAAATTGCAATTTATTTTACCGTATACGATATATATCCAGTTTAAGTAAAAGAGTTTAAAAATCAACATGAAATAGGTAATCAATCTCGATTACACAGACATGCAAACATATATACGTATTTGTGTGCAAATACGTATATAGGTATCGCCAGGGCTTAATTTCTAACAAAAAAAAGTACCGGAACCCTAATATTCTGCGGTACCGGTACTAACAACGTACCGCCCCCACCCTCACCCCCGTCACTCCAATCTGCATATTTATATTTCGTACATTATATACATTTCTATCATTTCGTACATTAGTATAGTAACCATTGCCTTACTTTAATGTTAATTAATTGCAGAATTCTGCAATTACATGAGGTAAGGATTATGATTCAGAAATAGTGTTAACACAAAAAAAGGGATAGTTCGCAGGTATGCATTTTAAGAAAAAAGGAAGGAAATTTACAGAAATTAATATTTATATGCTGAAGAATGGAACAACGTTTCTCAATTTCCTATAAAAGGTGTGTGTCTTAAACTGTAATCGATTTCTTCCGCATAGCAATCTTTTGTGGTGAGTTTCTAAAAATCCGAATAAGTTAAAAATTTGAAAACGTTATCGGAAAGATTCGATGCTTTTATAGAAAAAGGGAAAACACTGCTTGATTGCTTTGTATCAGAATAACAATACATGGCAATTATATCTACTTACAAGTGAAAGCGACTTCGTAAATATATGCAGAGCAGAGCCTTAGCATGAGCAGCGTTCATGATACAAAATAAATAGAAAAATCACTAGAGTGATTAAAAAATTATCCTACTGTCACAAAAGAAAATCTAACTTCGAAGCAAATTCATTGTTCAATCTCTTGAGTGGTGCCGAATCAACACGCCGCCGACATAAACTTGCATATAATAAATTTGAAATAGAAAAACACGATTTTTGTTTTCCCTTTATCCTGATCAAAATAGCATTAAAAATGATTTGAAATAGAATATAATATGCAATTTTGAAGGAGGAAAAGTTTTTTTTTTCTATACACGAATAAATAAAAATTTTGAATGTAAGACAGATTGAGCTCGAGTCAGTCCAAGCCCAAAAACTGATATAAAAATTGAATCCGTTTCACCTCCGTCTCCTAAGAGCACAACACATTACATCACATAAGTGTTTTTATAACAAGTAAAAATTAAATTTAAAAAATCAAAAACCCGACTGCGTTAAAAGCGAACTAATTAATTATTTCTCATCAATGTGAAACTATTTTTTATATTACTTACCTATTTTTTTTATTTTCTTGTATTGATGACTTTTAAGTTGTGTTTAATTGTTAGTTCCTATCTATAAACATTGTTTTGATGAGGCCTATAGATGTCTGTGAAGGTTAGAGTTGCAGTAAAGCTAGAGATCCTACCTACACAACTTCCAGTGGTAAAATATTTTAACGGAGCTTCTGACTGTAAAATAGCCACTGAAACATCGTCTTCATTTTGAAAGACCTATCCAATGATATGCCACTCAATAGGGTGCGCAAAAATTTTTTTTTGTCTCTACCGCCATTTTGTATTTTACAGCTGCCATTTTGAATTTATAAAAACAAAACTTTGCCAATAACCATCGGACGGTTAAGACGAATCGATAGCGGCATCCTTCATTAAAATCCATCCAGCCGTTGGGATGTTTCGAGGTTATAAAGAAATCCACATGTCCAGATACGCATGAAACACATAACCCTTCTTGGTAGTCGGGTAGAAAGAATGCAAAAGCTTGGAGTTGGGAGGGAAAGGAAAGGGTAATTTAGGCATCGGTTTTTCAGAAGCGCTATTGCACTGGACTCCAGAGCCCTGTATTTATGAGCTCCGGTGAATTCCGACCAATGTTTAAATACTTACTAAATACAGAGAAGTACCGGAGCTGTGCTCCGGCACAAATTAAGCCCTGGGTATCGCTACAGATTTATGTGCAGATTCTGTGCAGATTTTTGTTCAAATTAAGCAGTTGAGCACCACCAACAGTTTAAAAAAAGCTACTATAGAGCAGTTGGAGCAAATTGCTGCAGGCGCACAAAAGAGACGAAAGAAATTTGTAAAAATATGTGTATAACTTTGTTATTTACCAGGGTTTCGATGAAATAAACAATAAAACTCGTGAAAACGAGATCTGCCTTTAATGAAAAATTTCCCTGGTTACCATGCGATTATACCTGCTAAAACAAAAATCTGCCTAAATCGGAATTTTCCGCAGTTTGCTTACGATTCTATTTTGCAGGTTTTATTGTGATAAAAAAGTTAATAAATATAAAGCTACAGTATTCTTTGCACTTATCAGAATTTTGATCAGATAATATACATTATAAATTTCATAATTTATCCAACTGAACCTGAACGTATAAAAATTGTTAATAAAAAACATTTAAAAGAGCAATCAAGGACAACCATTATGTCTTATGTGCATTACAAGTTGTGTTTTGTAGCGAATAAGTTATACTAGCTGTTTAACCCGTTCTACGCACGAGAGTTCATGAATTTAATTCTAAAACCAAAATTAAAAATAAAAATGAGTATTCGATTTAGAAAAATATTTTTCTACTACTACGCATTTTTTTAATGAAATTTAATTTATCATGTTGCTATGGCAGCAGACGATGAAACGATATCTTTAGAATAAGGGAATAAATGGAATAAAAAGTTTTGTTGATGTTTGTGATAAAATGTTTTTCTTTATTTTTCAAAAACTGTAATAATTAAGCACAATTAAATAATATGTAATTGTTTGCATGTGAGGTAAAAGAATTATCGTAATAACCGCTAGCTGCTACAGCTTCTTTTAGTATTGCAGCGTGGCGCAAGTAATATGTATGTCTCACATTGCAGTAAACATTCAGAACTGGTTAGAACAGAGGCGTAGCTACCGTGGAGCAGTTGGAGCAAACTGCTCCAGGTGCTCGAATCCTAAGGGCGCAAAATTAGAAAAAGCGCAAAAAAGATGTGTAAAAATATTTGCAATTTTAATTCATCATTAATCAGATATTGATGAATCTTGTTATATTACTTGAATATTACTATGATATTTTATCTTGTATTTAACATCAATTATTTGAATTTAAAGCATGGTTTTATACACAGTTAAAAGAAATTACTTCTATTCGCGAATTTTCAATGTTAATTCATACCATATTGAAGCTTTAAGTAACTTCTCCAATATCCTTTCAGCATGTCTGATTTTTTTTCTGCAACTTTTCCTTAGACGACAGTTGAAGATCTTCAAACCTTAAAGTAATCAAAACTTGTTTACAGGGCTCTCTCTCTTCGGTCACTTTATTGGGTACAACTATTTTCAAAAAATAATCTTCCTGGTACATTTCTGTTGAAAAAGTTTTAGAAATTTATCATGATAATTACTGTACGGAAATAATGGTAGCCAGAGAGCTACTATTATTGCCATGGTAGCCAAACCACCGCTGAGAAACCTGTATTTACGATGTAACAGCAATGTCTTAGCTATTTAGTTATTTTACGATTTGAAAAAAAAAAAACTAATATGTTGTGGCCATCACAAAACTTTCTTCTATATAAATCACGTCAATTAAATCCTTTAAATAGTACAAGAAATAACAAAGATATTTAGCACCAATTCATACCAAAGTATATCTGAATTTGAAGTTGGATAAAAATTCGTGCATTAGTTCTTGAGATAGAGCTAGACTAGATTAGCTAGATTAGCTAGATCTTGAGATAGAGATAGATTTTGCTATAGCGGAAATTCTGAAAAAAAGGAGCATAGCAGCGCTACCTGTTGAGCAATTTACACTAAAAGTAAACAGCACTAAACGATATCAAGGTATACCTGAATCTGAAATTTGTTGAAAATCCAAGCATTAGTTCTTGAGATAAAGCTATTGCGGAAATCCCAAAAAATACAGCATAGCAGCGCCACCTGTTGAGCGATTTACGCCAAAAATTAAACAGCCCTAATTTATACGTCAATTCATGTCAAGGACTAACTAAATCTGAAGTTTGATGAAAATCCGTGCAATAGTTCTTGAGATACAGCTCTTGTGGAAATCGTTAAAAATACAGCACAGCAGCGCCACCTGTTGGGCGATTTACACCAAAAATTAAAAAGCACTAATTTATATCAGGGACTAACTGAATCTGAAGTTTGATGAAAATTCGTGCATTTTTTCTTGAGTTAGAGCTATTGCGATAATCATGAACAATGCAGCATACCAGCGCCACCTGTTAGGCGATTTTCACAAAAAAGTAATCAGCACCAAACTATATCTTGGACTAACTGAATCTGAAGTTTTATGAAAATCCGTGCAGTAGTTCTTGAGATATAGCTATTGCAGAAATCGTGAAAAATGCCGCATAGCAGCGCCACCTGTTGGGCGATTTTCACCAAAAACTAATCAGGTCCAGTTTATATCAAGGTCTAACTAAATATGAAGTTTTGTGAAATTCCGTCTATTAGTTCTTGAGATAGAGCGCCCACAAAATTTTTGTCACAGACAGATTGACAGAGTGAAAGACAGACTCACAGACAGACATTTTCTAAAAACCATCAAATCGTGTTTTGGGCATTCTAAAACGTATAAATCCGTCGAAAACCGGAAGTCGAATTTTTTCACGAATCCAATACTTTCTTCTTGTAAAGATAGAAGAAAGTAAAAATAGTTTGACAAGTTGAAGAAAATTATTGAACATAATACAAAAAAAAAAAAAATAAAATAAAATAAAATAAAATAAAATAAAATAAAAAACGAAAAATTTGAAGTTTTTTTGTGAAACCAATTATGCATCACTACAAATTACGAAACGGCATATTTCACATCAGTCCACGACAACAATATTTAGAAGGAGGTGGCGGGGAAGCGGCAAATTAAATTTTGTGCGTATTGTATTTGAGGTTTTAAAAATATGGCTAGTCTCAAACGCAGAATTGATAAGCATTTTCCTTCAAACAGAGAGAAAAAGTTAACTATCAAATACAGTGTTCCTTAGGACGTGATTACCGCCTATGCAAACTTACAACACTTTTTTTTAAAGTATTTTTTCGCACTAAGCCTTATTTAATCGCAGAATTTGAGGATTAAATAAGGCAAAACATAGTAAGGTGAGTTTGCTTAGTCCGTAATCAGGCTATGTCCCCGTCCTCCTTTCCACATCAGCATCATCCGATATCACACATTAGTAATGAATGAATTTTTTAATTATAAAATGGAAAAAAAAAAATCTGGAATTACTCCACTCAACTTCCCGAACAGTTTGCAGAAATACCGTGTATTCAAAGCAGTATGACGGTGAATAAAAACTTAAATTCTAATTTTACACAAAGGTGAAATATTTTCACTGGTGATAAAGACCTCCTGTTTTAAAGAAACGTGCACTTTCATTCATAAAGCTTAAACTTTTTCTAATGATATTAATTTTCAATAAATTTTCATTTCGCCCGTACTGAAACAAGGTCTACAAATTAAAACTAGTCGGATGTACCAATCCCAAAACTTTCTTCTATCTCATACATGTTAATACTTCAAAATTCGCTATCACACTGCCAAAATTAAAGGAAAATCTATGCATCTCATGAGGATTCTAAAGATATGAAATTCCGTGCATTAGTTCTTGAGATATGACTATCGCTGAAATCGTCTAAATCCAGCAAAATGTTGCCTAGCAGCGCCACCTATTGGGTGATTTATACCAAATCCTAATCAGCAACAATTTATGTCAACGTCTGAATAAATCTGAAGTTTGGAGAAAATCCGTGCATTAGTTTTTGAGATAGAGCTATAGCAAAAATCGTGAAAATTCTTGCATAGCACGCCACCTATTGGGTGATTAACACCAAAACCTAATTAACAACAACTTGTGTCAACATACAACTAAATCTGAAGTTAGATGAAAAATCGTCCATTAGTTCTATAGATAGAGCTATTGAGGTAATCGTGAAAAAGGCAGCACAGAAGCGCCACCTGTTGGGCGATTTGCATCAACACATAATCAGTAGCAAGTCATATCAAGGACTAACTGAATCTGAAGTTTGATGAAAATCCGTGCGTTAGTTCTTAAGATAGAGCTATTGGGGAAATCGTGTAAATCCTGCAAAATTCATCATAACAGCGCCACCTGTTGAGCGATTTACACCAAAATGTAATCAGCATCAATTCATATCAAGGACCAACTAAATCTGAAGTTTGAACAAAATCCGTGCATTAGTTCGTGAGATAGAGCTATTGCAAAAATCGTGAAAAATGCAGCATAGCAGCGCCACCTGTTGAGCGATTTACACCAAAAACTAATCAGCATCAATTTGTATTAGGGACTCACTGAATATACATTTTTATTAAATTCCGTGCATTAGTTCTTGAGATAGAGCGCCCACAAAATTTGTGTCACATACACACAGACAGACAGACAGAGTCACAGACAGACATTTTGTAAAAACATGTTTTTTGGAATCTCTGACCCCTAAAACGTGTAAATCCGTCGAAAACCGGAATTCGAAAATTTTCATGAATCCAATACTTTCTTCTTGTAAAGATAGAAGAAAGTAAAAAGAAAAAAAATAGGATTTTACTAAATTAAGCCACATTCTGGCAGGCTCAGACTGACCCGCCTTGCAGGCCTGTTGGTGCGCCCTAAACCAGGTAAATCCTGCCCCAGGTATGCTAATAGTTACAACAAGCATTAGATTTGAATAGTCTTAAATTATTTAACAATAATAATAATAATAAAAATCCCTTTCTTGAAGCCTTTTTTTATTATTAAAGATTTTTTTTTCTTTTCGCAAAGAAGAATTGATTTTTTCCCTTGGAAGTTTCTTTGTTTCAGAGGACCATTTGAATTTTTTATATGCTCTGATATATTGTATATTCTATCCTAATGTATATTCTGTAATCCTGTCTCTTATCAATGGCGGCATGATCTGCTCCAAGAATTTTCATCCTATCGGGCACCAAAGAACGTTACCTCTATTTCGCAATATACATACGTATTTTTTTTTAAATTCATTTATTAAGCATTTGTTTGAAATGTGTAGACTTCATATATTCGCACAATGCCGTGATTATAATTTTCCTTATATAAATGTTTATTATATTGATTTTTGCGCTTGGTGCACAAAAATATTTACAAAGAATATTTTCGCCAAAGAAAAGTCAAACATTCTTTTCTGTTAAAAATTACACTTTAATATGAACACGAGACTGTTTCAATAGTGTCTATAAATGTGATAATCAGAACCGCATTTTTTTTGTTTATTTATTTATTTATTTATTTATTTATTTTTTGTATATACGTGAGAAAAGGACTGTTCAACCCGGCGTCCTTTGAAGGTTCTTTTTCTGATAGGTTATTTTTTTTCAATAACAGTGCATAAGACGGAAATCTGTCTTACACATAGAGCATTAGACAGAGTTTACTGTATGAAAATCTATTTAAAAAAATACATTGCTTTAAAATCAAATTAATAATATTTATACGTTTCATAATATTATTAGCATCGGCATTAAGATTTTTTATTCTCCCACTGCAAAAAAAAAAAAAAAAAAAAAAAAAAGTTTAAAATAGGTTTAATTAATCATAACATTCTTATTTAGTGCTAAAAATCTGCATACTTAGAATCCTACGCTAGTCATTCGCAAGCTAATGTTAAAGCAATAGCAGCATTCTTTACAAATTTTTCAATTACATTTCAATATTTTTAGGCATAGTATATATGAGATTATGTCTAAATATATATGTCTAAACGGTTATCTTTAACTCTTTAATACCTGATCCACACAATTGTGCGGGTGATACTAAAGTAAAAGAGAATGACTATTTCCTGTTTTTGTGAGATTTAAAACCAAACCCATACATTTATATGAGTTAATTGGCTTCAGATGTTTTGATAAGACACAACTAGGGGGCACCAACTACAATACAGGGTTAGATTTTCTGCTTTGAAAAAGACTATATCATCTGAAAGCAATAGACAAAAAGTATGTACTGTCGTAATTTCTTTTAAATATGATTTTTAGTGTTTGCTTAGATTTAATTTTTCTTTTCATATACTTTATTCATGATTTTAATTGATTTTGTCTTTGATAAATTTAATTAGGCTTTACAAAAGTTGAAAAACAAATGACCCACACAATTGTGCGTGTTCGGCATTTACCATTTCCGAAATAGATACAATTCCTAATATATAAAATTTTTATTTTTAAGTGATTTTTTTAAACTTATGTTCTTAGCAATTTATTTTTTTATTAATTACATTTTTAAAGCGGATTAATTTTAAATGAATAGGTTTGTACTATTCATGATTTCTATTTAAAATGGATAGTATTAGATATATAATATGCCCATGTAACGAACTGTAATGTTTCTGCTCTGAGTTATAGATGCCATATATGATTTATAAAGTTTTATATGAGTTAATGCATACCAGGAGATAGATTTTTAAGTTTGATAAATTCATTCCATTTTGTCGACACAGCAAGTAAACCACCAGGAATGAATAATAAATTATGGAAAGTTCAGTAAATGCTCGACAGATTCCGTAGTGTCTGCTTGAATTTACCAGGAGATGAGGGAAAATTTTCCATAGATGAGCAGACGAGTCTTTCTTTTAGGACATACCTCAGTAAAGCAGTATATAAAAAACAAACCACACTCTGTTGTAACGGCATCATCTGGGATAGCTTTAAATTTTTTTAGTATACCAGTGGGAAAGTACAGAACTGGTCCACAAGGATCTAAGCTTAGGACCTGCTGTAGTCCTTACTTTGGTTCAAACCTAGTTTTATGTACTTCGATTGGTATTTCAACAAAATTGGCTGCTGGAAAAACTAATTTGAAGGATTAGGCACAATCCAAACGGAGTGAAGGGCATACCATTTGTCAACGGCTCTTAAGAGGGGTGCGAGCATTGAGCACGTCTCAGAAAATGAAATTGTAGTGGTCTGTCCGAAAACAAAAATTGTTTCAAACATTTTCAATGTGACTGATGAAAATTATCTCAATAAATAATAACTTTTTTTGCTTAAACTTTTATTTTTAGATATTTGCACACATAATCCCAAACTACACAATTGTGTAGATTTAGCCCAAAAAACGGCTGCATTTAGGCCAAACCCACACGATTGTGTGGGTCCTTCCTTGGCATAACCTGACACCGGGTATTTGTTTTTCAATCAAATACGATCCTATCGATAAGGGGAAATCACCCAAACTTTCAATTTTTACCAAAAAAACTCCCGGTCTTAAAGAGTTATACTGTTTCGATTTTTTCTCTAAGGATACTTCCAATTTCGGATCCAGTTTCGAAATTGAAAGCTTCCGAGAAAGAAAAGCTGGAATGCTAAATGATATTATTGTTTTCAACTAGCAAAGTGGTAAAAGTGGTAAGTTTCTAAAATGTTGCGCTCTCTAAAAATCCAAGGTCTGCGTATTTGGCATTGACCGAGTCCGATCCTACGTGAGTAGGTGCTGTTCAGGGGTTCACAATCTCTTTCCCACCAGAATATTGTTATATAAAATTTCATACGTTTTAATCGTGGTATTCTTTTCCATTAAACGAAGAGAAATGTTTTTAATGAAATTACTAAAGTGATTGTGAACCTTTTGTCGAGCCGCCACTGTCTGTGAGGTCAAACGTTGTCGTCGATATAAGATGAATGTTAGAAATAAAAATAATTTAATTGAGATATAAATATTCATCAGTTACAGAATGGGTTAAAAATAGTTTTGATACCAAACCCGTAGACCGATTTCTTTGAAAATTAATACAATTCTTGCGACAGATTTATAACATACCTGCCGATATCATCAAAAACACACCAAATCGTCCTCTGGGAATTTGAAAACGTGACGAAATTCTAACATACATGCATATATATACACACACATATTGAATCATTGTAAAAATTGTGAGGCATTCAGATTATTTGAGAATTTAAAAATATACCATTATTTTTATTGTTATTACAATGCTTTCCTATTTCCTTTTTTACATTGTATGTGTATGGAAAGTAAAAACTGCAACCTTGAATAATATATAAGGGTGTCAATCAGGGTTCTCGCTGCCAACCGCCACTGCGTCAAAACGTTCCATTTGGCGAGAAAATTAAAGACTAAAATTACCAAATTGCAAGATATCTTTTTTTTCTTTCGACGACATTATCAATGATGTTATTCCGCAATTAATCCTTTTCCGTATAACTCATTATTTGTGTTTTGATATTCTTAGTGATTCACGACGAATCTATTATTATCATTCCTGATTTGAATTTGGCTAGTTTTTTTTAATGATCTACCAAATTGTTCAGATTGGTCAAAATCCAGTGAGGACCCTGTGTCTATGGCTAAATTTATAAATCACTGACTGTAGAAATATAGTACCAATAACAGAAAGTTTTAAAGTTGTTCTTCATCTTCTTAAAAGTAATTTATCTCAAGATCGTTATTTTTTTTAAAGTTACGAGATTTACATTTTTGTTCGGTCCCTGGGCTGTATGCGTTATATTTAGGAAAATCTTCTCCGTACTTTAACAGGTAAAATAGTAAAAAAAATATTTTTTGTACGACCAAAATGTACCGAGGTATGATACTTTTAAATTTATGGAATTTTAATATTTTTCTGCATTAAAAACAGAAAAACCTGCTTCGGCCATATGCAAAAACTAAAAAACTTGTGTGTTTTTTTATTAGTATTCTACAATGCTTCGAAAACATAGAAAAGTAAAAATCAGATATAAAGGGCAGCATATTGTACAGAGGCTCAGCGCATTTAAAAATACTAGGGGATCGTACCCGGGCTTCCCGGGTTAAAGAATATTGGTGAAATCATTTTTTTAAATTGAAAACTAATAATTTTTTTATATTCCATAATATTTTTAGATTGACAACTTACATTAAAAAAGCATTTTTCATATGGAAAATACGAATTATACAATCAAATAAATTTTTGAAATTTATCAAAAGCGATATTTTCTTATTAGCCGCATGCTAAGAGTTATTTGCCAAGATTTTGCTACTTATGGCATCCTTTTATATTCTGATAATTTCAGAGCTTATACATGTCTGGCAAATCTGTGTTTTATTTATATTATTTTATTTATTTATTCATAGGGGATTTTTTTAATAGATATTAGCCGTAAGAAAATGATGAAGTCTGTATTTTGTTTAAAGGGCAAACGGGTTAATCTTTCGTAATCGAGCTCCGCGCGATATAGATAAATTAAAAAATATTTCATGCTTAAAAATTGTTTTTAAAACTATAGACAATCAGTAAACTGAGATGGACTTTGCAAAGTTATTCCATTAAAAAAAAATCCTATTTGGTGATCTAAAAATTTAAATTGTACGATTATAAATATGTTAGATTTGTTGTTTTTTCAATATTATTCTTTTATTTGTTTATAAAAGAAGTATTAATTTCGTTAATTTGTCTTTCACAAATATGTTAGATTGGTGGTTTTTTTTAATATTATTCTTTTATTTGCCTATAAAGGAAGCATTAATTTCGTTATGCAAAAATAGTCAGAAACAAATGCTGAAAAATGTTTGTTGCTTTATGTGAAAAATGTTTATTATTATTATGTACTGAAACCTGCACGTGATAAGATAAGCTTAAAAAAAATCATGCTTAAAAATTATTTTAGAAAATATAATACATCAGTCAATTAAGATAAAGTTTTTAAACAAATTGCATTTGAAAGTAAATTTTTTCTCTATGCGACGAAAATTGAAAATGTAACGATGGTCAGAAGATTGAAAAATATACATTATAAAGATACTCTAAATTTTTGTAAAACATTGCATTTTATCAGTGTGTGATTTCGATTACATTATTTTTAAATGTGAAGCATTTTCACCTGTGAAGGATTTCAAAGCAGCTGGGCTGTGAAAATGACGCACTTCTACAAAACATAATTCAGGTTTAAGAAATAAAATACACGCTTTTTTATAAAATGATGTCATTTGCATCCGCTAAAGCAATCCAGTTTTAAACTTCGTCTATAGAAAAGTGTGCATATGACGTCATTAGCACAGAATAACAGACAATATTCTTGACATAGCCCATATTTTAATTTCAACTTTTTTTTTTAGGTTTTATGAGAAAATGGCAACAGAAAGATACAGTATCTCCTATTTTCGACTATTTTCCGTTTACTTTAAATGACTTTCAATGAAATGAGGTACTTTTGTTGCCATGATAAGAAAAATGGTATTAAAAACTACAAAAAAATTAATATCTCAAAAATAAATTGAGATACAGTTTTCAAACAAATTGCATTTAAAAGAGCATTTTTTTCCTTATACGACGGTGTAAAAATTTAAAATGTGCGATCTTTCGAAGTTTAAAAATTTGCAGTAGAGAAAATTGCAAAGCCAAAATTTTATTTCAAATTTCAAAGTGTTGCCATTCGCAAAATGACGTATGCGTTACGCACAGATATGTTTGTCCTTTATAATATAGAAAGACCTGCCCGATGCCCAGACAATATATGTAGGTACTCCGTGCTTAAAGAATTCTAATTCATTTCATTATTCATTATTTATTTTTAATTATATGTATTTAATGCTGTTAAAATACTTTGACTTTCAAATAAAAGTAAAGTTTTAAATCGAATTAAGAATAGCATTTAAATTTTAAACTTGAAAAAAATTGCAAGTGTGACAAGAGGGCGCACAAACTTTGCTTGCTCCAGGGCGCTGAATATGTAGCTACGCCACTGGGTTAGAACTTGCGCGATTACGGGTTGAACATAAAAAATGGCAAAAATTCGTCAAAAACATGAAAAAAAATCTATTTAAAATTTTCGAAATTTTTGCCCCAATCGTTCATGTGCCGCCTACCAGCAACCCGCGTGCCAAATTTCGTAGCCCTGCGCACTGTGGTTTCCGAGTTTTTAAGGTTACAAAGATATGCGCACAGATTTTAATAGGGTAGAAGATTAAGGTAAAATAAGTACAATCAATCCTCAAGATAAAATCGCAAAGAGACGGGAAAGATTCCATTTTGAGCAGTTTTCTTCCTTAGCAGATATAATTGTATGGTATTCCTTTAGTCAGAGCCATCAATTTTTTTCGTTTAAAGCAGGACGGTTTAGTATAGCAGGCACTGTTTTACAGTATTATAGAGAAAATAAGAACTTAAAATTGATAGAGATGTATGGATGTTTTTTAAACTTCATATCACAACTTTTGTGGAAACATTATTGGCGGGTCAATAGAGCGTAACAATTTTATTTTCTCCAGTGTGCTAACGCTACAGTGCCGGCGCTGGACATTTTGCCGCCTGAGGCGAGCATCATTTTGCCGCCCTTATGACGTAATTGTTCTTCTTCATTACTCAAATATTTTTAAGAATAGAAAATTAATATGCTAACTAGAGATCGACCGAAAATTCGGTTTCGTTTTCGTTATCGGCCTAAAATCCGAGTTTCATTGAAAATTCGTTTTCGGCGAAAATGCTGTCAAAAATTCGGCCGGACCGAAGCTATCTGTATGGTAATCGTAAAATGATCTATTCAAACGGAAATGCATGGCAACCCGATTACAAAACACCATTCGTAGTAATATCGTTCAATATTCCGTAACTTGGTGATATTTTAAAAACAGGGCACATTACCATGTTTAGAGAATGTGAAATCTGAATGGGGGTTAGTGAGCGCAACAATTTACAATTTTCAATGTACAATTTAAAAATGTACAGAAATGTACAAATTACATAACGTACATTTTTTTTACAGTTAATTGTAAAAAAAATTATGATATTTGACATATTAATATGATGAAATGATAAAAATATGTCTCAATGTATAGATAAAAACACATTTCAATAAATAACAGAAAACATATTTTATTTTTATTCCTGGGACCATTTTTTTTAATTTTCTGGAAAACTTAATTTTTAGAGTTGAAACTTTTTGAATAAGTGTGCAATACGTATAAAAATGAACTAGTATCAGTAAGTTAAACAATCTAAGAGAGCACGAAAAATCGAAAATGTCCTGGACACAGAAACTTGCTAATCGGTCCCTGTATGTAAGCATTTTATACATATATATATAGGGTAGATACTATACACATATATATATATATATATATATATATATTATATACAATTTATATGCAAAGTATAAATTTTTCATTTGTTTCTAATAAAAAATATATAAATCGCTTCTTTATATTAAAAAAATTGTATAAAGTATAGGTGCAGATTCCCAAAATTTTTAAGGAGCCAGTGGCTCCTAAACCCAAGTTGTGGAAGAACCCATAAAAGCAATAGCGTTTATATGAGAAAAATTCAGAGCGTGAATCTCGTCAAAGGATCGCAAAAAAACCTGCAAATTTCGTCAAAGGATCGAGAAAAAAGCGAATTTCGTCAAAGAATTAAAAAAAACACGAATTTCGTCAAAAAGTTACAAAAAATACGAATTTCGTCAAAGAATCGTGAAAAAACGCGTATTTCGTCAAAGAATCGAGGGGAAAATGCGAATTTCGTCAATCTTCGCAGAAAAACGCCAACGTCGTCAAAGGGTAATGAAGAAAAACCACACTTATTTTATCAAAGGATCGCAGAAAAAACGCTAATTTTGTCAAAGGATTGCAGAAACAACGCGAATTTCGTCAAAAGATTGCAGAAAAAACGCGGATTTCGTCAACAGATTGCAGAAAAAAAAAGAATTTTATCAAAAAATCGCAAATTTCGTCAAAGCATTGCAAAAAAAAAAAAAGACATTTATAAAACGATTGCTATAAAACCTGAATTTCTTCAAAGGTTCGCGGAAAAAAACGCGATTTTCGTCAGAGGATCGCGAAAAGAAATCGCGATTTACGTCTAAAGATTACCGGAAAAAAAGCGAAATTCGCCAAAGGATGGCGACTTAAACGCCGAAAATTAGTCGCCAAAGCAAAAGATTTAGTCTCCACATGGCGACTGGTGACCGTGAATCTGCACCTATAGCTATAAAGATTTAAAAAATTGGTAGTATATATGAAACAAAATGTGTATGAAAAATTTCCTTCTCTCGCCAAGGCAGATTTCTCTATTTTGCCTGTACTCAAAAAGTACTCTTTTTGTTTTATTTTTGAATAATACTGTACGTAAAATTAAAATTGTAACTTTTATTATTATCATCATCTGAATAAATTAAATTGTCCATGAATCAGTCAACAAATTCGAGTACAGAAAGTATAGTTTTATTTCATACTTATCTAGGAGGATCGCTAAAATAAAATAATTACTTGAAAATGATAAATGCATATGCAAAGGGAAAAAAAGTTATGATTTTTGCATTTTTTAAAAACACTAAAAATTGATTATAAATTAGAGTATTTTTTTTTAATTTATTTATTTACGATAAGCATCATTTTTAGGGTTTCGTCAGATGAACGAAACCCTATTCGTCTCGCCCCTCTGTCTGTCTGTCCGTCACAGAGCCGTTCTCAGAAACTATGTATGTTAGAGACTTGAAATTTTGCATACTTATAGCTGAACACCTCACATCAAACGCAAGTCCTAAAATTTCGAAAAAATCTTATATTTAACCATCTGGGCTCTAACTTGTGTATTTTAAGCTTTTTTTTTCTAACTCAGCCCCAAATTAAGTTGAAGACTTGAAATTTTGCAAAATTATAGCTAAGCACTTGCGATCAAACGACAGATCATAAAATTTTGAAAAAATCTTATATTTAACCCTCTGTGCTCTAACTTGTGTATTTTAAGCAATTTTTTATCCTCACCCCTTTTCCCCTGGGGGTCACTTTTTAAACTTTTGCTGACACCCCTTTGATCACTCTTTCAGATTCTGCACCATAGATTTACATATTGTAGTTCCATTTTTTACCGCCAGGGGGCGGCTATCTCGCCATGGGCCCATAGCCGTGCTATGGGCCCGATTCCCTCGACTAATATATCTACGGATAGGTTGTAAAACGAAGTTTCGTTCGGATAGAGGTTTGTGTAGAATAGAGTGCGCTCCCTGGTTGCGAAATGTGGAACTAACGGATTTTGCAAAAGGATAAAGTGTTTTGAAAGGAATATTAAACGAAACCCTTTGTGCGATCCGTGATCACACTTATCCACTTGTTTGAAAGCTAGTTTACCTAAAATCATTTTAAAAGGAAAGTTGTGATCGACGGAAATTAAAATTGTGACCAATTGATTCGAAACAAGAGATATATTTCCAGATAGCTCTAATACGGCTTTTTTCGCATTCTTTTTTCATGGCGAAAACAGAATATTTGTGAAATTGATTTTTCATCTTTGTTAGAAATTTTTAGATTTTAAGGAAATGCAAGTTTGATTATTTGGATATACAGTGGGTGATCGGTTAACGAACACTTTTGAGAGAGATTTTTATGTTCAGATAACGAACACTTTCGCGAAGAATTTTCTGTTCCGTTACGAACACCTCATGAAACAAAGCAAGTAGAAGCAATGCCATGTTTCAGTTTTCCAGAGCTGTATTTAATTGTATCTATTATCGACTTAGAAAATATTTTAACAGTTGTATATTTATAGCCTAATTAGTTTATGGGTTATCGAGAGTTCGGGTCCTACATTTTAGGACCCCCAAATTTGAATGAACAGATTAAAAATATTAAATTATATATCTTGTCCTTTTTTAAAGAAATATTTTTAATTGGAAATTTTTCATTTTAATTGAAATGGAGTTCCTAAATTATAAACAAGCTCTAAGCTCCACTTGTCCTTTATCGGGCCCTGCACAGGGGCGAAGCTACTGGGGGGGCGTAGGGGGGCGTCTCGCCCCCCCCAATGTCGGCAACTTTGATCACAGTCGGCAAATTCTAGGTAGTCAGTATCGATCGATACAATTCTGAAACAATCGATTTGTTTTCCAATTTTCTACATTTTTTCTTAAAACATCCACTAAAAAACACCAATCCTAATGCATTTGTCTTAATTTCCTTCAAAAATCCAAAGTTTGCCCCTCCTTTCTTTGACTTCGCGTGACCTCTGAAAATACACTGCTCAAAACAATTAAAGGATATTTGAAGTTTTATATAAAATAAAGATATAAACGAAATTTTTTTGCCGAAAATAGAAGAAGAGAATCTCAAATGCAAATTTTTCTGGTTTTCAAACTGTGGAGTATGCAAATTTTGAATTCGACGTCAAAAACGTCGCTTCAGCGGCAGCGAATGAAATTTGACTTTCAACTGGATAAAAGAGAATGAAGACAAGGATGATCGGCATTCAGTGATTGCTTTGTTTCGATGAGTACGATGTCTCAGCGAAGTCATTTGAAAGATTCAGAAGCTTTGAGAATTGTTGGTAGGTTAGAAGGGGGGCAAACTCAAGCCGAAGTAGCGCAAGCCATTGGAGTGTCACAAAGTGTCATTTGCAGGATCTGGAACCGTTTTTTGGAGAGTGGATGTGCAGGCCGAAGACCAGGGCAAGGTCGTAGACGGGCAACAACGCCCAATGAAGATCGGTATTTAGCGTTAACAGCTCGGAGACCCCGAACCATGAACGCTACTCTTCTCCAACAACACCTTCGCTCGGCTACAGCACCACGATTTCAACTCAGACTGTCCGAAACCGGCTCCATGCTGTAGGTCTGTATGCTCGCCGACCGATGGTATGTGTTAGATTAACATCAAGACATCGTCGCGACCGCAGGGAGTGGGCAACCGAGCATGTCAACTGGAGGAGAAATGAATGGAGCAATATTCTGTTTTCTGACGAGTCCCGTTTTTCTGGGCATCCGGATAATAGGCGTATTTTCATCTGGAGGGACCGTGGCAGTAGGAATAATCCTGCGTTCGTGCACGAAAGTGTCAGATTTGGCGGTGGAGGAGTGTTGGTGTATGGTGGCATAGGGATGAGATCCTCAGACCTATTGTAGTCCCTTACGCTGCAGCAATCGGAGATAACTTCATTTTAATGGACGATAACTGCAGGCCACATCGTGCAAACCCGGTGGAGGATTTCCTTTTCGAGGAAGGAATCGTTCGAACGGAATGGCCAGCGTGTTCTCCAGACATGAATCCAATCGAACACGTTTGGGACGCTCTAGGAAGACGAGTTTCTGGCCGCCAACAACCCCCACAAACTCTCCAAGAACTGGAAAGAGCTCTTCTGGAAGAGTGGGGCAGAATACCCCAACTCGTCATTAATAGCCTCATTGAGTCCATGCCTCAAAGGTGTTCAACGTTGCTGGCCGCCCGTGGAAACCATACCCCCTACTGAAAATGATTTTCTTTGAAGAAAACACCTTTTCTTATTCTTTTTTTCTCATATGCACAAATTGTGTTTTTTTCCTTTAGTACACAAATGCGCAATAAAATGCATTTTTTTCTGCCAAACGTGTGTAATTTATTCTCATATAACCTACTATGTCTGTCGACCATGTATCAATCAGCTAAACAGTTTACCAGATACAAAATCCACCTAAAACTGCAATATCCTTTAATTGTTTTGAGCAGTGTAAATTGAGAAAGAAGCGAGAGTAGTTTAGTTTCTCAATGAACAAAGGGGTCTTTCTGAGATTCCGCAGCGATTTAGTACGGTTCTGAACATCTAGATCAACTAGCTCTGAAGATGATGACGACTTCGGTGAAGGCATTCATATTAATCGTGGTGAATTGAAATGTGCTGAACAATTGAATCATTTAGTTGATTGTTTAAACGATTGCAATCCGATTATTGAAAAATTGACCCAATCTGATGGCTTAAGTGTTTTCTTGTTTCTTAAGGAGACCATAGATATAATTGACAGGAGAACGAAAATTGGTCGTCGTCAAATATTTATAGTAAGATCGTGAAAGAAATTGAGCAGAACCGTGGAGAGGTTAGCATTACGGAAAGTGTGAACGATTCCATCATTGAACATGACCCAGGAAAAAAGTTAAAATGAAGTTAGGCAATCAGAGACACATTTGATCAGTTTAAGCCCGTATCAGCCAAAACTCAGCGTATATCCGATAAATGGTTCCATCCCGCAATATAGACAGCGACATTTCAACACCGCTTGTTACAAAAGAGCATCCGTTTTTGGAATATAGCACAGAACTCAATATTTTTTTTTTTTTTTTTTTTTTTTTTTTTTTTTTTTTTGCCTATTTTATGAAGGACCTAGGAGAGAAAAAATACAAAATGCTTCAGTTGAGAGTGGTGTAAACAAAGGACAAGAAATGAAGAGCTTAAGGAAAAGAAAGGAACAGAAAGTTCGCACAATATTTCTCTTCCAACACCCATCAAATTTGGCCCCACCAGTGGCCGAGAGGTTCTGCTCTCGAAGCTTGTAAACGGGAGGTTGCTGGGTTCGATCCCAATCGCGCACGTCGGCCTAAAAGTTCGGAGTTTTCGTGGTTTTCTTCGAACCTTGGTTTTCCAAGCGTAAATACGGGTTAGGTTCCCTTAGAAAAAACCCCACGGAGAGCATCCCCCCCCCCTTTAGGGCCTATATCCCTCGTGCTGATAATTGGCCATCATAAACACAACCAACAACCAAATTTGATGTTTCCTATTTTGTCAGTTCATAATGACGCATAATCACTTACTAGACGAGAGTAAGCGCAAACAGATTATTCTGGAAGAGCAACAGCAACATCTTGCATTCAGCACTGAAACTGTAGCAATTTTGATGGACATTACGCGAATGCGGAGTAGACAAGGTCTGGTTTGTGGAAGTGGCAAAGACGAAAATGGAAGCTTTTGGCAAATTGTGAAATTAATTTCCAGACATAACCCACAACTGAAGAAATGTTTGAGGACGCACGTTTCAGGCCACACCACATAACTTACCTTTCCACTTCATCCCAAAACGTAGATGATTGAATTTCTTGCTACAACAGTGCGCAAAACTATAGTCAGAGATATTCAAGAAGCATAATTTTATGGAGTTATACCAGATACGACACCAGATGCTTCGCACCATGATCGATCAGCTGTTGTGTTGAAATATGTAGACAAAGATGGAAAAACTCCGATCGGCATTTGGAAGTTGTAAAGTCGATAAAACCAATGTCGACCTTGCATGCTAGAAATCGCACATCCTTACGAAGAATGAGCTCGAATTAGAACAGGTAGTTTTCCAGTCATACGGTTTTACAAACAGCATTTCTGGGGAATTCAACGGCACTTAGGACTAGGAGACGTTTTCAGAAATCGTGGGTCGAATTGTGCAATATATTCCTTGTTAATGTCACAGACTCAATACTTTCGTTTCGCATATCTGTAATGCCAGCAATATTATAGGTGATGTTTCGACGTGCTGGAAGATGTTTGTGTTTTTCACAGCAAGTACTAAACGAAAGAAACCATAATGGACAAGCTCAAAGAAATAGAAAATGCTCTTCTACCGTGGAATCTTTATAAGGCGAGATGCACTGCTTGAGCAGAATCATTGAAAGTGGTTTGGATCTCATATGAATGTATCCTACAAATTTTGAAACAGTTGATTCCTCTACTTCTGTTAGCAAAGCAAAGATCAAGCCACGAGGTTTAAGAAAGAAAATGTTATCGCTCGACTTCACTGATGTTTTGCAAGACTGTTCAGTACAAGTGCAAGTTAGTTACTGAAAAAAGGAAGTCAAGACTCTTAAAACAGATGCTACTAAAATACTTACTACTTTTATCAAATTATTAGAAACAATAAACAATGACAATGAAAATATGAATAGGAAAATATAGAGTGCAATTCTCTTTTAATTTTTAAACCAAGTAAGGTGTTGATCCGTTAAATGAATTTTCTATGCAGTATCGACGAAGATTGGCACCAAAGAAGTTAGACGGTAATTGAAACAATCTCTTTGATCCCGAATTTCTAATGTTCTAACGCATGGAGTTTCAGAAGGTACTGGATACCCTTATAGTGCTGATAGCTGAAAGTCTTAATTCTTTCATCAGCATAATCACACCACTGGATAAAATAATGTATCCTCCCATTACAAGAAAGAAATAAAAACTAAATCTGGTTAAGAAATCGGTAAATGTCTTTCGTGAATTCCTGATATGGAAGCATTACAAGCAGAGATGAAAGTTTTGTCAGACTTTTGCGCAGAGGCTGAAAGAATGGACGATATTTACATGAAAACAGAACCTTTGAGATACATTCTGCCACTTGCGATCCATGTCAATTGTCTAGCTATAACTTCTCCAGTCCAGGCCCGTAACCAGATGGGGGCGAGGTGGGCAGAGCCCCCTCTAAACATTTGACTATTTTTTACTTTTTTTTTTAACAATATATATATATATATATATATATATATATATATATATATATATATAGATAGATAGATAGATAGATATATTTCAACTAATCTGAAAAAAAAATTACTTGCATTGCAAGAAAAACATTTTGATCTTTAAATATCCTTGAATCGAATATGCGATTTTTATTATTTTTTTTTTTAGAAACATATTAGTTTTGTTTACTATATTGCGGTAAAATTCTGGAAATACAAACTAAATACGAACATTTCCTTCTCCTGAAAAAATCGACTCCAGACCATAACCAATTAAACCACCACATGTTTTGGTATATAGTAACTAATCAGTCTATCAACTAATTTCAATCTTCTTAGTGACATTTCAAAAGGGTGAGTGAACGGAAATCGACATGCGTTATTCGAGCTCGTCGGTAATTAATAAAGCGCTAAAAACAAACTCGTTTAACCGTTTGCATCTTGACCATATGTGTTTAGTTGACAGTAGATTTACTTAACTGCGAATTATTGCTTATAAACGAGTACATTTGTAAAAAGAAATTACGAAGATATAAGACTGTCAATTCTTACAAATGGAATAAGAAAAAACCTTGAATAGACGCCATTAATTATTTCATACCATGGATGTCGGTAGAGCATTTGTGGCTAGGGATATACTAGGAAACCGGAGGAGTCTTATTCCTATTTGTTTTTCGAACTTATTTTTTTTTCTTTTGTTCATGATTTCGAAAACTTATTTTTTTCAATTTGTCTGATGACAATTAAGCATTAAGCGAATTCAATTATGAATAAGATAAAATTTATTATAAGGCTTTTGACGAAAAATCTCTTCATTTAAACAGTGGATAATATATTTAAATCTGTTTTGAAGTTTAAATCCGCTAATTTCTGACACATTTGCTTTATCGATAGAGATATAAAATTTACAGATCTGGTTATTCACGCTCAAAGAATTCAACTGTGTTTTTAGAAAGCTGTTTTCAAATCTAAACCAGCTACTTTCTGACATATTTGCGAAAAATATTTATTGCTGCTTACCTATAACAGTAAACAATCTATCAGGATGCTTTAGACTGGTTTTCATGACATGAGACATAATGGTATTTGTCATCCGGTAGCAATTGGTTGTAACTCAAGATGTACGATAGGAAAATGAAGAACGCTATTCGATTCTTTGGCTCATTAATGTGAGAACTTGGAAATTTTTAGACAAATAGGAAAGAAAGTTAGTTCTTGAATGTGTCAACAACGCGTTGTCGATTGAAAAAAAAGTATTTTTTGAGACCCTTACAATTGGAGGAAGCGCATATAATATTCGCCTACATTTAATGAAAACTGTTCACTACTTTCGTAAAAGGATGGCGCTCACCGAAAATTATGATAGGAGCTCCTTTTTCGAAATGATGTTGGATCATCGAATTGTAGGAAATACATGTAAGCATTCTCAAATATTTTTAATTGCAGATTTCCATCTGCACATTCAGCAAAAAGTATCAAAATAATTTACGGGAGTATTTACAACAATGTAACGTAAGTGAAGGGGTGGTGTGTCCATCTTCAAATCTACCTAACATTCTCCTCAATATTCTAAAGTGTAAAGTATTCGAAGTTCTAAAGTGAAAAATTTGATCTCGATGGGTTAATAATGTTGAATTTTATATAGAACATACCGGGTGTACTAAAATGGATTGTCTAATTTTAAAATTCAATAACTTGTAAATGGTGGCAATTATTTAAAAAAATTCTTGCAGGAGAGTCATGTAAGATGTCAGGAGTTTTTTTTTACAGAGATTTTCGATTTTAGTTTAAAACAGCAGCGATACATTACACTGCTAGCAATAGGTGCTAAATCGGGGCCTGATTTTTTGCTTATCTTCTCCCTCAGTATTGATGCGTTAGAAGGAGATGAAATATATGGAGTGATTCTCAGTCGGCAATGCAATTGTGTTCTTAGTGGCCCACTGCATATATTTAACCTCCTTCTTTCGCATCAATATTGAGAAAAGAGAGAGACCAAAAATCGGGCCCCGATTTAGTGCCTATTGCTAGCAGCGGTCGCTATTTCAAACTAAAATCGATAATCGCAGTAAAAAAATTCCTGACATCTTGCATACCCCTCTTGCAAGAATTTAATTTTATGGCTGTCACCATTTTCAAGTTATTGAATTTTAAAATCAGTCTGTCCATTTTAGGACACTGAGTAGATGCATATATACAGACACAGAAACGTACTTTTAAAGATAATATATATATATATATATATATATATATATATTAAGTCAGTCGGCAAAATCGTCATATACGCCCCCATAATGAATTCTGCTTAAATACGCCCCTGGCCCTGCAATAAATATAATTTTTAGTGAACAAATGGAACTTTTGATAGGTCAAAGTGATATGGAGTGATATGGTTTAATGCTGCAGTCAACGAATGCGATCCTAAAAGTTTTTACAAAACAAATGTCATTGATATAACTTTTAATTAATTTTTCAATTTATTTTCAGCAGTGAAATTACGCTCGATATTATTGAATATTTAATACGTGATTTAAAACATTGCTAACTAAGCGTAGAACCAACAGAGTGAAAAATGTCCAAGCCGGGAATCGAACCCGGAATTCTTGGAATAGCGCTCCAAGTACTCTACCACTGCTGAAAATTAATTGAAAAATTAATTAAAAATTATAGTTGTGTTCACCGATGCTGGGTTTATTTGTATCTCATGTTTCGCCGCAAAACTGTGTGTTCATGAAGACTATTCCATCGTATGCTGCAGTTGCAACCTTAACAACATATTTAGTGGGAGATGCTAAGATGGTTATCGTCCTCGTAGCTTAAATGGTAGAACACTTGAGCACTATTCCAAGGGCTCCGAATTCGATTCTCGACTTGGACATTTTTCACTCTGTTGGTTCTACTACAGCGTCTAGAAGTATATAGTGTGGAGATCGCTAATACCGGTATAGCTTTTGAACGCATAAAAAAAAAATTACATTTTCTTAGGTGGCGCTGCCGTCAAATTTATTGCGTGAATGCGTAGGTTTTGTTTTGGCTTTCTTTTTGTTGTAAACATTTTTAGCGCTATATACAATTCTACAATTATTAGAAATTTATGTGAAAACACGTAAATGTATCGAAAATGATATGAAATCGAGATTCTCATAGTTTTGTTCCCGGTTGTGTTACATAATACAAGAACAACAAACTTGTTTATTTTCGGTGTACCTAAAAATCAGTAGGTTTTGTTTTGGTTCTCTTTTTGTTATAAACACTTTTAGCGTTATGTATGGCGTCTACAAATATTGCAAATTTATGTAAAAATATGTAAAATTTATCAAAAATGATGAAAAAACGAGATTATCATTGTTTTGTTCCGGGCTGTGTTACGCAATACAAGAACAGCATCTGTCTATTTTCGGTGTACCTAAAAATCAAAATCTTTTTGAAAAATAGAAAAAAATTAATTAATATAATTAACTAATAACTAGTATGTTGGGGGCATCACAAAACTTTCTTCTATATAAATCACGTCAATTAAATCATTTAAATAGTACAAGAAATTACATCAATTTAGCACCCATTCATATCAAAGTATATCTGAATTTGAAGTTTGATGAAAATTCGTGCCTTAGTTCTTGAGATAGAGCTATAGCGGAAAGTCTGAAAAATGTAGCATAGCAGCGATACCTGTTGAGTGATTTACACCAATACATAAACAACAATAATTGATATCCAGATGTACATGGATCTGAAGTTCGTTGAAAATCCAAGCATTCGTTCTTGAGATAGAGCTATTGCGGAAATCAGAAAAACAGCATAGCAGCGCCACCTATTGAGCGATTTACACCAAACTGTATAAAATGTCAATTCATGTCAAGAACTAACTGATTCTAAAGTTTGATGAAAATTCGTGTATTAGTTCTTGAGATACATTTATAGTGGAAATTCTGAAAAATACAGCATAGCAGCGCCACCTGTTGAGCGATTTGCACCAAAACATAAACAGTACTAATTCATATCAAAGTATACTTGAATCTGAAGTTTGATGAAAATCTAAGCATTAGTTGTTGAGATAGAGCTATTGCGGAAATCGTAAAAAATGCAGTATAGAAGCGCCACCTATTAAGTGATTTACACCAAAATGTACAAAACTTCAATTCATGTCAAGGACTAACCGAATCTTAAGTTTGATGAAAATCCGTGCATTAGTTTTGGAGATTGAGCTATTGCGGATATGGTGAAAAAGGCTGCATAGCAGCGCCACCTGTTGAGCGATTTACACCAAAACCTAATCAGCACCAATTTATATCAGGGACTAACTGAATATAAATTTTTATTAAATTCCGTGCATTAGTTCTTGAGATACAGCGCCCACAAAATTTGTGTCACATACAGACAGACTCACAGATAGACATTTTGTAAAAACATGTTTTTTGGAATCTCTGACCCCTAAAACGTGTAAATCCGTCGAAAACCGAAAGTCGAAAATTTTAACGAATTCAATACTTTCTTCTTGTAAAGATAGAAGAAAGTAAAAATTTACTAATATAAACAAAGATATATTTAATACAAAAAAGAGCTTATTCAAAATGCAAACGATAAAATTACTTCATATCATTTATATACATAAGCATAAATTATTTTTTATAATTTCAACATATATATAAAAAAATACTTGTACTATAATAAACCTATAGGCTAAAAATATATATATATATATATATATATATATATATATATATATATATATATATATATATATATATATATATATATATAGTATGCACGGCGATCACATGAAATATTAAATCGGTTTATAACAGAGCAATGTGAAAATAAAGTGTTCTTCAATTCGTACAAATGTGAAATGCATATAAAATAGGTGCCTGAATTTTCGTTCATTCTTAATATATCGCGTATTACAAGCTAATTTTTTTTTTACTCTGTTTTTCAAAAAAATTATCTTTCAAAAAATAAGTTTTCCGCATCAAAAGTATCTAATACACATAGGATTTCTATACATTCATTGCAATGAACTTGATCTTAGCGCCCTCTGGCGAAATTGTAATTTTTTGGATATGGTTTCGCTTGTTGATTTCCACACTATGTACTTCTAGACACTGTAGTTCTACGCTTAGTAAGCAATGTGGTAAAACATGTATTAAATGTATGTCATTTATTTTTTTTTAATGCAAACGACACGTATAAAGCCATCAAAATACGATCTATACATATTAAATATGGACGTATTATTAACCTTATTTAAAAAAGAAGTTTGAAAACTTTTTCGATTGTTATTAATGTATGTATCATAGTTATTACATTTGAATAAATTTAGGGAGAATTTATATTAATTTTTATATATTTGTTAGTTTTTAAGAACGAATTAATTCAACGCCCACACAAATGTATACAAAATCTATGATCGGTTAATGAACAGTTCGGTTAACGAACATTGTTTTGGAACGGATTAAGTTCGTTAACCGATCACCCACTGTATGATCTTTTCTCAACCAGGCTTTTGTCTTTTTCTAAAGATATTGGAAACAGCTAAGATAGTGCAAATGATAAATATATATAATATATGATATTGATAAATGATAATATATGATAAATGATATAATATAACTCGTTAGAAAACATTAAAAATTGCAAAAAATTGAAACTCTGATAAAAGTATCAAAATGGGAGGGGGGGAGCGAACGGCAAATAAATGACCTACAAAATAATATTTTTACTGCACTCGACGGAAATTCTTCTCTGTTCTCAGCGGGAATAGTCGAAAATTATGTAGGAAACTGCAACGAACAGTTTAATTAATCACTAATAAATAAAAATCGGTTTTTCGGATGTTATCCATTCTCAAGTAAGCACTTTCATTTGCGTAACTCATAACTGAATTTGTAGATGTGGTTGTCGCAAAATAATGGTGATGTTACTGGTGATTTTGCATGTTTGTCTGTTTGCATAAACTTTGTTTATGTCTGTTTGTTTGTCTGTTTGTTTAACATGTTTGCTGTACGTGAAAATACTTACTTGAGTGGGTAACATCCAGAAAACCGATTTTCCGTAAAGGGAGAACTGATTAATGATGCATTGTTGAAGCCACTCGGAAACGTTTCCGAAAATGATGGACAGCTAATAAAAAATTATTTATATAAATTCTTTTTTAATCCTAATGCGGTGTTCATTTTGAATGAACATTATTTAAAATATGCGGAGCTTCCAAGTTTCCTACCACTATTTTAATTCAGAAAATGTTCTTTTTTTTTAATTGGAACATTTGAGCGATTCAAGAGAACAACAATTTCTCTAAAATAATAGTGGTGTGCAAAAAGCCGCAGACTCAACAACTCTGAACGCTGGGTCAACTTTTGGGTCAAAAACGACCCGAACACCTTAGCAGGGTTAAATTTCAAAAATAAATTGTTTTCGGATTTTTATAAAGATAAAGAAGCGCTTCGCGGGATTTTAATATTTTCGTTCGTGATTATAGTATATTTTCGTATCTTGCAATCCAGCACAATTTCACCAGAGACTCCTTTTTTTTTTTCAGTTCACCCTTTTTCATATAGAATATTATCATGCTTGAAATCATGCTTCAATATTTTGCAATAAATTACTTGATTAAAAGCTAAAAAGAAAACGAAAAAAAAAATAATAAACTAGTAACGAAAAAAAAAGGAATAAACAAAAAAAATTGGAAAATTATATTATTTTGAAACAATTTTCTCTCATATTTTATACTAGGAGGCATTGTCCCTACGAGCTAAGTTCACCAAACCCGTCCAAATCCTACTGGTTCTACAAACAACACTAATTTGCTATGTTTTAAAAAGATTACCTGATTACGAAAGATTGAAAGGTATTACTACGATCAGTGGTTGGTCTCATCAAAAGTTTTTTTTTTCTTTTATCGTTTTCCCGCTAGAAATTATAGAAAGAAAGGAAAATTATTAGTCGAAAGGGGCGTTTTATCAGGGTCTCATATTTTTTGGAAGACGGTTTATTAAGATATTATATAATTATTCTTTTATTTGGATAAAGATCCAGGACATTGAAAAGTTAATTATTTATGCAGGCTGATTTTTTAAGCAAATGAAATATGTTTTAAAGAATACTTTTTTCAAAATTACCTAAAATCATTATCTTAAATTAAAAACTAAATAAAAATACTAGCATTATATTTACCTGAAGTAAGAAATATTTTTTTTCTTTTAACTGGTACAACATCTGTGTAATCCTAGTATCCGATTCGCTACAGGCAATTAATGAAAATAATTTCACGATCGAAAGACTATGCAAGTAAAATAATGAAATACTAAAAGCACGTGACACTACAACATTATGAGAATTTGTGGTTTTGCATGCGTCTGGCGCAGTCTACCCTTTGTGAATTCTGCTGATTTCCGTACAAGACAATCTTTGAAAAGAAAAGAAAAAGCATGAAATTCTCTCCGTTAGTTTTGTTCGTGTCGATTTAATCCATTTTCCATAATAAAGATTATGAACCCTTCGATTATCATTCGGCTGTAATTATCTGAAATGTACTCCGTATTTTTATTCTAAAATGGGAGGGAAAAAATCACACTTAAAAAAAAAAAGTTTTGATACATATAATGGTAAGGAATTTTATGTTCAATATATGTGAGGCAAATGCCGCCCTTTATGCGTGCGCCCTGAGGCGGCCGCCTCGCTGCCTCACCCCTGGCGCCGGCCCTGTAACGCTAAATATGTTGCTATCAAATTCATCGTAGCTACGCCACTGTATGGAGCTCATAGCCCCCCCCCCCTCCCCCCAAACAACAACATACAACAACAATAATAGCAACAGCAACTTTATAAATGCACATTTAAATTGATTACGTGAGTTTCAATACTCGCCTTATCTAAAATTAAAAAAAAAAAAAAAAAAAAAAAAAAGAGTTTTATTCATCAAATCTATTCTGTTGGTGAACCTGCACCGAAAAAACGCTACAAACAGCAAAAAAAAAATTAGTTTTATACTGTATTTTTGGCATTGTAAAATCAAAATCCTGATTTACAATGAAATCCAATGGACGCAGTCAGAGATTTTTCGCGATTTCCCAAAGTTAGATTTTTTGGATAAGGCGAGTTTTGAGACTCGCATGCTCCCTCAATTATTATTTTCTCTTATTTCGTTAAATTTATAGTGGCGCCATCTGTTATAAAATAATGAAATATTTATCTGAAAAGTTAAGTGGATTACCAGTTATTTGTTAGTACGAAATGTAATCCCACACAGCTGCGGGAAACAAGTCCAAGGCCGGTGTTTTTTCACTTAAAAAGATCTAAATCTACCTTAATTTTCGAATAGAAATCATTTTATGATAGACTAGATTATTTAATATACAGATTTTTGGCAATTAAATAGAGCATAGACTACTATTCGTAAATTCTGGTAAATACTTAGAATTTCTGGTGTCAAAACTATTCAGCCGTGTTGACAATTTAGCGTGTTTTATAATTTAAAGTACCAAACAGAATCTCCGAATAGTAGTCTTTGCTTTGCTTTATAACCGAAAGTCTGCGTCATTAAATAAAGCAAGAAAAATCTATGTGGCTGCAGTATCGCAATTCCTATTTACCAAAGGGCTGCGCATATATAACGTTATCACTTTAGGGAGGAGGGGATATCTGGCACTTGATATCATAAGATATTGCTGGAGGGATTGGGGTGGGGGGTTGTATTTTGTTATCGTTATCATTTTTGATCCAACCAAACTTTTTTTTTTTCAGTAACTTTTTTTTTTTTTTACATCCAAATAGTTTGATACCTTTATTATAGTATTATTATTACTTTCTTCTATCATTACAAGAAGAAAGTATTGGATTCGTGAAAATTTTCGAATTCCGGTTTTCGACGGATTTACACGTTTTAGGGGTCAGAGATCCCGAAAAACATGTTTTTACAAAATGTCTGTGAGTCTGTCTGTCTGTATGGGACACAAATTTTGTGGGCGTTCTATCTCAAGAACTAATGCACGGAATTGAATAAAAATTTGTATTCAGTTAGTACCTGATATAAATGGGTGCTGATTAGTTTTTGGTGTAAATCGCTCCACAGGTGACGCTGCTATACAGAATTTTTCATGATTTCCGCAATAGCTCAATCTCCAGAACTAATGCACAAATTTTCATCAAACTTCAGATATAGTTAGTCCTTGACTGAATTGATGTTTTATACATTTTGGTGTAAATCGCTCAACAGGTGGTGCTGCTATGCTGCATTTTTTGTGATTTCCGCAATAACTCTATCTCAAGAACTAATGCTTGTATTTTCAACAAACTTCAGATTTAGGTAATACCCTGATATGAATTAGTGCTGTTTATGTTTTGGTGCAAATCGCTCAACAGGTGGAGCTGCTATGCTACATTTTTCAGAATTTCCACTATAGCGCTACCTCAAGAACTAATGCACGAATTTTCATCAAACTTCAGATTCAGGTATGCCTTGATATCAATTAGTGCTGTTTATGTGATTTATATAAAAGAAAGTTTAGCGATGGCCACAACATGCTAGTTTTTATATGTTTTTATGAAAATACAAAGCTATTATTGAAGTCATTAAATGTTTATAAAATCATTTCATTCTAAAATTTGGAATATCCCAACGTTTGGCATTCCTGTTCCTCTGCCATATACGCATGTAATTCGCTGTTAGAGAAATCAGGAGCATAATATGTATTAAATGATACTTGCTAGTAGTAATAAAACAAGCCATAGAATGATGGCCACTGTTTTGTGGATAAGTTCTGGTTTCAACCTCTCCGGGCAGGGGGATAGAGCAAGAATATAATATTACTTTTGAATGCATTATGTAAGAATAATCTATTATTAAATGCTTTTAAATATTAACCAACTCTTTTAGATGTTATTTGATTTTAAACTTACTCCATGTATTGATATTTTATTGACTTGAATCCGTAAAGTATACGATTAAGACAGAGGCGTCGCGATGGGGGGTTATGGGTGGGAGCCTCCCACCCCAATGTATGTGAACTTGGGAAATTTGAGCTTAGAGTTGGAAAATTGTAGATTTTTGAAACACTTTTTCTTTTTTTTTTTAATCAAAAGTAAAAAAAAAAAAAAAAAAAAAAAAAAAAAATATTGTTTTGTTGACTACCTTTCTGAGTTCCAGAATAGTAAAATAGTTAAACTTTGAAAAGAAATACAAAAAGCAGCCAGACTCCATTTCTCATTATGTTTCTCTGTGCTACGAAAATATCATGCATCAACCAGACCTGAATTTCTCTACTGTTCTCCATCAACAGTGTCTCTAATACATTTCCTCCAAAACTTTGTTCCTTTCTCAAAAATCTAAAAATATGAGGCTATTTTCATATGAAGTACGATTATGACTCGTACACAATTGAAGACAAAAACTTTCATTAAATGAACCAATAATTATAATTTTTTATGTCTTTAGTTTCAGCATTTTTCTTTGGAAAGATTTTTCTTTTTTTTTTTTTTTTTTTTTTTTTTTGGTATAAGTATCCTTATCATTAAACACACATTGAACATATCATTTTAGTGGGAAAATAGAGCAATTTGTTTCACGTTGGGAAATTTTTGAATTATAAGTTGGGAAAATTTTGAACTCTCACCCCCCGAAATTTTTTTTGTAGCTACGGCCCTGGACTAATAAATGTACAATCATATGTGTATATCACTGCAAATGTTCAAAAAGAAGGAAAATAATCTAAAAATAAAAGAATTTTTAGACACTGATAACGATATCATCGAGTGGTGGTGGTGTGGGGGGGGGAGGTAGTCCAAGGAATGACGTATGATATCGTAAGGGGGGAGGGGATCCAACATTAGCAAAATACCCACTTTGGGTATTTACCTGGTTATTTATTCTTTAATTAAACGTAGCTCAGAAAAACATCCCTAGTTATACTGTTATAAATTATGATGGATTAGTGTAAAAGAAAGAAAAAAATTAGAACTTTAGATTTCTTACAACTGTTAAATTTTAAAGAAGCTCAACGTTTTACATTTAAAAAAACAATTTAAATGTCTTTTTAATTTTAATGAAGAATGCAAAAAATATAATGTATCTTTTGAGAAGCATTTTATAAAAAGTACCAGAAAGATAGCCCGTCAAAAATGGCAGAGATTAAGATATAAAGATGTAGGGGAATGGCGCTCTCTTAAGGGAAAACATGAATAGCTAGTCAAATTTAGACAAAAAAATAAATATTTTATCAACAAAGTATAACTCCGAAGCATAAGGGACAGTTTGCAATCAACTAATTTGCATAAAAGTTTAAGGAATTTCTTTTATCGTTTTATTTAAATAATCATCGATTGAGCGGTAATGCCCGACATGGTAGAGTAATTGCGCTCAGATTTTAATACAACGTTTAAGTAAGACAAAAGTCACATACGTAGTTGTGTGGGCTGTTCACACCACTGCAGACTTTTTGCAACCACTTTACGTATATTGTGCACACACATTGTGTTAGACATATAGTGGGCTACTTTTTTTATATTTAGGTGTTTTGATTTTCACCACTTTTTTGAAATCGTAAAATTCTCCTTGTTTAATGACATACGAATAAAGGCGAAAACAGGGAAATTTTACCATTTTAAAAAAGTGATGTAAATCAACAAATTTGAATTTAAAAAATGTTCCGAGTGGCAACACTTCTTCTGGGATTCCACGTGAGCGCCATTACCCGTTATCGCCATGTTGGGTTTTATTGCATTATTATTGGCGTAACAACGCACTACAAAAATAAATAAAAGCATGAAAGTACAGCTAAATGTATATATTTTGTAGACATAATGAATAAATTAATATTTGAAAATAAGAGTGTACACTTATCTTCAAGTTAGGTGTTGTAGAATTTTATAATAAAATAACTTTAAACTAAAAATTTGAGAACACAAACATACTTTCCTCCCGACGGGCACTAAATCCTTACTGGGAACTTAGGATGAAATTCGCTAGGTGCCGGTACCGATCGTACGTTTTCAATTCTATTCTGTTTAGAGATATTTGGTGAGCGGGATTACCCTTCTGAGCATCAGTACCCTACTTTCCCCTAAACATGTGCGAGAATATGAGATTTTTTTGCTTGTTCTTCAGTGATAGAATGAAAATAACACATTTTAAACACGAAACACAGTTCTGAAAAACTATGTACAGTAGAAGACAACTGATTCGCGCAGCTTGGTTCCAAGTGTTGGGCGGATTTGAGGCTTTTTGCGGATTACAGGACATGTCTATTCAAAGGGGCCTGAAAATTGTATAGATATTTTTTAAACCTCAAAGAAAGGTACCGGGAGGGATATCTATGCTCTACATGTTGCCATCTATGTTCCCTCGTCTGAGCAGTCCATCTCGGATTGTCAATATCATCGAATAGGGAAAACATGTTTTTTTTTTAAAATGAAGTTTGTACGAAAACTGTAGCTCAATTTAATGATTTATTTACGATTTCTTAAAGTAATTTTTATGATGATTTAAAAAAAAAAAATACATGATTAAAAAAAATTATCTCAACGATTTAAATTTGTGGTAGAGTTGCTACAATCGGTGTTTGATTGCCGAGAGCCAATTAAAATTTGAAAAGCAGATTAAACACGAGACACGCACACACTCTGGCGCTAAACTGCAATCTGTCAGTGAAAAGGCCGATTTTCATTTTATGTTGAACATAAAATTTATCGAAGTACTCAGTAACTGCTATAAGTGATAAAAATAAATTTTAAAAGTCATCATGAAAGAATCAATAGAGATCTTCTTACTTAGTGTTGCAATGATTCAGCATCCATGGAGCTTCCTAAAATTCGGAAAGAAATGCTATACAGAATAATGAAACAAAAATATGAAATAATTCATGTTCAGAAATTTCCATTTTTAATATTGCAGTTAATTTCATTATGCTTGTGCTCGCACGATTTTTGTTTTTGTTTGTTAGTTTTTCAATTTGAATTTTTTGCGAAACTATTTTTAACATTTTATTTTCTTGAGAGTGTTGCCGTCGGATGCAATGAAACATGTCGAATTGCAAATAAATAAAGGTATTTTTTGCCTTTTAAAATTTATTTTTATCACTTATAGCAATTATTGAGTACTTCGATGTTTTGAAGGAATTTTTATATATACAGTCAGACCTCGTTTTCCCGACACCCGGTTTTTGCGTCACTCCGCTTATCACGTCAGTTTTTCAAAGTCCCGCTTTTCTGTATAGGATTTTAATGTAAATAAACTCCGGATTTTACGTCGCTGAATTATTTTCAACCGCTCAATAATTTTATCCCGACGGTTTAGAAAAATTGTCCATTTTTTATAATCCATCTTATAAGCACGGCAATTAAACGGTAATAAATGTCTTAGCCAAACTTTTCACGAAAGTGTCTAAATTACCCACTGAGATAAATGAGAAATTTTACTTCAATCCTTTATCTGAATAAATAAACCCACACACTATGAATGAACCACTTAAGCTCCAGAAGACGTATCAGTCTACTCGCGGTCTTTTTATTCTGGTCAGGTGGCGCTTTCTTGTGGCTACACGGCGTTTTTCATCCGACTAAAACCGAAGCATTGCATTGCATTGACACGATCAGAAATTATCTAACATCCATTTCTGAAACAAGGAATACTGATTACAATTCATTGCATAATATTGAAAAAATAATTGTAGGAGGGGATAAGCAATCCTTAATTAATAGTTCATGTAACAATAAAAAAACAGTCATCATAAATCTGATTTTTATTCTTTAAGAATAGTTATGAATTTAAAATTGCCTTAAATTAATTAAAAATACAGCTTTTTATAAACATATTTTTATCCAACTCCGGTTATCGCGACACTCCGGTTATGACGACACTTTTTGCTGGACATTAGAGTGTCGGGATAACGAGGTTCGACTGTAGTTTATAAAACTTATATTAAGTTGAATTGGTACGTTGCATCAGAATATGCTCGGAATTGTGTTTTTTAGCTCACGGGCTATCAAACCCTGAGAGCTAATGTGCCCGCAAGTTCTGTATGTATGTATGTACGTATACGTACGTACGTACGTACGTAACGCGATAACTGTTGATAGAAATAACCGATTTGCTTCACAATTTTTTTCTGTGTTCATTCTCATAAGGCGCTACCCTGATTAGTTTTTGGGGTTCATTGGTTAAGTATAAAGGGGGGGGGTGCAGGGCCAATCCCCCCTTAACTTAGATAAATGGTTTTTTCATGCAGAATTATCAGATTTGCTTCAATTTTGGTATACCGGTTAATTCTGATAATGCGCTTACAGGATTAGATTTGGAGGTTCATTGTTTAAGTATAAAGGGGGGGCGGGACGGGGAGCTAATACCCCTTAATTTAGATAAATGGGTTTTTCTATCCGATTTGCTTCAAATTTGGTATACCGGTTTATTCTGATACGGCGCTTTCCTGATGAGTTTGGAGGCTCATTGGTTAAGTATAAAGATGTGAAACAGGGGGAGAGGGTAATCCCCCCTTAATTTATTTTTTGAAAGACGATTCTTCTTTTTGAAAGACGATTTTTATTCTTTGAAGTAAGAGTACAATATATAATTAGTGTGAATAGACTGTGAGCTCAATGCCGTCAGTTTATCTGGGCATTTTTCTTTTTTATTTTCCTTGCCACTCGTCATTTAGTCACTGATTTATGACCTGTGTTTGAAAAAATAAAACTACAGCTAATCATTTGTTATTCGCTCGAAGCTAAATTTCTTAGAGTATGTAATGCTGTGAATTACCGATGACTCACATAGCAATCTGTGTGTCAAATTTTTAAAACGTTCCAATTTATACAGATAGTAGAGTAGATCATCAGGTGACGCACTGAGTATCTTGTTTCCTTAGAAAATAAAACCATGAAAAATATTCATGACGCACTAGGGAAAACCCTGATATATTATTTTTTAATCCAATTTTGTTAAAAAAAATCACAATTCCGAGCATATTCTGATGCAACTTATCAATTCAACTGAATATAAATTTTGTAAACTACTAGCAAACCCCGCGGCTTTGCTCGCGTAACAGTGGAAATATGCCAAGTGATATTCATATGTCTAACTTTTATTTAAAAAAAAAATTATACTTTTAGGAATAATTCAAAAATTACTATTTAAAACACAGTTTAACTAAACCTCATTATTACACTGCATTAGGCAGAAATGAAACTTAAATGAATAAAAAGAACTAAACTAAATAAATGATAATTTAGAAAATATTTTGAAGCTTTTATGATCATTTAATACGCTCATTTCAGTATTCATATGAAATAATGAATAAACCATTCTTAGTACGCATTTACATCTAAAAAATAACAATCATCGCAAATTCCAAGCTTCTTGTCTATCGGTCTACCACCTGTCTGGTGACAGTGGCACTAACATAAAATGCCTATGTTGAAACACAAACTATCACCATTAATTTGGCAACATTAATTTTGAAATCGGTTTGTTATTTCCTAATATTCCATAGAAATGGTAATTCAGAAAGTTTTTAAAGGCTTTCTTTAGAACATTTGCTATTCCTCCTGCCAACCCGATGTGGTAATGACACTGGCTTAAAATATAACCTCTGTGGAATCAGAGACTGTCACCATTGATTCGCAACCATTACTTCCGTAATCGGTTTATTATTTCCAGAGATTGCATAGAAATCGTAATTTAGGACTTTTTTAGTACGCTTTTCGCCCCTCCTCTTCACTTCACCTCATTTAAATTTCGAATTTATTTTCGAAAGTTCTTAGAGGATATTTATATGTTATAAGTAACAACCATGTCATACTTAAAGTTTCTACCCTCTTCAGTATCACAGATATCGCAATTTAGAAAAGTCCTTCCGGCCAGTGCCGGGAGGAAGAGGTAGCTTTCAAATTCCTCATTTTAAAAAAGCAAACTTATATTATTCAAACACACGAAGCTCAATTTAGTGGAAACCGAATATAGGAGATTCAATACTAATTTTTATCAATACTAAATCATTATGAATGAGAATTTCGCGAAATTAGTCAGCTTTATCCAAGCTGCTTTTATTTAAAGTAACTTATATTTGGCTGAGATGTTGATGTATACTATCCACATGCCTTCTTACATGGAAATAGGCGAATACGTGTGTTATCGCGTCACAAATACAAGATCGTTTCAAAATGTTAGCCATACTAGAAATTCAAAGTGCTATAATTCACCCATTTTTTAAGATATAAACAAAAGAACAAATTTTCAGAAACAAAATCTGCTCCGGAATCTTTGTATCAAGGCCAAACACACAAAAAAAATCTTTTTCATTTTCAATTTTTTAATACCTCATTTTAAATTTTAAATTAAATTTTTTTTTTAAATGGCAATCCTTTTGAAATAAGATAGCGAATGAAGCTGGCCAACGAACGCGGTCGAGACATTGGTATGTACTATGTACAGACCAAGTAACATCCAAATCGGTTCATAAATACGCTTGTTATCGCGTGACAAAAATCAGGTCGTTTTAAAATGTCAGCCACAATAGAAATTCAAAATGCTATAACTCAGACATTTTTTTAGATATAGACGAAACAAAAACTGTTCCGGAATCTTTGTATTAAGGTCGAATACATACGAAAAAATCTTTTACATTTTCCAATATGTTGGTATCTCATTTTAAATTAAAATTTTTTTTTAAATGGCCGCCATTTTGAAACAAGATGGCGGATGAAGCTGGCCAACGAACTCGGTCGAGATATTTGTATGTACTATGTACACACCAAGGTACATCTAAATCGGTTCATAAATACGCCTGTTATCACGTGACAAATATCAGGACGTTTCAAAATGTCGGCCACGCTAGAAATTCAAAATGCTATAACTCAGCCAATTTTTAAGATATAGACGAAACAAAATCTGCTCCGGAATCTTTGTATAAAGGTCAAATACATAAGAAAAAAATATAGTTTCAATTTTCAATTTTTTGATAACACATTTCAAATTTAAATTTTTCTTAAAAATTTAAATGGCTGCCATTTTTAAACAAGATGGCGGTTGGAGCTGGCCAACGAACTCGGTCGAGACATTGGTATGTACTATGTACAAACGAAGTTACATCCAAATCGGTTTATAAATACGCCTTTTATCGCGTGACAAAATTCAGGACGTTTCAAAATGTCAGCCACGCTAGAAATTCAAAATGCTATAATTCCGCCATTTTTAAAGATATAGACGAAACAAAAACTGCTCCGGAATCTTTGTATAAAGGTCAAATACATAAGAAAGAAATATTTTTCCATTTTCAATTCTTTGGTACAACATTTCAAATTTAAAAATTTTAAAAAATTTTTAAATGGCCGCCATTTTGAAACAAAATGGCGGATGAAGCTGGCCAACGAACTCGGTCGAGACACTGGTTTATACTATGAACATACCGAATTACATCCAAATCGGTTCATAAATTCGAGAGTTACAGTATGACAAAGGTCAGATATATATATATATATATATATATGGATATATATATATATATATATATATCAACTTTTGAACGGAGGGTGGTTTCGGGGTCTGGGGGTCATGATCGATGAAAATATACCAACATTTTTTGAAATCGTTTTCCTCCGAACGGCTGCAATAGGTAGCTTTTTGTAATGAAAGCTACCTAATATTTTTTGCTCCTGTCAATTCCAGGTGGTAAGAAGCAAAGACTGTCATGATCAATTTCCAACCACTACTTTTGAAATCGGTTTGCTACTTTCTGAGTTCGCGTAGAAATCGCCATTTAGAAAGTTTTTAGAACACTTTTCGTGCATTATCACCCTTCGTAAATTTCGATTTTTTTAAGAAATGTTCTTAAAGATCATTTGTGTCTTATAACTACCATTCCAAATTTCACGCTTCTAGGCCCTTCAGTTGCACAGAAATCGCATTTTTAAAACGTTTTTTGCTCCTGCACCGCCTTTGGGATAATGGCATCGACATAAAATATAGCCTATATTGGAGCAAGGGCTGTCACCATCATTTTAACACCATTATTAGGTAGCTTTCTTTACAAAAAAGCTACCTATTGCAGCCGTTCGGAGGAAAGCGATTTCAAAAAATTTTGGTATATTTTCATCGATCATGACCCCCAGACCCCGAAACCACCCTCCGTTCAAAATTGATATATATATATATATATATATATATATATATATATATATATATATATATATATATATATATATATATATATATATATATATATCTGACCTATGTCACACTGTAACTCCCGTAATTATGAACCGATTTCGATGTAATTTGGTGTGTACATAGTACATACCAATGTCTCGACCGAGTTCGTTGGCCAGCTTCATCCGCCGTTTTGATTCAAAATGGCGGCCATTTAAAATTTTTAAAAAAATTTAAAACTTGAAATGTGGTACCAAAAAATTAAAAATGGAAAACTATTTTTTTCTTATGTATTTGACCTTTATACAAAGATTCCGAAGCAGTTTTTGTTTCGTCTATATCTTAAAAAATGGCTGAGTTATAGCATTTTGAATTTCTAGCGTGGCTGACATTTTGAAACGTCCTGAATTTTGTCACGCGATAAAAGGCGTATTTACGAACCGATTTGGATGTAATTCGGTGTGTACATAGTACATACCAATCTCTCGACCGAGTTCGTTGGCCAGCTTCATCCGCCATTTTGTTTCAAAATGGCGGCCATTTAAAAATTTTTTAAAAATTTAAAATTTGAAATGTGGTACCAAAAAACTGAAAATGGAAAAATATTTTTTTCTTATGTATTTGACCTTTATACAAAGATTTCGGAGCAATTTTTGTTTCGTCTATATCTTAAAAAATGGCTGAGTTATAGCATTTTGAATTTCTAGCGTGGCTGACATTTTGAAACGTCCTGAATTTTGTCACGCGATAAAAGGCGTATTTATGAACCGATTTGGATGTAACTTCGTTTATACATAGTACATACCAATGTCTCGATCGGGTTCGTTGGCCAGCCTCACCCGCCATCTTTTTTAAAAATGGCGGCCATTTAAATTTTTAAGAAAAATTTAAATTTGAAATGTGGTACCAAAAATTGAAAATTGAAAAAATATTTTCTTCTTATTTGTTTGACCTTGATAAAAAGATTCGGGAGCAGTTTTTGTTTCGTCTATATTTAAAGAAATGGCTGAGTTACAGCATTTTGAATTTCTAGCGAGGCTGACATTTTGAAACGTGCTGATTTTTCTCACGTAATAACAGGCGTATTTATGAACCGACTTGGATGTACCTTGGTGTGTACATAGTACATACAAATATCTCGACCGAGTTCGTTGCCCAGCTTCATCCGCCATCTTGTTTCAAAATGGCGGCCATTTAAAAAAATTAAAAAATAAAAAAATTTAAATGAGATACCAAAAAATTGGAAAATGAAAAAGATTTTTTTGTATGTGTTTGACCTTAATACAAAGATTCCGGAACAGTTTTTCTTTCGTCTATATCTAACAAAAAAGGGCTGAGTAATAGCATTTTGAATTTCTCTTGTGGCTGACATTTTAAAACGACCTGATTTTTGTCACGCGATAACGGGCGTATTTATGAACCTATTTGGATGTAACTTGGTCTGTACATAGTACATACCAATGTCTCGACCGAGTTCGTTTGCCAGCTTCATTCGCCATCTTGTTTCAAAAGGGTTGCCATTTAAAAAAAATTAAATTTAAAATTCAAAATAAGGTATTAAAAAATTGGAAAATGAAGAAGATTTTTTTTTATGTATTTGGCCTTGATACAAAGATTCCGGAGCAGTTTTTGTTTCTGAAAATTTGTTCTTTTGTTGATATCTTAAAAAATGGTTGATTTATAGCACTTTGAATTTCTAGCATGGCTAACATTTTGAAACGATCTTGTATTTGTCACGCGATAACACACGTATTCGCCTATTTCGATGTAAGAAGGCATGTGGATAGTATACATCAACACCTCGACCAAGTTCGCTGGCCAGATTCATCAGCCATCTTGTTTCAAAATGGCGGCTATTAAATTAAAATATATATATATATTTAAAGTGAGGTGCAAAAAAATTAGAAATTGAAAAAGGTTTCTTTCTTAAGTATTTGATCTTGATATAAGGATTCAGGAGCATTTTTTGTTTGTCTTTACCTTAAAAAATGGCTCAGATATAGCAGTTTCAATTTCTATTGTGGGTGACATTTTGAAAAATCTGATTTTTTGCATGCGACAGCACTCATATATATTAACCGATTCCGATGTGAGTGAGCATGTGCACAGCAATTACTAAGGTCTCGACCAAGTTCACTGCTTAGCCTCATCCACCATGTTGTCTTAAAATGACAGGCACTTTAAGAAATTGCCGAATTTGGCAGCCAAATATAAGTTACTTTAAAGAAAAGCAGCTTGGATAAAGCTGACTAATTTCGCGAAATTCTCATTCATTATATTGATAAAAATTAGTATTGAATCTCCTATATCCTTCCACTAAATTGAGCTTCGTGTGTTTGCATGATATAAGTTGGCTTTTTTAAAATAAGGATTATGAAAGCTACCTCTTCCTCCCGGCACTGGCCGGAAGGACTTTTTTTAAAATCGGTTCGTTACTGCCTGAGAATGCGTAGAAATCGCCATTTAGAACGCTTTTTAGGACGTTTTTTGCGAATTTCCACCTTCTTTAAATTTCGAATGTTTTAAGAAATGTTCTTAGAGTTCATTTATATCTTATAAGTAACTACCATTGTTTCTAGGCCTTTCAGAAACACAAAAATTGCATTTTTAGAGCGTTTTCTCCTCCTGCACCCCCTTTGGGGTAGTGTATAGTAATGCACTCTACACAGAAAATTGCAGAAAATTTTTCGGCACCAGTATTACCTTATAGAAAATATCTTCTTAAAAGAAGGCGAAATTTTGCGCGTTTAACCTAGATTTATTTTTCTATAAAAAGATACTGGTCGTTTTCCTGGAAAAATAACGATATCCGTACGAACAATGTGTCTGTGGTGCCGGCTCCCGGTCTATCCTGATGAAAGTGGAAATTTATATGAAAGTGAAAGATTTCGTGTTACATAGAGACACTATAACCGTGCAACTGATTTGGAGGTTTACGAAACTGAGAAATGTATAACAAGAATTTGAGTTTCTGGTTGGCGCGAATCTAAAATCAACCGAAAATCTGTTAAGTTAATATTGCCTGGAGCTTTCCCTTTATTGCTGGCTTGAATGGACTTGAATTGTTAAGCGAGGTTTTAAATGCGAAAACATTATTTTTATCATTAGATAAGAACTTTTATAAAATGGATCATTTAGAAACTCTTTAGTTGCTGCATAATTTTAAAACTTAGGAAGAACAAGGAATTACAAAAACATGGAGACAGCGCTCATAATTTATAAGTATTCCAGTAACAATAAAATAGTAAAAAACTACTTAAGATCTACTATGAGTCGAGAGATTAAGCAACCAGAGTTTACTTTCTATAAAATTCAGTGTGACGCAATCTTTACATATAAAATAATAAATTATTTTGCTACCCTAAACGCAAGAAAAATAAAATGGAAGTACATGTATTTACCTGATATAATATTTTATTTTATGTTAATTAAAACATTGTATATTTATTTTTTAAATTAAGTTCTGCAGGTTTTTTGTTTGTTTTGCTTTTTTAGTACTTATCGGTTGAAGGGACCTCTTGTTTCCAACCGGATTCTTAGCGAATTTTACCCATTTTCTGCAGCTTAAAGACTAACAACAACTAACAATGGCTAGAAAAATATGTGAGAAAGATTAAGAAAAATCTGTCGTAAAGCATCATGATCTCATTAACAAATAAGTGCAATTTTCTTTACTGTTATTTAGTTGTTTGAAATTTCTGAATTAAAATTAAATCTTTTAAAGTTCCAAAATAAACGCAAAATATTTATTCAATATAATTTATTTCTGTTTCTGCCCTTTATCAATTTTGAAAGAGGGGGGGGGGGGCGCCAAATTGACACGCTGCCCCGGGCGCAGTTTTCTATTCGCACGACCCTGAGAATTAATATTGATAAATTTTGTATAATTAGTGCACTCAATTATTTCTCCCTCTCCTATCCCCATTTAATTACATTATCATTAAATAAAAATATTTTGTTTCATTAAATGTATATGTGTTATTTATGTGTTTGATATGTTATTGCTGAGTGCCAAATTAATTTATTGCAATAAAAGTATAAAGAATAATTAATTACAGACGTTCAAAAGTAAAAATTTAATACTTGGCACAATTTTAAATATGTTCAACATACGCGAATTTCAGGCAAGATAAAGTAATATAGTTCAGGTGAGTCTAATTTTTATTATTTATTTTTTGCCATGAAGATTCCTCAGTTTATATTTATTTACTTCTTTCACATGCAATGTTTTTCTTAATCACTAACGATCTTTTGGCCAAGATTAATAATAAGCTTTCTTCTTTCTAATTCATATTAAAATTTACATAATATGTTTATAAACTCCAAATCTTAATATTTAAATCCAAATCCTTCTTCTCCTTTATTTTCTTTTATTTCTTTTTTTCCACCTAACATCTAAATTGGGTTATACGCCCGTTCCTTCCCTTTATACTTAACCAATGAACCGCCAAAACTAATCAGGGAAGCGCCTTATCAGAATGAACCTATATACAAAATTTGAAGCAAATCGGATATTTCTATCAAGAGTTATCGCGTTACGTACATACAGAACCCGCGGACACATTAGCCCCCACGCTTTGACAGCCTATGAGCTAAATATGATGGGTTAGTTGACGGGAGTGTGTTTGTAAACTTTTCCTTAACTATTGTACGTATGTCACACGATGTCTAAAAGAAAAATCTCTGCCGGCTCGGCCTACAGGCGTAGGTAGACTTCGAAGTTAAATACTAATTTCATCAAGAAACAGTAAATCAAGATTAGAGTTAAACGCAGTTTAACAATTTTATCTGGACGCTTTTGACGAGTTTTCAATCTGATTTTTCTGTAAGAGCTAGTTTTATCAGAATCATGTAAAGGAGGTATTAAAAAAAATATTTTTCAACGGTCCTATTTTTTCATATTTTAGATGTGGTGTCAACTCACCCCTTCCCTCGTGTCATATTGTGTCACATTTTCTGGATCCCCTGCATCCTATGGTGTGTGACATTAATTAATGGATGATCCATTAAATAAAACTGGTAAAAGCATATTTACACTTAAACACAGCACCAACTTCTGTCAAGGATTAACTGAATCTGAAGTAATATTATTGTGGAAATCGTGAAAAATGCAGAATAGCAGCGCCACCTGTTGGGCGGTTTACACCAAAAACTAGTAAGCACCAATTTATTTCAGGGACTAACTGAATATAATTTTTTATTAAATTCCGTGCATTAGTTCTTGAAATAGAGCGCTCACAAGATTTGTGTTACATACATGAATTTATGTGGCTCAGTGGGGGAGGGGGGGGGTTGCACTTTTCGACCATTGAAAACACAAAATTTCAAATATATCTGGGGGGGGGGGGGGGAGTGTCCTCCCGGGCCACCCCCTGAATTCAACACTGGACAGATAGACATTTTCTAAAAACAGTCAAATAGCGTTCGGAACCTCCTAAGAAGTATAAATATATCCAAAACAGGTAGTCAAGAATTTTCCCGAATCTAATACTTTCTTCTTGTAAAGATAGAAAAAAGTAAAAAGAGAGAAAAAAAAAAGTCCTAATTCGGAAGGAAAGATACAAACTCTCTTGTTCGATTCCGCAATAGAGCGTATTACCTAGTCTCAATGTAAGGAAGAATATGCAAATTACTGAGTATATTTAAACGTACGCTGACAACATTGTCAGAGAATTTCTTTTGCTTCTCCTCTACATAATTAAAAAAAATGCACAAACGGAAGCTTTTTTTTTTTTTTTTTTTTAAACCATTTGGAAAAATGGTTATTGTCCTCGTCAGGGTAGGAAATCAAAAACATATCTCAAGCGTTTTATTGGTTTAATACGCGTTTTATTCGTTTTCTGATTGGTCTATACAGTAATCTGTATTTTCCCTTTACTTTCAACAGAGATGGATACTTCTGTTGCCACTATGACAAAAAAGTAATAAAAACTACAAAAAAATAATAATAATAATAACTCAGAAACAAATTGAGATACAGCTTTCAAACAAATTGCATTTAACACTAGAACCGCTATAGCGGTCATTTTGACCGCTACCAAATTAAAATACTTCGACTCGAACCAGAAATTTCTTTTTAAAATAAGTTAAATATGTACCACGGAGAAATAAGTTAAATAAATATGTCGGATAGTTTTTAATTAAAATTCTGGTGTAAAATATTTTTTTAACACTTGAGTAAAATTTTCGGCTGTTCTAATGTTAAAAGTACATTTTTTTCTCTATACGACGGTGTAAAAAGTAATATTGTGGGATGTTTAGAAGTTTAAGAATGAAATTTCCTTTAAAATCGGTCCAGGTATATTAATGTTTAATCCATGGCGTACGTAATGTATGACCAGCTCCGTAGAAGTTAAAAAATTTACAGTACCGAAAAATGTAATCCATGGCGTACGTAGTATGATCAACTCCGTGAGATTTTTTATGTCTTAAATTTTAGTATTTGAAAAAATCATTTTCCAAATGGTCGTTGTAATTTGTTAAATTGCTTTTTTTTTTTTTTTTTTTTTTTTTTTTACCTGTAAAGCTAAATATATTCGGAGGTTGGGCATATTCACGTTTAATATTTATGGCGAAAAATTATTAATATGCAACCAAATTACAAACTCGTTACAATTTACTGTGATCATTGTTTGTATGTATGTTCTTTGTTAGAATAAAAATCTTGCAAATGTTATATGTCCTCGATTTAAGAATTTTTAGAAAGGCAAAATCGAGCAAAGATTTTGAAAACTTCTGAAAAGGATATTATCATATCTCCAATTAATTCAATGAACGCAGTCCTAGAGTATAAGAGTTTTTACGTTAGTATTGTAACTATATTTGTTGTTGTTGGATCCTGTTTTATTTACTTTAAATTTGTCACTAATGATTTACAATATTAATCATTAATTAACCCGATTGCCTTTTGTTGCCCGAGACAAAAGCAAACATATTTAAATAATCCCGTTAATGAACCATAAATTAGCGCAAAATAATTCCCACCGGTAACCATATACGTATATGCCAAGCGTCAATAAATAATTAATAATGTCGAATAGTAAGTCTGTAAGCAACAATCATAATTAAGACAATTAGGATAATTAACTAACTCAATTGTTTCTTTGAGATTTTGACCTATCAGAATATTGCCACAATAGGGTTTATAAATAAACACTTATCAAATAAACATTTAATCTAGCATTTAGTCGAACATAGATATTAATTCAAAAGGAATTAGATGAAAGAAGATGAGGGGGGGGGGGGGGTTCAAGCAATAAGTATGAATGTCAAAGTCTCAACGAAACTACCTGATCGTATAGAAAATATCTCTTTACCATGTAAAAGCTTGCGCTATGCCTATTTTAAAATTATTATTATTATCATGTTATTTCTTCGTGTCAACAATTAATATTATTTTGTTTCCTGAAAACCCAATTATAATTTCAAATTATAGATAATTCTCTAAACTAACAATTCCACAATATTATGAGGTATATTATTCCTAAATTAATATTTAAGTGTATTTTCAAACCTGCAAATGCCCAAAATTAAAAGAAGTGTTTTAGATTAAGAAAATTGAAAGGGACAATGAAGTCAATAAAATTAATCCACTTAATAAATACTTAGTTTATTTAAGGAGATTAATGCACCATAATAACATCGATAAGTATCTCATCTATAAATATAACCCATAAATTAAATCTTATAATGAATGTATAATTTATTTTCCTTTTAGTCTCCTTTTTAAATATTAAAATACCCCATTATTTATGCACGTATACATATAAACATATACTTTTCGTATCATTTCCCTTTATTACTTCCTTTCATTTATACCTGTAATTTTAAGAAAAGTAAAGAAACTAAAGGATTCTATAACTTTGCAATTGAGTTAAACATTGTTAAAACTGTTGATAATTTATTCAGTTATATTTTACAGTTTAAATAAGTATTACACTTAATAAAAAAATTTCACTCATCAATCTCTTTAAGGAACATGTTGCAAAATCTATTAACTAATGCACCAGAAACGGGACGTCCCTTAGAAAGATTTTTAATAGTAATGTTCATCACTATAAATAGTTTATACGCTAATCAAACCTTGTAGATTGCTGAAAACATTCCTATCCGCTATTCTTCTTCTTAAACGACTAGCACACTGCAAACAGGGAAACTTTGAGTTCAAATACAGTCGGCTCACGTTAATTCGAAATCGGATAAATCGAATCTTCGCTTAATTCGAACTAAACATGAAGTCCCGAAATTTTCAATGGCAGAATAACGTTAAAACTTTTCATTTATTCGAACTCATTTTCTCTTGACTTCGTTTAATTCGAACTAACGAGAATTCCATTTTTTCATTTTTCCTTACTTTCTCACGGATTTCAGATCCTTGAAATAACTTTCTTTCTTTCATTTTTGTCAGAATTGTTCTGAACTAGTATAATAATTCCATGCATTTGAAATCCGCTTTCTTAGTGCGCCCTGTCTGTCCATCAATGACACATTCGCCCTTTCTTCCATTGTGCTTTTCCTAATCCCTTCTGTAGCATTTTACCCAGTGACATTCCAAGAAATTCACTGAGTGGACATCTGTTAAAGATAGGGGAAACCTGTTTTATCATTACATTCTACTTTCACTCTGGGGATCGAATTTTTCAGTCAATGGTTTTACTTACTGCTAAATTGTTTTTTGAGAAAGTAAAAGATATTGTTTCTTTAAAATATGGCTCCACGTGGAAGTTATAAATCGTTAACTCTAGAAGCCAAAGTGGAAATTATTAAAAAGGTAGGATGTGGCCAATCTAAGACAGAAATTGCTGCAGAATATGGAATAAAAAAGAATACGCTGTCTACTTACTTGAAAAATAAAGAATTCATCCTGAAACCGTGGGAAAAGGAAATATTTGCTAAAGGACGAAAACGTATGAGAACAGCAGCCCATGAGGATTTAGAGGAAGCTTTACTGTTATGGACAAAAGATGCATTGGCAAGAAATGTACCTTTGAGTGGACCTATATTGGCAGCTAAGGCGAAAGAACTTGCACTTCTCATGGGTATTAAAAATTTCAATTGCAGCGAAAGATGGCTGATACGTTTTAAGCAGCGAAATAACATCGTACACAAAACTGTGTGTGGTGAAAGTGGTGCTGTAGACCTCACTGCTTGCAATGAATTCTGCGAAAAGCTACCCGAACTTATTTCTACTTATGCAATGAAAGACGTGTTTAATGCCGATGAAACAGGGTTGTTTTATAAACTTCTTCCTAATAAGACTTTAACATTTAAACGTGAAACGTGCACAAGTGATAAACATAGAAAAGACAGGATAACTGTGATGGTAGGTGCCGATATGGATGGAAGTGAGAAGTTAAAATTGTTAGTTTTTGGTAAATCAACTAATCCACGTTGCTTCAAAGGAGTTAAAATACTGCCTGTTGATTATGTGGTAAATGCCACAGCCTGGATGACGCGTGAGATCTGCATCAGTTGGTTAAAAGAACTGGATAAAAAATTTTCTCGTGAAAACAGAAAAATTCTATTGCTGCTAGATAATGTGCAGAGTCATTGTAAACTACCAACACTGAGCTCTATAAAGATTGAATATTTACTCCCTAATACTACAGCACAACTGCAACCGATGGACCAAGGAATAATTCAAAATTTAAAAACTCATTACCGTAAAAGGGTTCTAGAACAAATTTTATTTTCGATTGACCTTAAAGAAAGCTACGACATAACATTACTCACGGCCATCAACGATTTATATGCGGCGTGGGACGCCGTACAACCTGAAACAATAGAAAAATGCTTTCGACATGCCGGATTTATCCATCCATCTAGAAAGAGTGGTTATAATGCAAATGACGAAAACGACAGACCTTTTGAAGAAATAGAATTTCCAAACTTTTCTGAAAAGTTCCAATGCGATATTACGTTCGCAGAGTATGTAGCAGCCGACAATAGTTTAGAAGTATCTGGACTCTTAACTGTGAAAGAAATTCTTGAAACAATTCACGAAAAATGCAATGAGGAGATGGAATCGGATTCTGGTGATTCTGCTACTATGTCCTAAGTGCTTTCCTTACCCACAGAAAAGTCAATTGCACAATCAATTGAGTGTTTGCGTACATTTATCCTGATGCAGCCGTCATCAGACAAAGAACTTAACTGTTTGTTACAAATAGAAAAACTGGCTAAAAAGTCAAAAATGAATAGGACTAAGCAAACAACAATTGATAATTTTTTTCATAGAGATGATAAATAAGTGTAAATAATTTCTTAAATGTTTATCTAATTTCAGGTAAAAAAAATTATAGTACAATTAAAATGTAATTTTAAATGCCGTTGTTCTATAGTGTATTATTAATTTTTATGTTTTATTTATATTATTTTAATATTATTAATTATTTTATGTATTTATATCTTTAAATTTAATATTAAGTCATTCTAACGATAACATCCGAAATAAAAAAAAAATACTATAACATTAATTCCTTTGTAATAGTACCCCTTTAAACATGTTTTCTCTCATACTTTCCATAATTCGAACTCTGGATAATTCGAACATTTCTTGTGGTCCCGGCGAGTTCGAATTAACGAGAGTCGACTGTATTAGCGTCCGGGACATGTTCTGCAGCCTCGTACACTATAGCACTTGGTTGATTACACTAGTCTACACTACATGATATCAGATGATTAAAAACCAATGACTGTCTTTAATGTATTTTTTTATGCTGATTACAGAACTGTTCTTAGTTTTCTTCTATCACGTATAATTAGTTTGCAATCGACCCGAGTTGATTTCGAAGATTCAAGGGAAATTTCCCTTAATCACACAGGGGAAATTAAAAGCTGGAATTTTCGTTGGTCCTCTAATAAAAAAACTGATGAAGGACAAAGATTTTGAAAAAACGATGAATGAGATAGAAAAAGATACATGAACCGCCTTCAAATGTGATACCGAAAACTTTCTAGGGAATAAGAAAGATCCAAATTACAGGAATATTGTTGAAACAATGCTGGAAAATTTCAAGAAGTTGGGCTGTAATATGAGTTTATTGACTTCTTTCCAGAAAATCTGGGACATTACAGTGATAAGCACAAAGAGCGCTTTCACCAAATATCAAAAAGATGGAGATCAAAATTTGATATCCAAAAGATGGATATCAAAAAGATGGAGAATATGTACCGGGGAAGATGGAATGTAAATATGATGGCACACGACTGTTGAATGTTGAGAAGGGATATAAATGATGAAGAAGGATCTGCAAGATAGACAAACAGAAGAAAGTTTGTTTAATTGGGCACTGTTTGCTTTTCGTTTCATTAAAGAAATATCATGAACTTATAAGGACGTTTTTTACAGTATTTTTAACGTGTTTAATGAAGTACTTTGTATGAAATTGTGATAAATTTTTGACTGCATTAATTAAAATATTCAAAACACAACTTCTTGTTTTTTGTAAAATCCTGACGTGATAAACGAAAATGGAAGTCATTTCCGGAATCAGCATCAAAAATTGATTCAGGAAAACTTGTTCATAAGAAATCATCTGACAAAAAGTTTAAAAATACAGACTGGTGTTACCAGTATCGGCATACGGAACATACTTTGCAGCCTCGTTCACCCTAGCACTCCTTTTGATTACACCGGCGTCCGGACATGTTCTGCAGCCTTTTTCAGCATGGACATCTGTTGAACCTCATCGTCGCTGAGCACAGAAAAATAAGCTAACATCTATAACGAAGACTAGCCCTTCGCACACCGTGATTCTCGGGTTTCTTGTGCACTAATAACAAGTTCCTCTATCAGCTCCACTTTCGACTTGTCACAAGAACATCAATTTTAGGCCATTTGCACTCCTAGAGTATGTAAGAGTTATGAAAATATATTTTTACGTTTCTTTTTGCAGAGTTAAGGTATTTTTTAGAGTGGAATATAAGCAAAGATTTCGAAAGCTTCTGAAAAGGATATAGTTATATCTCCAATTAGCTCAATGAGAGCAGTCTTACACTGTAAAAAAAAAAACATCCCGTTAAAATACGGAAATTGTACTGGCAATCGAGACGCCAGTACTATTTCCGTATTTTAACGGAAATTACAGAAAAAATTCCGTTTGTTCACAAAAATTTTCCTTTTTTTTTCATATTTCTGTATTTAAAAATTTCCGTCTGAAAGACAAAATATAATAATTTTTCAAGGAGAAACTTACATATTTATGAATTTGACACTTTGCTTTTCAAGGACACGCTTACATCAAGATCAGAAAATCACAATTTAATTCAAACAACACTTAAATCAGCAGCACTTACCCTGACGGGATTCGAAAATGGGAAGTGTCCTTTTCCAGATTAGTGCTCTTAAGGATTATGCCACGGCTTCACAAACTACGTGTTCAAATATCGTTACATATTTCTGATGGCTTTTATAAAGCAAAGGCTAACATGTTAAACAAGGTAGGTATTTTTGTTGAGATAATATTTCAGTGTTGATTTCAGGGGGTGACCGGGGGTGAGACATCCCCCCGGAAGATTCGAGATTTTGTGTATTCAATGGTCAAAAAGTGCTATTCCCCCCCTCCCCGCCGGAACTCTATAATGTCCCTCCCGGAGCCACAGAAATCCCTCCCGGAGAAAAGTGTCTGAATTCAACACTGTAATATTTTTCAATTGAATATACAGACGTGTGAAAATTATTAGAATAATTGTGATTTTTTCAGTTTTTCTTGATTAATATTGTATATACTTGCAATGTTTCATGAAAGGTAATTTGTTTTGTTGATCCTGTCAATTTTTCACTCCTTAAAGGCTCGTTTACACGGAGCTAGTTTACTAGCTACAAGCCGGCGAGAAAAGTAGCGAGCGAGTCAGCTAACGAGATAGTGGTCGTTTACACACGAACTTGTTTACTCGCTCAGTAGCCAACTTGCTATTGCGTCACTTGCTGCGTTCTAAAGCTTTCTTTTATGTTTTTTTCTGAAAACAGTGTTTATTTTTATATTAAGTCCCGAGTTTTCCTGTCTGTTTTTTTTTTTTTTTTTTTTTTATGTGTGTGTGTGTGTCCGTTGAAAATTGAAGTGGAACGCAAATGATATTGCCGAGTTTTTAAATGTATACCAAGAGTACCCTGTGTTATGGAAAATAAAACACACAGATTACTGCAATACGAAATTAAAAGATGAAATTTGAATGTTATATTATAATGATCATTTATGAAATTTCATTAATTTTTAAGGTTTTAAGACCCGTGTCCATTATTGTAACGTTTAATTAGTCTATTTTCAGTAATGGATATCCCATGTAATCGTTGCTAAAAATGCAGTTTCACTGATGTTTAATAGGAACACCAAAATTTTATAAATAGTGCTGCTTTTAATTAATTTCATGTGGTTAATAAAATTTTCAATATTTTAATCACATAATATTTTTATAACTCTGACCTGTTTAGTTTATCTGTCAACCAATGAAATAAACCAGGAAGCAAAGCATATTGTTTAAGGGCATATGAAAAAGAGAGGCTCATAGGGCTCGACCCCTCCCCATTTACATAAAAACAATTACCGTAATTTTGCGCCTATCTGCCGTACCTCGGATAACTCAATTTCCTACCAGAGTTTATTTTAAATAAAATGTGACTTGATTCTGCTTGCCACTTATTTGACTTTTTTTTTTTCAATAAAATTTCCGGTCTGAAAAGACCTAAAGCCGTGGCGGATACGCGGGAAATTACGGTAAACTATTATTTTTAACGCAATCAAACTGATTGGTAAAGCTATCATAGGAATTGAATATTTTCAACTGAGCGAAAAAATGCCCAGGCCGGGAATCGAACACGGATCCTTGGCTTGCAGATATGCTCACCGGTTGTCGGCCCAGTTAGCTTAAACGGAAGAGCATTAGCCCTGTAAGCCAATGATCTGTGCTCGATTCCCGGCTTGGGCATTTTTTCGCTCAGTTAAAAATATTAAATTCGTAAAAAAAAAAAAAAAAAAAAAACTATGAAGTTACTGAAGTTGTTAAAAATCTATTATTTTCTGTCTTAAACATTCACTTATTCATCTCTCACAAAAAATGATTGTAATATAAATGAAATCTATGGTAGTAATTGAACTAGTAAATCTGCAGATCAGTGGCCTCAAACGCCATCATAGTTCTGCAGTTTTATTTTGAAATTATTTTATTTAGTATTTAAAACATTCAACCCTCAGTATCATTCCTATCATATTTGTAATACTAATTACTAAGAGTACTTTCAGGTAGTTTAACTGTGGAAAATATACGAATCTATGCACTAATACTCCAAAACTTTTTTTTTTCTATTATTGCCCTCTAAACCCTGTACAGTCTCAATAATTTGATAACTGCAATTCCCCGACATTAATATTTTCAACTATCTAAAATAATTAAAATATTCACCTTGCGATAATTACGGTAGTTATTTCAAACAGTGAATAACTCTCAAAAATATTTTAATTATTGGTATCCTAATTGTTAAGTTTGTTCGAAAAATATATTTTGCTTCATTCACACCGACATGAACTACTTCAGTCGACATTGTTTACATATACAGAACCACGAACTACCGAATACTCGCAGCGATTTCACTAGCAACAATGTTTACACACAGCGAGTTTACTAGCCAGATAGCTAACACGCCAGCGATTAGCGAAAAAAGTAGCCGAGCTTTCAACTTTTTTCGCACTCGCTGAGCTGCCAGATAGTTTGCTAGCCAACGTGTTTACACGGGACGAGTTTATTAGCAGCTAGTGAATTCGCCGGCTTGTAGCTAGTAAACTCGCTCCGTGTAAACGACGCTTTAGAGTAGTTTTGGGTATATAATTTTGTTAAATGTTGCCATATTTTAAAAAGAAAAATATTTGATTCAAAGTAATCAAATTGTTTGGATTGCATAAAGAATTTGTTTGATTAACAAACGAATTTAAAATAAAATTTTAAAATCGTCTGCTTGCTGTGCTAGTATTTTCTTTCTTTTCTTGAGTTGGCATCAGTATTATGTTATTCTGAAAACAAATTTTTTCGCTGTTTTGATCAGTTTATACTAATTGGTATCTTTTTTTCGCTTGTCAAAGGATTATTGCGTGATTATGGGTAAAGCAAGTGATATTTCTCCTAGAAAACTAGCTGTGGTAAAGTGTCTCACCCAAGAAGATCACTATACACAGCACGAAATCGCTAAAAAAGCAAAAATTTCTCAAGCATCTGTGTGTAGAATAAAAAAAATCTTTGGATTCCAAATGTGAATTTGAAAATTCTAGAGTAGGGAAATGCGGAAGGAAAAATAAATTTACTGCAAAAACAGAAAGGAAATTAATTCAAATTGCTAAAGCTAACAGAAGAGCAACTAGTCATGAACTAAAAATATCTTTACAAGCGTATGGCGTAAATGTATGTGATTCTTCTATCCGTAGAAAGCTCATCTTAGCTGGACTCAGTGCTCATCGTCCTCGAAGAAAGGCTAAAATCAGATCTGCTATGGCAAAGAAGAGACTTGCTTGGGCAAAAGTTGTGCAAGAACAATTCGGAAATGACTGGAGCAAGGTGAGAAATATTAATTTTCCTTTAATTAATCAGTTGAATTTAAGTTGTTCATTTTTTTTCCTGAAATCATGTTTTTTGCATGCTGACTAAAGATGCAGAACTGTTTATAAATTTGATGAAAATTTTTTTATAAGAATATTTCTCTACAAATTACATACCTTAAAGTATGTTTTAACTTTTAGGTATGTTTTTCCGATGAATCAATATCTGCCATATCAGAAGAAAGTAGTCAATATGTCAGGAGAAGTACCAGTGAAGCATTTTCCCCTAATTGCATAGCACAAACGGTTAAATATCCTACTAAAATAATGGTTTGGGAGCGTGATGTCTGCTCAAGGTACTGGACGTTTATACATTGTAGAAGGCATGATGGACCAGCATCAGTATCAAAAAGTGCTTGAATAAAGACTAATTCCACAATTAAAAAACTGGTTTCCAAATGGAGACTTCATATTCATGCATGATGGAGCTCCGTGCCATAAAGCTTCATCTGTGACCACATATTTGGATGGAAAAAATATAAAAACACTTCCATGGCCTGGGAATAGTCCAGATATGAACCCCATAGAGAATCTTTGGGCCATTGTAAAGAAAAAATTAAAGAAATGCAACATGACAAACAAGAGTAGTCTGATAGAAAGACTCATCCAAATTTGGCACCATGACAACGAAATACAAATTAATTGCCAAAAACTCATACAAAGTATGCCAAGACGTATTGAATCCTTAATAAAAAATAAGGGAATGCACACTAAATATTAAATGTATCGGTATTTTTTAAATAATGTATTATTTCTTTAATATAACAAGATTTTATTGTAAATTTCACAATTATTCTAATAATTTTCACACGTCTGTACGATTCCTAATATTTTACACATTTTCCCCCTATAATTTTGAATATTTAGATTTTTTTAGTTTCATTCTTTATAAGAGATAAATTATACTCTTTAAAATATTACAGGTATGAAAGAATGTATTAATAGTAATAACTGCTTCTTTTTTGCAAGATTTTAAAATTTTTATTTTAATATTATTTTTATTTATTTATTTATTTATTCATTTAGTTTTACAAGAATACTAACATATTTTTTTTAAATATGTACTTTTTCAAATTTTCCAAATTATTTGTCTGAAGATGTATTGTAAACTCAAATAAAGACAATTACTACATTTTATTAAAATAAATTCCATTTATTGCTTATTAAACTTAGGTTAGGGGTGCACAACCTTTTAAAGAGAAGGGCCACTTAAAAAAATGTCTGGGTTCTCGAGGGCCACATCAGTAACACAGAGAAATCTATTTCGGAGAGGTGATCTGACGCCTATAATCGGATAAACACATGGTTTCAGAGGGGGCGGGGGGGGGGTTACCCCTCTACGTTCCCCTACCCAATCAACATTTCTAATTTAGTTGACAAAGATATACCAACAGTTTACGCTTGTATATGTAACAGAGATATAGCAGGGATTATTTTTAGGTAGTGATAATATTCCTTGACTTTGTTCGGGGAGTACAAATTTTGCTTTATTAAAAGTGCTAAAAAACAAACATAGGCATGAAAGTGGCTAGTGTCTCAACAAAATGAGAACTTTATAAACGAAGGGGGCAGATCTTTATTAATTCCGATCAACGAAATTTTCAATTTTTCCTTGCCTTATAGCACAAAATTCGAAATTTTTCGAAGCCGTTCAACAAAATTTGAGATTTTGCCGCTCCTGATCGACAAAATTTGCGCTTTTTCCGGAGCCGATCGAATATATTCGCGATTTTCCGCTCCCGATCAATGAAATTTGCGATTTTTCCGCACTTGATCAACGAAACTCGCGATTTTCCCACTTACTATCAACGATATTCGCTATTAACTGATTGACAAAATTTGTAATTTTCCCGTCGTTAATTCTTGATCGTCAACGCGATCTTTCCCATAGATTAACATTCAAGATGGGACATTTCCATAGAGCGTAATGGTAATGCGATTGCGATCGTAGCGCCTTTAGTGACAATGGGGAAGAAACTCCCCATTCTTGTAAAATTTTTATCATTGAGCATCTACCTTATTGTGATCTTTCTTTTTTTTATGTTTCATGTTTACGTTTTCAATAGAATCTTACACCGATACATGAACATAGAATAGCTATTCTATTAGGTAGCTTTCATTACAAAAAGCTACCTATTGCAGCCGTTCGGAGGAAAGCGATTTCAAAAAATTTCGGTACATTTTCATCGATCATGACCCCCAGACCCCGAAACCACCCTCCGTTCAAAATTGATATATATATATATATATATATATATATATATATCTGACCATTGTCACACTGTAACTCTCGTATTTATGAACCGATTTGGATGTGATTCGGTGTGTACATAGTACATACCAATGTCTCGACAGAGTTCGTTGGCCAGCTTCATCCACCATTTTGTTTCAAAATGGCGGCCATTTAAAATTTTTAAAAAAATTTAAAATTTGAAAAGTGGTACCAAAAAATTAAAAATGAAAAAATATTTTTTTCTTATGTGTTTGACCTTTATACAAAGATTCCGGAGCAGTTTTTGTTTTGTCTATATCTTAAAAAATGGCTGAGTTATAGCATTTTGAATTTCTAGCGTGGCTGACATTTTGAAACGTCCTGAATTTTGTCACGCGATAAAAGGCGTATTTATGAACCGATTTGAATGTAACTCCGTTTATACATAGTACATACCAATGTCTCCACCGAGTTCGTTGGCCAGCTTCATCCGCTATCTTGTTTAAAAATGGCGGCCATTTAAATTTTTAAGAAAAATTTTAATTTGAAATGTGGTATCAAAAAATTGAAAATTGAAAAAATATTTTTTTCTTAAGTGTTTGACCTTGATAAAAAGATTCGGGAGCAGTTTTTGTTTCGTCTATATCTTAAAAAGTGGCTGAGCTATAGCATTTTAAATTTCTAGCGTGGCTGACATTTTGAAACGTCCTGATTTTTGTCACGTGATAACAGGCGTATTTATGAACCGATTTGGATGTACCTTGGTGTATACATAGTACATACAAATATCTCGACCGAATTCGTTGGCCAGCTCCATCCGCCATCTTGTTTCAAAATGGCGGCCATTAAAATTTTTTTTAAAAATTTTAATGGCGGCCATTAAAATTTTTTTTAAAAATTTAAAATTTAAAATGAGGTACCAAAAAATTAGAAAATGAAAAAGATTTTTTTCGTATGTGTTTGACCTTAATACAAAGATTCCGAAACAGTTTTTGTTTCGTCTATATCTAAAAAAATGGCTGAGTTATAGCATTTTGAATTTCTATTGTGGCTGACATTTTAAAACGACCTGATTTTTGTCACACGATAACAGGTGTATTTATGAACCGATTCGGATGTAACTTCATCTGTACATAGTACATACCAATGTCGCGACCGAGTTCGTTGGCCAGTTTCATCCGCCATCTTCTTTCAAAAGGGTTGCCATTAAAAAAGTTAAATTTAAAATTTAAAATGAGGTATTAAAAAATTGAAAAATGGAAAAGATTTTTTTTATGTGTTTGGCCTTGATACAAAGATTCCGGAGCAGTTTTTGTTTCTGAAAATTTTTTCTTTTGTTTATATCTTAAAAAATGGTTGAATTATAGCACTTTGAATTTCTAGCATGGCTAACATTTTGAAACAATCTTGTATTTGTCATGCGATAACACACATATTCGCCTATTTCGATGTAAGAAAGCATGTGGATAGTATACATCAATATCTCGACCAAGTTCGCTGGCCAGCTTCATCAGCCATCTTGTTTTAAAATGGCGGCCATTAAATTAAAAAAAAATTATATTTAAATTGAGGTGCAAATAAATTAGAAATTGAAAAAGGTTTCTTTCTTAAGTATTTGACCTTGATATAAGGATTCAGGAGCATTTTTTGTTTGCCTTTATCTAAAAAAATGGCTCAGATATAGCAGTTTCAATTTCTAATGTGGGTGACATTTTGAAAAATCTGATTTTTTGCCTGCGACAGCACTTGTATATATCAACCGATTCCGATGTGAGTGAGCATGTGCACAGCAATTACTAAGGTCTCGACCAAGTTCACTGGTTAGCCTCATCCACCATATTGTCTTAAAATGGGAGTCACTTTAAGAAATCGCCGAATTTGGCAGCCAAATATAAGTTACTTTAAATAAAAGCAGCTTGGATAAAGCTGACCAATTTCGCGAAATTCTCGTTCATAATGATTTAGTATTGATAAAAATTTGTATTGAATCTCCTATATTCGGTTTCCACTAAATTGAGCTTCGTGTGTTTGAATAATATTAGTTGGCTTTTTTAAAATAAGGAATATGAAAGCTACCTCTTCCTCCCGGCACTGGCCGGAAGGACTTTTTTATATATCTAATGTCTATTCTATGTTCATGCATGGATATATGTTTTTTTTTTTTTTTTTTTTTTTTTTTTTACATGATGAGTGAATGATATAAGTGCAACGAAAAACAGGGTAAAAATTTCGTCTTGAATGCTATATATGAAGTAAATATAATATAATTGGATTTAAAGCTACATAAAGTAATGGTGTAATATAAAAATATACGAAGTATTGCGCTCAACAAATCCCAGAAAATTTCATAAATATTCCCATTCGGTAGGAAAATTTTTATAGCCGATGTTTTATTAATTTATGAAGTTTAACGTATTAACAGTCGTTACAATAATCTTTTAAAATTTACGCATTTTCACTTTCTTACAGATAAAATAAAAATATTGCTTTTAATGTAAATAACGTACAACCAATTCAATAATATTTATAATATTAACGTATAAGAAATAAAAATAAAATTACAGATGGGGAAAAATTCATTTCGACAAATTTTTAGAATTATGTAACTCTAACAGTTAAAAATAAATAGAGGTACTGACATTACACTCAATAAAGTTTTATTCGATATGAATAAATTAACACAATACCTGAATTTGATTTTTTATAGTTTCATCTCATAAACTTACATATTTACGTTATTAACAGAATTTTCTAGGGTTTTCTTTTATATTATTACTCTAATTATCATTTTGTTAAAGTTGACAACTACAAGTACGGTAAAAAAAGCAGCTAAATAAATAAAGCCAGCATGAATAGAATATCGTCTGACATCTGCTTCGTTGTAGGAAAGAATAGATGTTCAAAGCATAGAGGGTAAACATTTTTCTTCAACATAGGTAAATTTCGGAGGCTGGTTAATTCTTCCCCCTTGTTGGTAGTGACGCTAGTACTGTTACCATTACAGATTTTGCCGTAAATGTCCTATCTTGGTCCTTAATCTATGATCTTTCCGAGCCCAATCGACAAAACACGCGATTTTCCCATGCCGATAGCCGAAAATTGCGATTTTCCGCGCTTGATCGATAAAATTCGCAATCTTTTCGCACCCGATTAACGAAATTCGCGATTTTCCTACGCCCTATCAACGATATTCACTATTAACTGATTCTGTCGAAATTTTAAATTTTTCCTGCAAACGATCAACGAGATTTGTACGCGCCTGATCAACAAAATTCGCGATTTTTCCGCACCCGAGCAACAAAAATTTTACAATTTTCCTCGCCAGATTACGAAATTCGCGATTTTTCCAGCATCCGGTCAACGAAATTCGCGATTTTTTCTCTCGATAAACTGACGAAAATCACCACTTTTCCGCAGCCGATCATCAAAATTTTCACATTTTCCACGCATCACCGGCAAAATTCACGATTTTTCAGCGTCCGATCAACGAAATTTGCGATTTTTCCGCGTTTCATCCACAAAATTTGTGATTTTTGTTTGCCTGATCGACAAAATTTGTGATTTTATTTTGACGCCTGATCTACGAAATTTGCGATTTTTTTACGCCCGATCGACGAAATTTGCGATTTTTTTCACACCCGATCGACGAAATTTGATATTTTTGCGTCCCCGATCAACGACATTTGCGATTTTTTCGAACCTGACCGACAAAATTTTGTGATTCTTCCGTAACCGAGCGACGAAATTCGCGATTTTTACGCATGCGATCAACGAAATTCGCGGTTTTTACGCGCCCGATCAACGAAATTTGCAATTCTTAACTGACTGACAAATTTGCAATTTTTTCTCGCGGCAAATTGATGAAATTCGCGATTTTGTTTCGCGATAAACTGACCATACTCACGATTTTTTCGCAGCCGATCATCAAAATTTGTAATTTTTCGCGTATTATCGACAAAATTCGCGATTTTTCTGCGCCCAATCAACGAAATTTGCGGCTTTTCCTCGCCTGATAGACAAAATTCGCGATTTTTCGTTTCTGATCGATACAATTTGTAATTTTTCCCGCGCCTGATCAGCGAAATTCGCGATTTTTCCTCGTCCGATCAACGAAATTCACGATTTTTCCGTGACCGATCGACGAAACTTGTGATTTTTCCGTGCTTCATCAACAAAATTCGTGATATTTCAATGAAATTTGCCGTTTTCCCTAACTTCATTGACAAAATTCGTGCTTATTCCGTGCTCGATCAACAAAACTCGCAATTTTTCTGTGCCCGAACAAAAAAATTAGCTATTTTTCCTTGCCTGATCGACGAAATTTGCGATTTTCCAGTGCCCGTTCGATAAAATTCGAATTATTTTTCGGCTAGCGACTGACGAAATTGGAAACTTAGGAATTTCCTATGTCGATATCTATGGTATCGGCCGGCCGATAAACGATATTCGCGATTATTAACTGACCGAAATTTGTAATTTTTTCCCGCGCAAAAGTGACGAAATTTACCATTTTTTACTGCGACCTCTGGGCAAAAATTGCGACTTTTTCCAGTTATAAATTTACGAAGTTCGCGGGCCACCGGTTGTGCATCCCTAACTTAGATAAACGTCAATTTTATAATAATTTCATTATTGTATTTCAGAGATATTTTTAATTTTATGTGCGAATCGTTAAAGTGAATATATTAAAAAATATTAAAATTAAAAATAGATTTTTTTTCCTTTTAAAACATAAAATATTAACAGCTTGCTATATAAGTCATAAGGCTTTGATATATAAGTCAAACATTATTTTAAAATCACAATGAAAAATAAACTGTAGCATTTCCTTTTTAACGGTCTCAAACTTAAAAAGATATTAATAAGATTTAATTTTTTTTAAAATATCGTAAAAATACGTTAGCTTTTTATAAAAAAAAGAAAAAAAAAAGAAAAAAAAATAATTATAGTGAGTTTTTTTAAAAATACATATTATAGATGGCTCCATAATTTGTATCGGTTTTACTTGAAAACTCATGTAAAACATACTGTTTAGCCGGTATTGGAAAATCATTAAATATATTTTAAATACAGAGCCATATTTAGCCAATAATTGGATTTCAATAAAAATAACATCACTATAAGACAAGTATATATAACAATTAATTACTTTGCTTTCCATTCAAAAGCAACTACTATTTCAAAACATCATTTGCGGAACTTGTACTGCTTTCAAAGCAATACAGTAATATTTTGTAAAATGTAGGGAAAACTTACTGGATTTATACGGATTTATAACCTCAAAATGTTAATTAAGGAAATTCTACTGTTTTCTTAGAGAAATGAAACTATTCCGTAAAATTTTACGGAAAAATTTGTCTATATTGATGGATTTTTTTTTTTTTTTTTTTTTTTTTTTTTTTTTTTTTACAGTGTAGAGTACGCAAGAGTTATGAAAATACATTTTCACGTTCTTTTGTTGCAGATTTAAGGAATTTCTAGAATGGAATGCAAGTAAGAATTTCGAAAACTTCTGAAAAGGATATCATCATATGTCCAATTTGCTCGATGAAAGAAGTCCTAGAATAAGGGCAATTCCATCGTAACTGACGTAACATTTGATCACCGAATTATGTTTTCAAAACTATGTAGAAAATTTACTAATAAAGCTAGAACAAATTTTTACAATTTAAAATATTTCTTACTAAGGACTTAATACCCAAATACCTGCAGATTATTTCAATCTCTCTTGTAGTCCCAAAAATTGCAATTCAAAATTCTGTAACTGACGTAACATAAAATATACAAACGTTTTTTCTGCCTGCATTGAGGTGTAAAAATTATCAAAACTATTCCGTTAGAAAAAGTGATTTAATGTTCTCAACAATATTAAATAATGCCAAATTATAACAGTAACTTGTTTAATTAATTTCTGAATAATAAAAAAGAAAAAAAGGGCATTTACACATGTAACTGACGTAACTTTTATTGTGTAACTGACGTAACATTATGACTTTACAAAGACAATAATGGTACTTAACTTAGTTTATAAACAGTAATTTACAATGCCTTTTTATTAGGATTTTATTATAGAACATAAAAATATCAAGTTTTCCAACCATACCCTTAAATTAAACATATTATAAATATTACCCCCCCCTCCCCCCAAATGATGATTTTCTGTGGAATTGCCCATAAGTAAGAGTTTTGGAAATATATTTTCACATTCCTTCACTGCAGATTTAAAGAACTTTCAGAATGGAATGCAATCAAAGATTTCGAAAACTTCAAAAAAGGATATATTCATATCTCCAATTAGTTCAATGAGAGCAGTCCTAGAGTAATTAAGGGTCTGGGAAATACATTTGTACGTTTCTTTGCTGCCGATTTAAGGAAGAGAATAAAAGCAGAAAGTTTCGAAAACTTCCGAAAAGGAATTCAGATCAATTCAATTCCCATCTCCAATTAACTCAATGAACGCATGAAAATATATTCTCACGATATATATAAATTACATGATATATGTTACAATATATAAATTACACGATACATATAAATCATACATGTATCACGATAAATATAAATTAAAATAAACGTCTTAACGTTTTAAAGTTAATATTGTCTAGTTTGTGATACAGCTTCCCGTTGCTTTGTTGCCGATTTAAAGAATTTTTAGAATGGAATAGAAGAAAGGATTTCGAAAACTTTTGAAAAGGGTATTATCATACCGGGTATCCCAAAAATGACTGATGGATTCTAAAATCCAATAACTTGCAAACGTTGACAGATATTTAAAAAATTCTCGCAGGAGGGTTATGTATGATGTCAGGAGTTTTCTTACTGTGATTCTTGATTTTAGTTCGAATTTGAAGCAATAGATAGCGCTGCGAGAAATAGGTGCTAATTCCAGACCCGATTTTTGGTACTTCGGGATCCATTCAAAATATTTTAATCTCCTTTATTCGCACGGGAGAAGAGAGAGGCCGAAAAACTGAGCCTGGATTTAGCACCTACTGCTTGCAGCGCCATCTATTGCTGATATTTGTAACTAAAACTGAGAATCGCAGCATAAAAACTCCTGACATCTTACACAACCCTCCTGCAAAAATTTTTTAGATATCTGTCACCGTTTGCAAGTTGTTCAATTTTAAAATCCATTAGTCATTTTTGGGACTCCGGTATATACAATTGGCTCAATGAGAGCAGTCTAGAGTAAGTAAGTGTCTTGGAAATATATTTTCAAGTTCCTTTGTTGCAGATTTAAGGAATTTTTAGAATGGAATACAAGCAAAGATATTGAAAACTTCTGCAAATATGACATCATACCTAACATAATTCTGTCGTAAAATTTTTGCAAACATAGTGTTTTTTATGTGATTTCGTGATCAGTAAACCCTTGTTTTATTGTATTAGTTTTATTGTTCGTACTGAAAGTAAAATCGAAATTTCGCTGTCAAAGCCCTCATAAAAATGCCTTAAAATAATAAGACAAAAAAGTCTGTATGTGTTTGATGTCAGCATGGGAGCTTGTATCGTGTCAGGAAATCGCGCTTTCCTTTTATTAATGCATGCACTTCGATGAAAAATAATGTTCGCAGACCATTGTGTTGTCAACAGCGGATGACAAAATTAATGGTGCGTTCTCTACAAAGCGGATCGAACTTTGATCTGAAAAAAATCTGTTGTCAAAATCACGGACTTAAGGTTGTTGAAATATGCGGAACGTTTTATCTATCAATATTGTAGCATAAAGAATATTTATCATGGGCACCACAGTTCTCTTTGGACTTTATGGATTATTTTTATAGGAAGAATCGAATAATTTTCATCGCTTTTTAGCGAATGATTGAGTGTTTTACGTTTAACAAAATATTATTTTTTTTAGCACAAGTAGACTGCAGATAACAAGAAAGTGACGCGTGCCAAGCGTTCAATCAAATAATAAGGTATGCACTTATTTAGTGAGGAATGAAGTGCTTAATCACTGTAAACATACTGGAGCTGACAAGAATTGAAGTGAAAAATTAACCGCATTATAGAAATTTTTATGCCTTAATAAGATTAAACTATTCAACACAATTTGATTGAAGTTAAGACACTATTGACACATGTCTATTTAAAAAAGAGATACAATATTTATTTAGAGGAAGAAACCAGAGTTTCGAACCGGAACTGAAAACCTAAATGGAAGTTAATTGTTTTTCCAGTTCCAAAAATTAACATAAATTATTTTTCTCCCTAAGAACTGATCAATATATATATTTTAAATTAAAAAAAAAATTACTTTTTAACACTTCAGTAATTTCGAGGTTAAATTCAAATACAAGCATTGACATCGGTTAGTCCCGATCTTTTTGATATAAAGTAGTTTCAAAAGTTAAGCCACAAATTGTGTATACTTGAAATTAATTGAACTAGTTAAACTGCCTAAAATGAGAATATTTATTAACTAAAATAAAGGAATGAACAGCGCTATACAGTACCAGTAGAAAGAAGGAATTCAATACCGACGAAGTTTTCTTTTGTTTCTAATTTCAAGACTACTGACATTTGTAGGACAAGATGCAGAATTGTCACAATAATTAAGAGGGAAGTTAAATGAATATGGATGTTTAAACTTCTATATTGAAACAAGAATTCAGTTGGTTGTTAAAATATGCGGAATGTTTTATCTATCAATATTGTAACAAGAATTCAGTTTTTTATTAAAATATGCGGAATGTTTTATCTATCAATATTGTAACATAAAGAATATTTATCATGGGCACCACAGTTCTCTTTGGACGAACTCTTGGACTTCGTTCTCTTTGGACGAAAAGTAATCCATACGGATTACTTTTAAAGGAAGAATCGAATAATTTTCATCGCTTTTTAGCGAAGGATTGAATGTTTTGCGTTTAACAAAATATCATTTTTTTAGTACAAGTAGACTGCAGATAACAAGAGAGTGACGCGTGCCAAGCGTTCAATCAAATAATAAGGTATGCACTTATTTAGTGAGGAATAAAGTGCTTAATCACTGTAGATATGGTGAAGCTGACAAGAATTGAAGTAAAAAATTAACCGCATTATATAGAAATTTTTATGCCTTAATAAGATTAAACTATTCAACACAATTTGATTGAAGTTAACACAATATTGACACATGTCTTGAGCTCTATTTAAACAAGAAAGATAAATACCAACTATGCGCCAAGCATAGATTTTGAAACACTTTCCAACACATTCAGATTGCTGTAACAAAACTTCCCACTATTATAGGGTGAAAGATAATGTCTAAGAAAACAATTTGGAAAACTCATAACACATTTGAAAACAAATGCCAACAAATAATGTCGATAGTCGAAAAAATAACTGAATTCTACTGTGCAGAGCTGTATAGGAACTATGGATTTGTATATACAGTAAAACCTCCCTAAAGCGACCACGTTCCGTTCCAATAAAAATGGGTCGCTCCGAGAGGTGGTCGCTTAATGGAGGTCATGTTTAAATATAGATTTTAATTGTTGAAAAAGGTAAAAAATAATGTTACTAAAATTTATGTTTCACATTAGGAAAAAATATGAAAATTTAAGTATCAAAACAAAAGTTAAATACATAAGTTCATATTACTACAGAGTTTAAAAATGAATACATTGATGTTTGCTTTGATTTTACAGTTTTTATCATTTATAACTTTTATTTCCAAGTCCTTTCGAAGTTCAGTGAATAAATGGAATTTTTTTTTTTTTTTGGACGAGAATAAATTATGACTATTTCATTAATTTATCTATTTCTTTGAGAGTTTCCTGGCAGAATAGGGCAGGAGAGTTTACTGACCGTCATCCTTACTTTGTCATCAGACTTAAATTCATTGCCTAAACAGGCACAAAGGTGTTTAAACACTTAAAAGTTACTAGAATAAATAAAAATTCTAAACTTAGTTTAGATGTTTGATAAATAATGCGCTCTCCGGAAATATTATTCTAATAAAACCTTTTTCAAGAGACCGGGAAAAAACGGAATTTATTTCAAAGGAATTGGTCGCTCATGGAGGGAGTTCGACTGGGGTGGTCTCTTAATAGAGGTAAAATTAGTATTGAGCCTATGGGAATAAATTTCGTTCCATGTAAAAATGGTCGTTCAGGGAGGTGGTCGCTTATTGGAGGTGGTCGCAGAGGGAGGTTTCACTGTATACTACATAATACGATGAAAAGAACTTCTTAAGTACACCATAAAAAAATTAATAAATGCACAAGGCCTTCCGAAAGAACTAGTCATTTTTCATCAGGCGTAGCGCAGAGAGCACGTCCTACTACTTTGATAAACAGCAGCAAGACATCTTTGTGTCTTGCTGCTGTTTTCAAAGTAGTAGGACGTGTTCTCTGCGCCTGATGAAGAAAGACTAGTTCTTTCGAAAAGCCTTGCGCATTTATTAAAATTTTTACGGTGTTTTTAAGAAGTTATTTCCATCTTATCATTTCACACCAGCTTATATATTTAATACTATATAATATTCTAAAATTTACTACAGTTAAGAAAGGTATACCACAGTTGAAAATTCCCTTACAGCAAATTCTGCTAATAAACGGCAATGTACATATAAGATCTCTTGTGCTGCCAGGATTCATTGAATTTATATACTCCAAGTAATATGCAAAAAAAAAAAAAAAAAAAGTTAAATTTACGAACGTGTTCCACAACTGAAAACGCACTTCCAGCAATTATTATTGATATTGACAGTTACTGTAAAAGAATTGTTTTGTGTGTCCCAGTAAATTAGCGCTGAATGCTATGCTCATAATCTATAGTAATCATCTTGTAGTGCACCCCAGTGATGTATATCAATTTCAATATGTTTGAAATAGTGTAACATTATTAAAGCACCCTATTTAAAATTTTGTTGTAGGTTGAACCAAACATTGGTTCAAATCACCACAAAAATGTTATCAGTGTACACCGCAAACGATTTTTCCGAAAGATTGTAATATAACATGATTCTTTTGAGTGATCCTGTAAATGAACTATAAATGCTACACACTTCATTTTCAATACTGAACAAGCCAGAGTAAATCACAATAGCATATATCAATTGCATGGCAATCCGAGTATATTTACGCGAATTGGAAAACGCGAACAGACGGCAAACCGAATTCATAAACACTTCTCAACTACGTTGGAAAGTGTTAAAAAGAGATACAATATTTATTTAGAGCTGTGGTTTCCAACCTTTTATTGGCCACGCGCCACGGAATCATCTGTAAAATTACGATGCCCTCCCCCCCCCCCTACTCTGTAACATATATTCAGAAATATCTTATTATTTATATAGTGAACTCCATTCATATGGAGGAAGACTAACAGAGCCTTTACTAAAACTATTCATTTCACATATTTCAACTTGCCGTGAATACCGTAAAAGAAGTTAATATTCTGTCACAAATTTCTTTTTACCACAATTCTATAAATGCAATGAGGCTTATACATCTTCGCGTTTATGTCCAAATGAGTTTTGTCTTTCCTTTCTAACTTATCTCAGTGTTAAGCATAAGTCTGTGGTCTGCATTGTATCTTCACAAAATGCTCGAAGAGACTCTCATATAAAGCATTAAAATTCGTAAAATTGGTACATTTTAGGTACCGGATGTCCCAAAAAGGACTGACTGATTTTAAAATTCAATAACTTCCAAACGGTGACAGATATTAAAAAAATTCTTGCAGGAGGGTTATGCATAAAGTCAAAAGTTTTATTACAGTGATTTTCGATTTTAGTTCGAATTACAAACAATAGATGGCGCTGTAAGCAACAGTCGCTAAATACAGGCTCGATTTTTGGTCCTTTCTGTTGTTCCATGCAGAAAAAGGAGATGGAAATGTATTATCCGGGCCACGAAGTACCAAAAATCGAGCCTGAATTTAGTCTCTATTGATCGCAGCGCCATCTATTGTTTGTAATTCGAACTAAAATCGAAAATCATTGTAAAAAAACTTTTGACTTTATGCATAACCCCCTGCAAGAATTTTTTTAATATCTGTCACCGTTTGGAAGTTATTGAATTTTAAAATCAGTCAGTCCTTTTTGGGACACCCGGTAGCTTTCATTACAAAAAGTTACCTATTGCAGCCGTTTGGAGGAAAACAATTTCAAAAAATTTTGGTATATTTTCATCGATCATGACCTCCAGATACCGAAACCACCCTCCGTTCAAAAGTTGACATATATATATATATATATATATATATATCCACCAATATATCCATATCTATATATATAAAAGAAAGTCTGAATTTTGTATTAATCAACGCGCAGCGAAAACTACTGAACCTAAAATTTTGAAAATTGGCGTAAAAACACTTCTTATGACATAGAGTGCCGCTAAGAAAGGATTTTCTAAAATTCCACCCCTAAGGGGGGTAAAAAAGAGAACGAACTTTTAAAAAATTCCTTAAAAATCTGATTTTATAATTATTTTTCAAGTGATAACACATTTTAGTGTAACTTTGTATGCTGAATCGAATGGTACTAACCAAATTATTTTAAGTCCAATAGTTCGTGAGATATTCCATGTTTTTTCTAATTTGGCGATGTCTTTTGCGCCAAAAAATCAAATTTTCGAATAATAAATGATAAAAATACATCCGTTACTATAGCAACGGAAAAATATAAATTGAGTAATTTTGTTAATCAATTCTTTTGGTTAAATAATTAGAACAGCTATATGAGTTTTTAAAAAAATTTACAAACGCTTCGAAAACTAAAATTTTTAAAAATTGGTACTTTTTCCCTTTACCATGCCAAAATGTATGCTATTGCGCCATTTATTTCAACCCTAATCGTGCAAAAGATTTTTATTGCAAACCGTGCCACACATTAACATTTACTAATTATTGAACGTGAATTTTTTTATGCAGGAATTTTTAATGATGGAATTTATTTTATTCCATGATAATCTCGCAAAACTTTTTAATTTGTTATTTTTTGAATATAAAATATTTATTACTGATACTGATATAGATTTTACCATTTCGCATATCTGATGATGAGGAAGCTACAATAAAATTATTTCAGAAGTTAGGAATTATACATATAAAAATGTATTGTTCAAAAAACCATGAATGTCTTCATTGAAAGAATGAAATGTTTACTGCAATATGAGACTTTCGTATTACGTGCACCATGCTTCAGTAGTAAAAGACATTTACAATTTCAAGACTGCAGATTAAATTGACTATATTTTATGACTTGCGAAATATTTATTTATTCTTATATTTTAAATATTTATTTTGGTACCCGTCGACCAATGTCGCCAAATTATACAAATTGACGTAATTTTTATTTTAAATAACGAAAGAACAAATAAATTAGTGTAACATTAATAAAAATACGGTACTTCTTAGTTACCTCGTCGACCAAATTACTGTCGCCAAATTGTAAGATTAATTGCCAATAATGGTTGCCATTAATTAATTAATTGGGTACTTCTTAGTTATCCCGTCGACCAAATTACTATCGCCAAATTGTAAGATTAAATGCCAATAATGGTTGCCATTAATTAATTAAATGTAAGATTAAATGCCAATAATGGCCAATAAAACCATTAATTCGACGTTTTATTTGTATTTTTATTCATGTTTTACTAATTTGTTTATTCTTTCGTTATTTAAAATAAAAAATTATGTCAATGTGTATAATTTGGCGATAAACATGGCGATTTATATAATTTGGCGAATTCGGTCGGCGGGATAACTAAGAAGTACCATTAATTGTAAGATGAAAGGCCAATAACGGCCAATAAAACCATTAATTCGACGTTTTATTTGTCTTTTTATTAATGTTTTGCTAATTTATTTGTTCTTTCGTTATTTAAAATAAAAATTATGTCTATAATTTGGCGATAAACATGGCGATTTATATAATTTGGCGAATTTGGTCGACGGTATAACTAAGAAGTACCAAAAAGACATTTAAAACGTCGAAATAAAAATCACCTGATGACGTAAATACGTGTAACTTGCTTAAAGTCGAGTGAATGTGACATTTACGATAAACCATTATTGGCATTTAATCTTATATTTTGGAAATAGATTTTTGGTCGACGGTATAACCAAGTAGTACCATTATTTTTATTTATTTAAAAAATGGTAGGTCAAAGTCTGTAATCTTCAAAAGTTATATTTTTTAAATGCTCATTTTTTTTATCAACAAAATTATTATTTTTTTTTCAAATGTATCATTTCATTTTTGTGCCAACTATTACGCTTGGTGACAATGGTGTTGGCATAACAGGGAAATATCAAAACAGTTACTGATTTTATTTCAAATGTAAAGAAAAAGGTTTAATGAGCAATAAATATTGTAAATATCACTATAACTCAGATTCTACTGAACAGAATTTTGTAGAACTTACACTGTTAAATAGTAAATTTGGTTTATAAATGGTTTAATGTAAAAACCATCATTCTAAGTTACTACGGGAGTTCTAAAATTAGGTGAACTCGATTATGAAAGATTTTAAGTCAACTAATTAAATGCAAAGTAAGTTAGATAATATTTCAGGGATTTTTTCAATATTTATCATATCATTCTGTATTGTTTAGTTACGGAGCTATGCGGAAAAAGTTCTCAGTGGTACAGTAAAGAAAAGTGGAAGATATACGCTACAGAGATAGAGATAGGTATACTAGAGAGTATATATGCTATAGTTATGGAAGTTGAGCTGAGTTCCTTAAAAAATTCAGAAGTGATGCAGTATATACCTACCCCTACCTCCCAGAGAGTTCTATAATCAGGTTAATGCGATTATGAAAGTTATATTTAACTATCTCAATATATATATAATGCAAAGAGAAATTTCATTTCGGCCGCTTATATCTTGAGTTCTGATGAATAGATTTTGACGGGACTTACATTGTTAGTTAGATAATTTTTCGGAAAAGGCGTTAGTATAAAACATAACGTTCTACGTTGCTTAGTTAAATAATTATGGGAAAGTTCTAAATAAGATGAACCCAATTTTGAAAGATATGCTTTTGTTAAAGGTTCCACTGAATGAATTTTTATGGGATTTAAACTGTTAATTAGATCATTTTTAGAGAAGGTTTAGATATATTTTCCAGTTTAAAAGATTCTGCTAAGTGGATTTCGATGGAACTTGATCGGTTAGTTAATTTTTCAGTGAATGTTTTAGTATAAAGCACATATCATTTGATGTTGCTTGGTTGTTAGGTTGCTTGATTGTAGAATCATAGATGAAAGTTCAAGAATCAGGCGAACCCAATTATTATGAACGATCAGCCTTTTCAATAAGTCCAATTAACAGATTCTGATGAGACTTGAATAGATAATTTTTCATGAACGCTTTTAGTATATTACATATTGTTCTATTGTTCTTTATCAAATCCTACACTAACAGATCAACTAAAGAAATTGGTCCTTAACAGTCTAAATTTTGTATGACTCAATAAAAGATAGCGTAATGACATTCATATTGCTTTCAGCAATTCGGTTGGATACACCAGGTAAATGTTCATATTGCTTTAAAACGCATGACCAAATTCACAGATATATTTTGTTTCATTCAAGATTTCTTTAGAAAAACCGACCAGCGTAGCGGGCGAAGGCGGCTAGTATATATATATATATCTGATATTTGTCCCACTGTAACTCTCGTATTTATGAAGCGAATCGGATGTAACTTCGTGTATACATAGTGCATACCAATGCCTCGACCGAGTTCGTTGACCAGCTTCATCCGCCATCTTGTTTCAAAATGGCGCCCATTTAAATTTTTAAAAAAAATTTAAAATATGAAATGTGGTTTAAAAAAATGGAAAATTGAAAAATATTTTTTTCTTATGTGTTTGACCTTGATACAAAGATTCCGAGGCATTTTTTGTTTCGTCTATATCTTAAAAAATGGCTGAGTTATAGCACTTTGAATTTTTAGCTTGGCTGACATTTTGAAACGACCTGATATTTGTCACGCGATAACAGGCGTATTTATGAATCGATTTGGATGTACCTTGGTGTATACATAATACGTACCAATGTCTCGACCGAATTCGTTGGCCAGCTTCATCCGCCATCTTGTTTCAAAATGGCGGCCATTTAAATTTTTTTTAAATTTAAAATGAGGTAACAAAAAATTGGAAAACGAAAAAGATTTTTTTGTATGTGTTTGACCTTAATACAAATATTCCGGAACAGTTTTTGTTTCGTCTATATCTAAAAAAATGGCTGAGTTATAGTATTTTGAATTTCTATTGTGGCTGACATTTTGAAACGACCTAATTTTTGTCACGCGATAACAGGCGTATTTATGAACCGATTTGGATGTAACTTGGAGTGTACATAGTACATACCAATGTCTCGACCGAGTTCGTTGGCCAGCATCATTCTCCATCTTGTTTCAAAAGGGCTGCCATTTACAAAAAAGTCCTTCCGGCCAGTTGTGGGAGGAAGAGGTAGCTTTCAAATTCCTAATTTTTAAAAAGCTAGCTTATGTTATTCAAACACACAAAGCTCAATTTGGTGGAAACCGATTATAGAAGGTTCAATATTAATTTTTATCAATACTAAATTCTTATGAATGAGAATTCCGCGAAATTAGTGAGCTTTATCCAAGCTGATTTTATTTAAAGTTATATTTAGTTTCCAAATTCGGCGATATCTTGAAGTGCCTGCCCTTTTAAGACAACATGGTGGATGAAGCTAACCAGTGAATTTGGTCGAGACCTTAGTAATTCCTGTGCACACGCTCACTCACATCGGAATCGGTTGATATATATGAGTCCTGTCGCAGGCAACTTAGAGTAGAAGAAACAAAATGTAATAAAAAAATTCATGTGTATACCTTAAGATAGGTACAATAAACTGTTAAAATTTCAAAAAGATCCATCATGCAGTTTCCTTACAAAAAATCATAAAAAGTGCTTTTTTTTTTATCTTCTAATGTAGAAGGTCTCCTTAATGAGAAAAATAAAAAAAAAGGCAAGAAATTAAAACACTAGAATTGGGTTATTCACTTGTTTCAAAACCAATTTAACATGATCATTTATCACAGCTGACACTTTACATTAAAATTAGGGTACAAGATAAATAAGTGTATGTAGCTACTTATTTAATGTCAAATATTAATGTATTGTATTATTTTAATTTCAGCGAAAAAATGAATTTTTTTTTATTATGTGAATGTAGTAAGTTATAGAATCATATTCTATTTTTTTTTTCTTTTAGATCAATAAAAATATATTTACTTGGTATATAGCAACAAATGGATTAATTATATAATAAACAAATAAATAAAGAATAGTCAAAGCTGTTTGCTTATGCACCTTAGTGTAAATTACAGAAGTAGTCTGAACGCAGTAAATTTTTATTTTATTACCGCACTGATTGGGAAATAATTGCCGAACAATTACGAAGTGGAGAAAAGGCCGCTCATCCCCTACGATTAGTACAAGTAATTTTTGAACACACCCAAATAAAAAAGGTCAATGGAGGTTTTGTGTAAATTTCATGATATAGCTTTAAACTTCAGGCTATGATATGATTAATTTTCATAGATTGATCACGATATAAGTATCAATGGCTGCATGTTTTTTTACTATCAATTTTCATATAATTGAACAGTTGATTCTTGGAAGAAAAAAAAAAAAAGCGATTTTAGCTCAGAGAAATGCACAGGATGAAGATAGACTTTGTTAGGGGCTGTACGTACATAACATTATCACTTTAAGGGAGAAGGGGGGTGGGTTGGCACTTGATATCATAACATATCTCTAGGGGAGGGGGTTTATCTTTTGATATCGTTATCATTTTTGATCTAACGAAATTTTTCTTTTTTTGGTAATTTTTTCTTTACACCTGTTGATATTACTTTTTTTTTTTCTTTTTCGTCTGATATCTATTTTTACGAAAATACAAAGTTATTATTAAAACGATTAATGATTATAAAATTGTTTTATTCCAAAATATAGAATACCGCAACGTTCGTCATTCCTATTCTTCTGCTTCGTTGTTGGAGAAACCAGGTTCGAGATGATACTTGTTATTTTTGCTAGCGAAAAAGAAGAATGTTGTCCACCTGTTTTGTTTATAAGAAGTTCTGCTCACCCCCTATTTTGCTAGCTTCTTCCCTTCATGTAAATCAGTACAGCATGAGAATAATAAATGCATAACCTTATCTCTATATAATTGCAAAAGAAAGAAATTTGAAAAATAAAAAGAATTTTTAGACATTAATAACAATATCATAAGGAGAAGGGGGTTTGGGGTTCGAAGAATGATAAAGTATGTATGATATCGTAAGGGGGGGAGGGAGTCCAAAATGGCTAAAATATTAATAATGTTATATATGTACAGCCCTTAGCTGTAGGGGAGACTAGGGAGGTTTGGCCCACTTTTTACAAAATGATTTTTTATATTTTAAATATTGAACGTAGAATAAAGTTTTATATATCATTTTATTCGTTATACAATCAGTTATCAAAAGAAAATTTCAATATAAGTGTAATATATGAGAAATTTGAAAAATGATTGATTTTAATCATGAGAAAATAATGGATCAACGCTCCCCACATATATGAGGATTGACCCGCTGTATGGGAGGATTGACCCACTATATGGGAGGCTTGACCCACTTTGTTTTATATTGTGAAGAGAAATAAAATCAGTTTAAAAAAGCAAACGAACTTTATGCTACATGCTTTAGTTATTATAAAAAAAATATTTTTGAAAATATGATGCCTAAACAAACCTGTTTTGACGCAATCGCAAGTCAGAGGAGAAAATTTTTATTTTAAACAAGATTTTGTCTGAGCAGGTATAATTGTACCGCAGCGAAAATAAAATTTTAACATTTAAGACAGTATTCCGTTAGAGACAGGTTCCGTTTTCATAAGGTTTCATGTATTATTATCTCCGGATTTAGGAGCCACTATCCAGCCTATTTTTTTTGTCTCCTTGTCCTAATTTTTGTGACACTCTACCTCACAACTCTAGTTGTCACATAGTTTGGCTTCATTTCACTGTATTCATCCTGGTGAAATTTGTCTACATACCTTCCTAAGATTTTTTTTATCAACTCTATGTTCTTTTGCATCTGCACGAGCACTTAACTTATCACTAACATCTTTTAACCCTTTTAGGGGGTTAATTAGTATTTTCAGTACTAAAATGTTGAAATAAATGACTGGCACCGGAATTTATGAACAAATTTATTTGGAAATAAGAAAAAGGCTATATTTCACATACATATTAAATGGAAAAGATTTTAGCAAAATTCTGGTGCCATTGTGGCATTTGGGAATTAAAATTAAGTGGTTTCATAGACATACCACTAACCCTGAAAGGGTTAAAACAGCTACTTTCATACTTTCTAGTATTGTGTAGTCTTTTCCACTGTTTCGATTTATCTATCGTAAGTAATATTTAAATGGAACAAAGTTTCTATCAACTTTCCCATTTATATTCCATTAATTTTTTTCTTGCAGTGGATACTATAGCAATTTTTCACATCTTTCTTTAATCAGTTTTAAACATTTTCTTTTCCATCACCCCATTTTACTGTAGCTTTACAGAATACATTTACATTATTTTTTTTTATATATATAACAATTAACTTTTCATTATGCACAGTGTATAATAAAAAGCTTTCCAAAACTACTTAATTAAGGGAGCCTTGAGCATCTGGTCAACTCTCCCTCACATTGACTGGGTCAAGCCTTTCCACATCTCTCTTTTCTAAGGAATAGTACATTGTTATTTTAAGTCTAATTTACTGTACAATCTTTACGCCAGGAATGAAAGCTCGATATTTTTGCATTACTTAAAACCTACTTACTTAAATTTCTATGATATATTTTATCTGAAAAAAGCTTACAAAATATTTCTAAAAAAGACAACTTTTAGGTTGAAAACGCCTCACAATTGATTTTTTGCACACCTATTTCGATTATCTGTTTGAAACCAAGACTGTTGTTTGAGCATTCCAGTAGCCTTGGTTGACACCTATTGATAAAACTCTGAAATTCTTTTAAATATGAAAACTGATGGGTGGGTCAAGCCTCCCCTATGGTCAACCCTCCCTAGTCTCCCCTATATACATTGTGAAATTTTACGTTTAAAAATAAGTTAGAAGAAGAAATTATTTTAATCAGCTTAGAATATTTTATTGTAATTAAACGAAATCCTGTATCGAATAAAACAATACTGATATTAGAAATATATTCTGTTAGAATAATCAACTTAAGGCTGTTCTCAACTGCTCTGCTCAACAAGCGCAAAACGTTTTGACACATTTACAAATTCATTTTTTAACGGAAAGATATAAAATTGGAAAGCCTGACCATGGAAGCGATTTGGAATCGAACTGTTTTTTCCATTTTTTGATCAATCAATTACCTATTAAGTTATAAGCGATTTGAATCACGTGACACGGCATTTTTTTCCCTTACTGACTGGATTTTCTTATTTCGTTCGGAAGTTCGGTTCAAAATGCCAACTTTGACAGTATTCTCTGAAAGATCTATTGAGTTTACAAGAAAACGGAATAAACAGTTCGATGGCATAGTTTCTGAATAACAACACCTTCTAATTTCATGCGTTTCCGAACAAAAATGAATTAAAACTTATGTCAGAAAGTTGACCCTTTGGATTTGAGAACAGCCTTAAAATAACACTAGGCACAAAATCTAACACAAAATCTTAACACTAGAAAGACGGCGAGCGGTCATTTTGACCGCTTCCAAATAAATATATTTCGATTCGAACCAGTAATTTCTTTACAAAACTAGTTTAAAAGATACAAAGAAAAAAAAAAACTAGTTAAAAAAATAACTTAATAATTTAAAATAAGAATTCTGGTCTGAAATATTTTTATAAAATTTGAGTAAAATTCCTCGTCTTCCTAGTGTTAACAACAACATTGAAGTCTAAATTAGGCGTTGGAATTGATTTACATTTCCAGACAGATAAAAACGATCTTTAATCCAGGATTAAACTTTTTTTTTAGGGTTTCGTTCATCTCACGAAACCCTATTCGTCTCGCTCCTCTGTCTATCTGTCTGTCTGTCTGTCCGTCACAGAGCCCGTTCTCAGAAACTATACATGTTGGAGACATGAAATTTTGGGTACTTATAGCTGAACACCTCACAACATACGACAAATCATAAAATTTTGAAAAAGTCGTACATTTAACCCTTTGGGCTCCCGCATGTGTATTTTAAACAATTCTTTCTAAGTGAACACTAATTAGGTTGGAAGAGTGAAATTTTGCATACTTATAGCTGAATACCTCACATTATACGACAAATGATGAAATTTTGAAAAAGTCGTATATTTAACCCTTTGAGCTCCCGCATGCAGTGGCGTAGCCAGGATTTCGTTTCGGGGGGGGGGGGGGTCCAAAATTTTTCCTTCAGGTTATATATATATATATATCGTAAAACCTGTTATGATAAAATCGTAAATATTGCTGGAAAATTCCGTTTTACACAGGTATTTGTGTTATTAGGTGTATTTGTATAGTATTCTTTCCCGTAGCACGGAACATTTCTGTTTAAGACAGAATTCCGTTATAGGCAGGTTCCATTTTTACAAGTTTTGTGTATTTATATAAATATACTTATTTATGTCATATGAATAGAATAAAACTTGTCATAATAGTAATTGTCTATAACAGAATCCTGTCTTTAACGAAAGAGTTATATGGTCTTAATATGAATTACGATACAATTAAATTTGCTAAAAACCTGTCTGAAAGGGGATTTTTATTGTTCTTTAGTGAAACATAGTGAAACCTGTGAAAGTGGAATCTTTCTATAACGGAATCCTGCCTCAAACGGAAGTGTTTCAAAATCCCTGCGAAACGAACAATAGATCTTATTGAGGTTGTGTATCTTACAAACATGATTAATTACACTTCTTTCTATGGAAGCCTGTCTAAAATGGAGTTTTTTACCAGTCCCTTTGAGTCTTGTCTTGACTGTGTATGCGTAATAGAAGTATTTCGAGTAACTTTAAGACTTTATGTATATCCTTATTTAATTTCTTAATTTAAAAAAAAAAGCATGGATAAAAAATGTAAGGCCGATCTCTATAACTGCAACTAATAATACATTGAAGTTACATTAATATTTACCAATGAAAAAGATTCATTATGATGTAAAAATCTGAGAGCATACTGAAGAGATAAATTTAATTAACCCATTTGCTGTCATCCACGAGTATACTCGTGTCTTTAATGTATTAATTACTTTGTCACCACTATTTTAGAATTAAAAAAATTGCCTCATTTATTGGCAGAAATTTCGCTGTATTAGTAAAGCGAAATTTACATTTCTGAATTTGTGGTAGCAAACGACTTTTAACAAAAAATTTGAAAATTATTACTTTATAGTTTTGTCAGCAAATGGGTTAAATCAAGTTTCATATTACATAACATTTGCCTACAATAAAGTTAGGTTCAAGTGGTTAAGTTTAAAACAGCAATTTCCATGTTTAATTTCTTGCCATTGAATTAAGAACTTGCGTTGTAATAGATATTGGATAATGATTTCACATAAGTGTCAATCGCATGAGCCATTCATGCGATCCGCCGCGCTTCCCATGGGAGTTTTTGAGATAACTCAGATAGCATGAACATTAGCGGCAAATTTATTATTTCTGATATTATCTTGCCGTGATAAATTTGAATTGAGAAATGCGCAACAAATCTCCCGCAAGGTATACCATCACCCACTTGCATGAGTAGTTTGTTGTGAAACTGATGCAAGACTGTCTTTAATTCACGAAAGTGACGAAAGCAAAAAATCCCTCTGTTGAGAGAATAGACAATCAGCACATACACAGAAATTGCAGAAATTTTATTCGGTAGGCACCGCTTTTTCTAAGCGCTATACTTATTAAATACCAAAAAATGCTCGAAATGAATAGTACAAATATTACCTAAACTTGCTTGTGGTGATAAAACCGATGCATGCACCTTCTGACGGCGCGTTCGCATCAATAGACTTGATCAGCTCTATGGACCCCTTCGAAGGGGTTAAACTTATAGTGTGACATGGAAAGATTATTACATTGCAGTAAGTCTGCAGCATTTTTGATTATTTGTTTGCCATTAGTTTGCAATAAATTTGATACAGTATGAATTTAACTTGCACGACAAGTTAGCTGCAAGTTCAAAGTGTGGTGACTTCGGCGTTTGCGTTATCTTGCTGCAGTCTTGTTATGAACTTTCAGTCTTAGCATGCTGAGCTTACTGCAACTTTGCAGGTTTTCAAAGCAAAACTGTTGCAAATTTTCTGAAAACTAAAAATGCTATGTGGGAAGATTTTAACTTTAAGAAAAAGATCTTGTATTTTCAGCTACAGAAACTTGTAATGTAAGAAGCACACACATCAAATATAGTTCATGCTGGAAAAAGCAGTTTTGTTACAATTGTCTTATTCAGCCATAATTCTTTTGGATTTCCATGTTTCATGTCTCGCCACTTTTGATACCATATTCGATCTAATAGTTGTTTCCGATATTTGGTCGTCTTTGAGGAAGTTAAATTTTTGTAATAAGTTTATTTGTGATGGATTAGCACAATTTTGGAAGTATTAGAATGTGTAAAAAATGGTTCATGGTGGTCTCTGTTTTTCTACTTCCCTGCCAATTTATTTTAGATGGTTCAAAACAGTTTTAGAACATTCTCCAAGTTCAGCAGTAAGCTTCGGACGGGTCGGATTTACGCAGCTCTGGAAGGGATACTTAAGAGTTCCGTGGAAGGGGGTAGCACCCTTCTAGACCATTAATAATCATAAAATTCCGAATCTTCCGACTGAACCCTTAAACAACTTGACAGGAGAGTCAAGAATCTCATCCCTGTATATTTCAGCATTCACAGTTACACTGGTAAAAATGTGCCCGTCACTGCGGTCATTCAAAATGATGTCCGTCCATACCACGATTCCACGACCTTTGCCTTTCACGGATGTTTGCAGCCTTATTGTATGTGATTTTCTCCCTCCATATGGTAACACGTCTGTAGTAACTCTCTCAACAAAATCTGGATTCATCGGTAAAGAGAACTCGGCTCCAATCCGTGGTGCTCCAATGACGATGATATCTGCACCACTTTAACCGGGCGCATCTCGCTGCCGGAGTTAGTGGAACACAAATCATATATTTCCTTGCATGCAGTCTGTCACTCACAGTAAACCAGGATAGTCGTCGAGTTCTTGTTGCTGCAGCAAACTCCCTGCAATCTAAACTGACGTCAATTGCCTATTTCTTTTAGCAATCGTTGGCAAATTACAGTCCTGAGAGCCTATTGTGGTGCGTTTCCTACCTTGACCTGGTTGTCTGTGGACATTATACCGGTGTCTTTAAACCGTTTACAGATTCTTGACATGACGCTTTTGGCTATTTATAAGTCTTTACAGAACCCTAAGAGTATCTGTCCTGCTTCCATTCTCCCTATCGCACGCAATTTCTCAAAATCGGTCAAATGTCTTCTGGACGACATATCCCACCTATTAGAAGCAAAGTTTTACCTAATTACACGTACAATCCTTAAAATTAGACTTCAAATTACCCACGTGCGCTCCTTTTCACACGTGAACCGAAAGAACGGGCTGAGGCTGAAAAATTTGCATATATTTCTGTAGCGAATGTTAATCCCATTGGACTACGTGATAACGTTGACATTGAATTACCTTTCTGGAAGTTCCCTTAATAGAATTAACATAAAGCACCTTTTTATGGTTGTTCCTTTAATTTTTCTCGCCAGTGTATTTTGAAAGTCGTAACATAAAACCAGTCCAAAAATAAAGTTACTTTTATTAATTGCAGGCAGCGGATTTAAAGTAACGAGGTGGAACCCGTCGAATTTCGACGAAAGAAAATGTTTACAAAGGAAGTGTTGCATCAAATTTATAATACATCGACAAAAAATAATTAGAATAAAAAATCCATCTTACACTTGTTAATTTAACTCTTCAAAGACATATTTTAACCTAATATTAACAAAATACCTTTTTCATAAACTTCATCTGTTAAAAGTATTGAAAAATTAAACTTTATTCATATACGTAATATCAGTAACATATAATCAAGATAAGTAATTTTGATTAAGTTATTAATTGATGCTTGGTTACGGAATGAAAAATCCGCATAAATGATTTCACCTTGACATAATCATAGAATTTTCTACCTTTATATCTAAACCGAATCAAGTCATTTTCCACGTTTCACATCCATATTAACCATTTTTAACGCGTAATAGGTTATTAATACATATTTTTTCAAGCTTGAAGTCACGTTTGTCAACTATTACAACTTTCCATGTTAAAATTCCCACTCGTGATTTGAGGCCTTAGTATAATATCTGTACCTGCGCGTAAAAATTCCAGAAATTTATAACTTTTAGACGTATTCAAGGGGAAATATTTCGTTTTATCAAATAAAATTATCGTTTACTTTTAAATATGACGTCATTTTCATTCTCTGAAATATTTTGCCTATTGTCTCAAACTCAATATCAGCAAAATTAAAAAAATAATGAAGTATAAGAGCATCATCAGGGAAATTGTGTCTTTTTTAAAGCATAACGTCATTTTCTGTTCAAATTTTTAAAAAAGATATTTTTAATTGTAATGAGAAAATGGCATCAGTAAGAATATAATCAATAAAAATAACTAATCCACTTTTAATAGAAATGAAGTACTTCAGTTGCCACGATTAGAAAATTGGTATTAAAAACTATAAAAAAATTAATATCTTAGAAATAAATTGAGATACAGCTTTCAAACAAATTGCATTTAAAAGTGTATTTTTTTCTGCATACGACGGTGTAAACATTTAAAATGTGGAATGTTTAGAAGTTTAAAAATTTGCAGTAGCGAAAATTGTAAAAGCGAAATTTCATTTCAAATTTCAAAGTGTTGCCATTCGCAGAATGACGTAGGCGTTACGCAGAGATATGTTTGTCCTTTATAATATAGATTGTTAATATTGTCCGTTATAATGTGAACAAAGATAAGGGTCACGAAACTCAACCAATGTATCGTTATTGCGTTCGTATTGTGGCAGCCGCAGAAAGGCAAGGGAGAAAATTCTTCGTTCGGAATGGCAGCTGGCCAGAGCCGTTGTCATAGCAGCGCAGACGAAAATGTTTACATTGCGTTTTTTGTGTGTTCGAATACGAGGAGTGTCAGAATCGACGTTTATCAATGTTCTACGAATAAAGGTAGTAAAGTGTTTTTAAGTGAGTGATTATATTATACGAGAGACCACACCACAATGGTGACCATGGACTGTTCTTATATAGAGCATCAGCCTTCCTAGATGAGTTGGAATGTTATCCGATCATCTTCATCTTTCAAAGAATACATCGTTCTACAGCGGCTCGATGGAAAGCAGATAAGTTCTTCTGAGTCATTTTCCTGATATTTTTTCTGTTATTTTATTAGAAAAATTTAACTCGCGAATTTATTTTGGTTTGATTGTACTATTTTATATATTTATTACCATAAATCATGTCTAGTGTCGATGCTGTTCAAATTCCATTATATAACAGATCAGATCCTGCGCTATGGTTTGCGATGTGCGAAAGCACATTTGCTTTAGCTACCCCCAAAGCAATATCAGAATCTGTTACAAAATATAATTATATAGTTTCGCATCTTCCACCCGATGTTGCATCAATCATTCGTGATATTTTAATGCAACCAGATGCTACTGACCCTTATGGTGTCTTAAAAAAGGAATTAATTGCGCGCTCAGGTGAATCATCCCAGCAAGAGATACGACAGCTCTTGTCTGGAGAAGAACTAGGAAATCGGAAACCTTCAGATTTATTACGTAGTATGAAACGTCGCGCGGAATCCCTAAATGTTCCAGACAATTTAATGTTAGAATTGTTTTTGCAACGATTACCAAATTCTGTTCAGACAATTTTAGCGGCTGTTTCTGAATTAACCCTTGATAAAGCAGCGGAAATTTCAGATCGTATTTCAGAAGTTACCCCTTCCCCAGCTTCTGCAATTGCCGTGTCCTGCTCGAATGAACAGGCGATAGAGGGTAAATTATTGAAAGAAATCGAAAAATTAAATAAGCGCATCGATCAGCTTGCTGTTTCACGTGGTCGGTCCCCATACCGCAGAAACTGGAGTAAACCTCGAGGGCGAAGTAATAGTGATAATCGGGATTCAAGTATCTGTTGGTATCATAGACGATTTGGAAAAAAATGTAGGGAAGAAAAATGCATAAAGCCGTGTTCTTGGGCGGGAAACGAAACCAGCAAAGAGTAGAGGCGACTTATTCTTTGCCTCAACAGTCACGTCGCCTGTTCATTAGAGACCGGACTACAAATGTTTCTTTTCTGGTCGACACCGGTTCGGACGTGTCAATCCTTCCTGCCAACAATGTACAAAAACGGAATCCACCCGTACAAACGCTTTTGGCTGCTAATTCTTCCCCTATAAATGTTTATGGTCAACAAACCCTTTCTCTAGATTTTAAGTTAAGACGAAAATTTAATTGGACTTTTCTAGTGGCAAATGTTAGTACACCAATTTTGGGAGCAGATTTTCTCCATAATTTCGAATTGGTTCCAGATCTCCGCCACAAATGTCTAAGAGATTTAAAAACAAAATTTGAAACAACAGGTCACATGAAATGTGCATTAATTCATTCAGTAAAAACAATCAATATTGATAATATATATAATGAACTTCTTAAACAATTCCCATCTATTACAAAATTACCAGATCCCAATCAGCCTGTCAAACACAACACAATGCATTTTATTTCAACAAAAGGACCTCCAGTTGTGGCAAAACCCCGCAGGTTGGCTCCGGATCGCCTGAAAATTGCTAAAACAGAATTTCAAAATATGATACAACTCGGACATTTAAGACCTTCACGTAGCAACTATGCATCACCTTTGCACATGGTTCCAAAAAAGGGAACTTTGGAATGGAGACCTGTAGGTGATTATCGTGCCTTGAATGCGCAAACCAAAAAAGACAGATACCCGATACCATGTATAGCTGATTTTACTGCTAATTTACGTGACACTAAAATTTTTAGTCGACTTGACCTCATCAAAGCATATCATCAAATACCAATCAATCCTGATGATATTCCCAAAACAGCGATATGCACACCTTTTGGATTGTTCGAAAGCACACGCATGCAATTTGGCTTATGCAATGCGTCTGCAACATTTCAGAGATTCATAGATGAGGTAATACGTGATTTACCAGGCGTCTATGCTTTCGTCGATGATATACTCATAGCCTCTAAAAATGCCGAGGAGCATTATCATCATTTAAAAGCACTATTTTCCAAATTAGCAGAATATGGTTTGTGCATAAATGTATCCAAGTGCACATTTGGTAAACCTACCATTGATTTCTTAGGATTTCGAATATCTGAACATGGTATTCAACCACTTCCAGATAAAGTTAAATGCATAATCGATTTTCCGCAGCCCACAACCTTATCTCAACTTCGAAGATTTTTGGGTATGTTTAATTTTTATAGGTCTTTCATATATCAAGCTGCACACATACTTGCGCCTTTAGTGAAATTGTTAGAAGGCCATACAAACAAAAAGAAATCTCGTTCCCGTGTTCCTAAAACAGAACCCCTTAATTGGAACGAAGATGCTGAAAAAGCTTTCGTAGCTGCCAAAAATGCAATATCTCAGGCTGCTCTTTTACGGCACCCTATTCCAGGCGCTCAGTTGAGTATATGGGTTGACGCCTCAGATGTCGCGATCGGCGGCACCCTTATGCAGTTTTATCAGGAACGTTATGAACCTTTAGCATTTTTTTCCATGAAATTAAACAACAGTCAGCGGAATTGGTCAACATATGACCGGGAATTATTTTCTATTTATTCGGCAATAAAAAAATTTCGGCACATGCTAGAGGGGAGAATTTTTCAAATTTATACTGATCAAAAACCGCTAATTTATGCATTTAAGCAAAATCCCCATAAATGTTCGCCGCGGCAATCACGCCATTTAGATTACATTTCCCAATATTCCACTGACATTAGACATGTACCAGGTTCCGAAAACATTGTTGCAGATTGCCTCTCAAGAATTGAAATTGATTCTATTTCAAAATCTCCAATCTTAAATTTTGAGGAATTCGCAAAAGCTCAGGAAAATGATTCAGAGCTACAGAACCTGCATAATAGTACATTGCTCAAATTGGAATTGAAACCTTGCCTCATTTCTGATTGTAGCCTACTATGTGATACTTCAACAGGTACGCCTCGACCCTTAGTTCCTAGTTTCTTTCGTCGGCTGATATATGAACATTTGCACAACCTAGCCCATCCAGGCATAGCAGCTACCACAAAACTAATTTGTTCCAGATACGTATGGCCAAATATGAAACGAGACATCAAAAACTGGGTTCGTGGCTGTGAGAAGTGTCAAAGATCAAAAATACAGAGGCACACCAAAGCACCTCTTGGCACGTTCTCTCTTCCTGATGCACGTTTTTCCCAAATACATATAGATATCGTAGGTCCCTTGCCTCCATCTGACGGTTTCAGCTATCTTTTAACGATGATTGACCGATTTAGCAGATGGCCAGAAGCCGTACCTATATCTGATACACAAGCTAAAACAATTTGTAGTGCCATATTAAAGCATTGGATATCAAGATTTGGTTGCCCTTCGCTCATAACCACGGATCAAGGCCCACAAATGCGATCAGCAATATTTGATGAATTCACAAAAATGATGGGAACACAGAAGATCCGCACAACGGCATATCATCCGATATCGAATAGCATTATCGAAAGATTTCATCGACATTTAAAGTCATCCATCAAAGCTCACGAAACCAGTAGGTGGACTGAAATATTACCGATAGTTTTACTAGGCATTCGCACAGCAGTGAAGGAAGATATACAAGCTTCTTGCGCTGAGCTTGTCTACGGCACTACGTTGAGATTGCCCTGTGATATGCTGGATGAATACAAGATCCGACCTTTCAACGATAACTTCGTCACGCAACTACGAAACACCATGCGGCAGTTAAGTCCAGTTGCTACATCATCTCACTGCCAAGAGAAGTTCTATATACACCCTTCCTTGACATCTTGTTCACACATCTTTCTAAGAGTGGATCATGTACAACCTCCATTGTGTCAACCATATACTGGTCCTCACAAAGTCCTAAGTAGAACTGGGAAAACTATAACAATCGAGCTTAATGGTCGTAAGTCTACGGTATCAATAGATCGAGTGAAGCCAGCTCATTTGATTTCTACTTCAGACTTGTCCACGAAAACTGTTCCAGAGAACTCTAAATTAAAACTCTCTCTTAAAGCGGACAGTAACCCTGACCAAACAAAAACTGTCACACGTTCGGGCAGACATGTCCATTTTCCTAAAAAACTGGCATCTTATATTACTTACTGAAATTGTTGATAAATTGTTCATTTTGCATACTACACATTATGCCTATATTTTGTTATATATTGCAATTTTATTTCATGTAAATATCCTTGTAATTTTTCTCCACAAGCGTGGATTCTGACACAGATAGTCAAAAAAAAAAAAAAAAAAAAAAAAAAAAAAAAAATAGTATACACTTGTATATCGTTTCTTCGGTACCCTACGTCACTGGGGGGATACTCTGTGGCAGCCGCAGAAAGGCAAGGGAGAAAATTCTTCGTTCGGAATGGCAGCTGGCCAGAGCCGTTGTCATAGCAGCGCAGACGAAAATGTTTACATTGCGTTTTTTGTGTGTTCGAATACGAGGAGTGTCAGAATCGACGTTTATCAATGTTCTACGAATAAAGGTAGTAAAGTGTTTTTAAGTGAGTGATTATATTATACGAGAGACCACACCACAGTATAAACTCGCTCTTTCCCATAAGTGTCGACAACAGAACCCCATCGAAGTCCAAGATAAAGAAGTTTTACGTTTAATCTAGCTACAGTAAATTTGTGTAAACGGAATAGCAGGTATACTTGTATAGTTATTTTTCCGTCACGGGATATTAATTTTTTTTTTTTTTTTTTTTTTTTATGAGAGGATTCCGTGTTTTCAGAAAACCTGCCAAGAAGGATTCACAATTGGAACAAGTTTCATTTCAGATAGGTTTCAAACGTTAGCAAGTATATAGTGTTGTTTTCGTCGAACCTTGAATTGTTTTCATTTGAGATAGCTCATCTTCACAGATTTTCCTGTAATAGATTTATGCTCTTCAGAGGTGGTGTTATAGCAGCGGTTTCCAACCTGCGGTAGCGTACCCCTGGGGGTACGAGGCGGGTCTGCTGGGGTATGTGAAAATAATATCGGTAATGGCGGAAGTCACAAAAATGTTAGGAATATCAATGTAATTTGCATCGATTTATTATATGGTTGGGATAAGAAGATTACTAATGGAAAAAAGCATGTTTACGTTATCTCCTTGAGTGGAGGGGGGGGGGGGAAGGGGGGCGTGTTTATGAGAAATGGGGGTACTCCGAAATGAAAAACCTAAGAAAAGAGTACGTGAAAGAAAAAAGTTTGGGAAGTGAGTACGTTTAACCAGTTTTAAGCGATACTGCGGAAACGGAAAGTGTTTATAACGGAAACCTGCCTAAAACGGAAAAGTTCATAGTTCCGAAAAAAAGACATACCTTTGAATTATACCTTCTAAGACGAACACCTCTCTAAAGCGGAATTTTTTATAGATCCTTTGCGATTCTGTCTTAGCATTTTTACTGTTGTATTTGTATCCATGATTCAGTAAACCATGTCTACTTTCGGGGAGGGGGGGGGGGGGTTCCGGACCCCCTGGACGCCCCCCTTGGCTACGATACTGCCCGCATGTGTATTTTAAACAAGTCTTTCTAAGTGAACCCTAATTAGGTTGGAAGAGTGAAATTTTGCATACTTATAGCTGAATACCTCACATCAAACGACAAATCCTAAAATTTTGAAAAAGTCGTACATTTAACCCTTTGCGCTCCCACATGTGTATTTTAAACAGTTCTTTTTAAGTGAGCCCTAATTAGGTTGGAGAAGTGAAATTTTGTATACTTATAGCTGAATACCTCACATCAAACGACAAATCACAAAATTTCGAAAACGTCGTACATTTATCCCTTTGGGCTCCCACATGTGTATTTTAAACAATTCTTTCTAAGTGAACCCTAATTATGTTGCAGGAGTGAAATTTTGCATACTTATAGCTGAATACCTCACATCAAACGACAAATCATAAAATTTTGAAAAAGTCGTACATTTAACCCTTTGGGCTCCCACATGTGTAATTTAAACAATTCTTTCTAAGTGAACCCTAATTAGGTTGGAGGAGTGAAATTTTGCATACTTATAGCTGAATACCTCACATCAAACGACAAACCATAAAATTTTGAAAATGTCGTACATTTAACCCTTCGGGCTCTCACATGCGTATTTTAAACAATTCTTTCTAAGTGAGCCCCTAATTAGGTTGGAGGCGTGAAATTTTGCATACCTAGAGCTGAACACCATCATGCGACAAATCATAAAAAATTGGAAAAGTCGTACATTTAACCCTTTGGGCTCCCACATGCTTTTTTTAAGCAATTCTTTCTAACTGAGCCCCTTATTAAATTGGAGATTTGAAATTTTGCATACTTATAGCAGAACACCTGAGGCCAGGCGACAAATCATAAATTTTGAAAAAGTCTCACGTTTAACCCTTTGAGCTACCACATATGTATTTTAAGCAATTCTTTCTAACAGAGCCCCTAATTAAGTTGGAGACATGAATTTTTGCATACGTATAGCTGAATACCTCAGAACACACGACAAATCATAAAATTTTCAAAAAGTCTTATATTATTTACTCCTCCGTGCTCTAACTTGTATATTTTAAGCAATTTCTCTAACCTCCGCCCTTTTCACCCGGGGAGCACTTTTCCAACTTTTGCCGACAACCCTTTGACCATTCTTTCATATTACGCACCAGAGCCTTACATATTTTAGTTCCACTTTTTACCAATAGGGGGCGCCTACTTATCTCGGGTGCTATGGGCCCATTCCCCTCGACTAATATATCTACGGATAATATGTAAAACGGAGTTTCGTTCGGATAGAGGTTTGTTTAGAATAGAGTGCGCCCCTGGTTGCGAAATGTGGAAATAACAGATTTATCAAAAGGATAAAGTGTTTTTTTTTCTTATTAAGACCGCCATCACCTCTAGTAACATATCTTCTGATAGGTTGTTTAACGAAGTTTCCTTCCGATATAGTTTTGTTAAGAATAGAGTGCGCTCCCTGGTGGTGGAATATGGAACTAACATGCGCTCCCTGGTGGTTGAATGTGGAACTAACATAACGCGATTTTGTTAGGGTTTCGTTCATCTGACGAAACCGTATTCGTCTCGCTCCTCTGTCTGTTTGTCTGTCCGTCACAGAGCCCGTTCTGAGAAACTATACATGTTCCAAACATGAAATTTTGCGTACTTATAGCTGAACACCTCACATCATACGACAAATTATAAAATTTTGAAAAAGTCGTACATTTAACCCTTTGGGCTCCCGCATGTGTATTTTAAACAATTCTTTGTAAGTGAGCTCCTAATTATGTTGGAGACATGAAATTTTGGGTACTTATAGCTGAACACCTCACATCATACGACAAATCATAAAATTTTGAAAAAGTTGTACATTTAACCCTTTGGGCTCCCGCATGTGTATTTTAAACAATTCTTTCTAAGTGAGCTCCTAATTAATTTGGGGGCGTGAAATTTTGCATACTTATAGCGGAACACCTCACATCAAATGTCAAATCATAAAATTTTGAAAAAGTCGTACGTTTAACCCTTTGGCGTCCCACATGTGTATTTTAAACAATTCTTTCTAAGCGAGCTCCTAGTGATGTTGGAGACATGAAATTTTGGGTACTTATAGCTGAACACCTCACATCATATGACAAATGATAAAATTTTGAAAAAGTCGTACATTTAACCCTTTGGGCTCCCGCATGTGTATTTTAAACACTTCTTTCTAAGTGAGCTCCTAATTAGTTTGGAGACGTGAAATTTTGCATACTTATAGCTGAACACCTCACATCAAACGACAAATCATAAAATTTTGAAAAAGTCGTACATTTAACCCTTTGGGCTTCCGCATGTGTATTTTAAACAATTCTTTCTATGTGAGCTCCTAATTAGTTTGGAGACATACAATTTTGGGTACTTATAGTTGAACACCTCACATCAAACGACAAATCATAAAATTATGAAAAAGTCGTACATTTAACCCTTTGTGCTCCCACATCTGCATTTTAAACAATTCTTTCTAAGTGAGCCCCTATTTAGGTTGGAGGCGTGAAATTTTGCATACATGTAGCTCAACACCTCAGATCTCACGTCAAATAATAAATTTTGAAAAAGTCGTACATTTAACCCTTTGACCTCCCACATGTGTATTTTAAACAATTCTTTCTAAGTGAGCCCTAATTAGGTTGGAGGCATAAAATTTTGCATACTTATAGCTGAACACCTCACATCAAACGAAAAATCATAAAACTTTGAAAAAGTTGTAAATTTAACCCTTTGGGGTCTCACATGCGTATTTTAAACAATACTTTCTAAGTGAGCCCCTAATTAGGTTGGGGGCGTGAAATTTTACATACTTATAGCTGAACACCTCAGATCAAACGACAAACTATAAAATTTTGAAAAAGTGTACATTTAACCCTTTGGGCTCCCACATGTGTATTTTAAACAATTCTTTATAAGTGAGTCCCTAATTAGGTTGGAGGAGTGAAATTTTGCATACTTATAGCTGAACACCTCACATCAAACAACAAATCATAAAATTTTGAAAACGTCGTACATTTAACCCTTTGGGCTCCCACATGTGCATTTTAAACAATTCTTTCAAAGTGAGCCCCTAATTAGGTTGGAGGCGTGAAATTTTGCGTACTAATAGCTGAACACCTCACATCAAACGACAAATCATAAAATTTTGAAAAAGTCGTACATTTAACCCTTTGGGCTCACACATATGTATTTTAAACAATTCTTTCTAAGTGAACCCCTAATTAGGTTGGAGGCGTGAAATTTTGTATACTTATAGATGAGCACCTCACATCAAACGACAAATCATAAAAATTTGAAAAAGTCGTACATTTAACCTTTTGGGCTCCCACATGTGTATTTTAAACAATTATTTCTAAGCGAGACCATATTTAGGTTGGAGGTGTGAAATTTTGCATACTTATAGCAGAACACCATCATGCGACAAATCATAAAATTTAGAAAAAGTCGTACATTTAACCCTTTGGGCTCCCACATGCGTATTTTAATTCTTTCTAACTGAGCCCCTTATTAAATTGGAGATTTGAAATTTTGCATACTTATAGCAGAACACCTGAGGCCAGACGACAAATCATAAAAAGTCTTACGTTTAACCCTTTGAGCTACCACTTATGTATTTTAAGGAATTTTTTCTAAGAGAGCCCTTAATTAAGTTGGAGACATGAATTTTTGCATACGACCTCAGACTTCTCGACTGAATACCTCAGACTACACGACAAATCATAAAATTTTCAAAAAGTCTTATATTGTTTACTCCTCCGGGCTCTAACTTGTGTATTTTAAGCAATTTTTCTAACCCCCGCCCTTTTCACCCGGGGAGCACTTTTCCAACTTTTGCCGACACCCCTTTGACCATTCTTTCATATTATGCACCATAGTCTTACATTTAGTTCCACTTTTTACCAATAGGGGCGCCTACTTATCTCGGGTGCTATGGGCCCAATCCCCTCGACTAATATATCTACAGATAGTATGTAAAACGGAGTTTCGTTCGAATAGAGGTTTGTTTAGAATAGAGTGCGCCCCTGGTTGCGAAATGTGGAACTAACAGATTTTTCAAAAGGATAAAGTGTTTTGTATGGAATATTAAACGAAACCCTCTGTGCGATCTGTGATCACACTTACCCACTTGTTAATATTTAGTCTTTATTTAACATTATTTTTAACTTTAAATTACCGAAAAGAAAGATTTAGATAAGCACTTTTCTTTAGAAAAATGTAAGTATATCTACTATATACAAGGTGGCTATAATTAAACTGACACTACTCAAGAGTGTTCTGTAGAGTCACTAATTGAGAGAATGACGCCAATTTTTGTAAGAAGATTAAACAAGACGGGGAACGAAGGATTCCGCGAAAAAAACATTTAGTTCAAAAAGTCACCGCTAGGTGGATATGTGGCGCTGTGTAACAGAAAAGAGAGTTTTAAAAAATGTAAAATCAATACTAAAATCATTAAATGTGCTAAATAAAAGGTAATTTTATTTCAGTATTGATTCTGTATTTTTTAAAACTCTTTTGTGTTGCACAGCGCCACAGACTGCCCTAGCAATGACTTTTGGAACTAATTATTTTTTCTCGGAATCCTTCGTCCCCGTCTTGTTTAATCTTCTTACAAAATTTGGCGTCATTCTCTCAATTATATCGCGCTACAGAACACTCTTGAGTACTCTCAGTTTAATTATGGCCACCTTGTATATAAAATGCATAGGGGAATTTCGTTATTAATGCATGGAAATTATTCCAGAGGGAAACATTCGCCTTGGATACAATATTTCAAATGAAAATCAAATTTCAAAGTAATTGCTTAAAAGACGCAAAGGCCAACATAAAAAGATTCCAAGCCGGGACTCGAACCCGGGCCATCAGTATAGCGCACTGACGTTCTACCGACTAAACCACTTGGAACGATTGTTGGCCTTTGCGTCTTTTAAGCAATTACTTTGAAATTTTATTTTCATTTGAAATATTGTATCCAAGGCGAATGTTTCCCTCTGGAATTATTTCCATGCATTAATATAGTTTCTATCGATGCTGGATTTAATTATATTCCGTGTTTGCCACAGGTTGGTGGCTCACGGTAAAATATTCCATCTTGTGCTGCGTTTGTAGCCTTGCCAACATATAATAGTGAGAAATTTTCCTTGCTGGGTATCGTTCCAAGTGGTTTAGTCGGTAGAACGTCAGTGCGCTATACTGATGGCCCGAGTTCGAGTCTCGGCTTGGAATCTTTTTTACTAAGTTGGCCTTTACGTCTTTTAAGCAATTACTTTGAAATTTGATTTTCATTTGAAATAGGGGAATTTCGTTCTGGCTGCTTATAACTTGAGTTATACTGAATGGATTTTGATGCGACTTACGCTGTTAGATAATTTTTCCGCGAAAGTTTCAGTATCTAAACTATCGATATTCGTTGCTTGGTTATAGAACTATTGGGGGAAAGTTATAAAATCAGTTTAACCTCATTATGAAAGATTACGCCTTTTAAAATAGTTCTGTTTGAGGGATTTTGGTGAGACTTGCATTGTTTAGTTATATACTTTTTTAGGAATAATTTTAGTAGATTGCATATCGTTCAGTCGTTCTTTACCAAATCCTACTATAAATGATCAACTGAAAGAGTTGTCCTTAACAGCCGAAATTTTGTCTGACACATTAGAGAAATTAATAGTGCAATGGCGTTCGTATCATTTTGAGCAATGCGGAAGGGCATTCCAGGTAAAGGTTCATATTGCTATAATAAAACATAAGGTCAAATTCACAGATGTATTTCGATTGATTCAAGATTCGTTTGGAGAAAACAGTAGTGGGCGGAGGCTGCTAGTTTTTATTTGCAAATAATAATATAATTAATCAAAAATGTAACAAAAATTTTATAAATCATACATCAAAGGCTACGTTATTACGAGTAATAAAGTAGATCGGGGTTAAAACTTTACTTGCATCTTTATTTTTTTCTAGATAGCACTAAACATGTCTTAAAATAAGATATAGGATTAAAAATAAAACAAAATTAAACATCAATCAATAATTCCTAAACCAATATGTGTACTACTTTTTTTCTTTAACTCTTAAATTTTAAGTAGTGTAGAACACTACTTTTACAGTTTTCAAGGGAAGTAAAAGAAAAAGCATAAATTGCGGGAGTTTACAGTAAACCCTGCTTTTACACCGCAGGGGCAGACTTCTAACATTTTTTTGAAAAGATAAACTTTTGCTTTATTTGAAGTAGAAAATTCTAAATTAAGATATTAGTCGAAGTTTGCCCCTGTGGTAATCTGACCTTCGTTACACCTTTCAAAGGAGAATAAGAAAGAGTAAATTGCAGTAAAACAATGAAAACGGGAACTTAAAAGCGGAGTTATACAGTATTTGAAAAAAAAGCAATAAATTGTTACATTTTTTGAGTCAAAATTTCAAATTTTATTATTGTTTACAACGGATCTTTCCAAACTACTATACGCGAGCCTTCCAATACTAGTACATTTGTGGAAAAAAAATAATAAACACCCTGTACTTATTCCTCAACAAATTATTGTAGAAGAAAGTTACATGTACCGAACGATTGGAAATAAAGTCTACTTTTAAACGATGTATATAAAATTTTCTTAGGGTGCCATCTACATATTAAAACGAACCCAAACTTCATTTTTTTTTCAATGGCAATACCCAATTTTAACAAGCTATTTCAAATCTTCGGTTCAAACTATGCCTAGACACCGAATTTCAAATCATTTGAATAAGTTTTTGAATTATAGACATTCAAAATTTAGTGCTTTTGATGTTAAATTACATTTTCATATTTTTATTAATATCTCCTGGAATTATACTCCTAATGCGCTAATTCTTTGTGTAGCAATAATACTAAAATACCCAAACAGAAATACGTTGAATTTGCAATTTTTATAATTTTATGATATGAATTATGAAATTAATATTAAAAAAAATTATGAATTGCAACCTACAATTTTTTGATGGATTTAGATTTATTAAGTCCTTCTTTATAGAAATCCAAAATTTCACATTTTTCTTCCAAGTAGTTTTCAAATCATGCTTAGAAAACGGTAAAATGATGGTTTAAGAGCCCGTCTATGATAGAAGTGACTAGATATTTTGAAAATTTTTATGCTATCCTGTAATTTAGCAGTCTTCAACGACTGCTTGGGTGACGCTTAAGATGCCTTGATCAAGAAGAAGGCTCTCTCGGTCAACAATCGAGTACCGAACTTCAATTTCGATACAGCCCCTAAAATTCTCTCTTTTTAAAATAATTAATTTCTCGGAAACTTATCGTACGAATTGCATAAAAATTTGTTTTTAGGTTAATTGAAGGGTGTAGAGTTAATTTATGCTGTCAGAATTGTGCACTGTTGTTGAAAAAAAAAACAAAGGGTTCGTTTTGATATGTAGATTGTGCCTAAGAATATTTTATATACATCATTTAAAAGTAGACTTTATTACCAATCGTGTGGTACCAGTAACTTTCGTCTACGATAATTTTTTGCAGAGGGGTGTTTACTTTTTTCCCACGACTGTACGTATATTTCCTATTTTGTACAAAGTGTAGTCATATAGGGTGTTGCCGAATTCGACCGAAAAATTCAGAGGGGTGTTAATAGGCATATAAAAATTTAACATAGAACATGGAGACGCAAACTATGTATTTACTCAAGAATACAGGGTTTCCTACCCTAACTCAATTTAGGTTGACGGTAATAACTTTCAGAAAACTCAAGTATATTACAATAGCGCTCAAAAGTATTTTGACAAGGATAATAATTCACTTAATTGAAAAGAATAATAAAATACAAAAATCATTTATTTTATTCAACCATATTCAATGTTTTAATTTACTACTTAATATACAGGGTGTCCCAGAAGTAATGGGACAAACTTTAAGGGGAGGTAGGGGACATCACAAGGATTCAGATTTGCATAGCAGCCCAGGGTAGGAAACGCTTTCCTGTCGCAGTAGTGACGACACAAAACACAAGAAAGAAAGGACACGAACAAGGAGAGAAAACATGTTTATTATTCTTAGTACTGCAAAAATGCCGGGACAATGCTCGAAAGTGTTGAGGAACTCGTTGCACGCATTGTGGCAGCTGCTGGGGAAGTCCGGGGCACTCCCAGTATTTTCGAGAACATTAGATCTTCCATACGCCGGAGATGCGCTTCCATGCAGCACGGCCCAGGGTCGTAATTTCGAACACCTCCTTTGAAGACGATCGTTGTCCCTTTAATGTTCTTTATACTTAGGTTTTTGATGAACTAAGGATAATAAACATGTTCTCCTCTTATTCGTATCCTGTCTTTCTTGTGTTTTGTGTCGTCACTACCGCGCCAGGAAAGCGTTTCCAACCCTGGGTTGCTATACAAATCTGAATCCTTGTGATGTCCCCTACCTCTCCTTAAAGTTTGTCCCATTACTTCTGGGACACTCGATATATAACGGTGTTTTAATTGCGATAAAAAACTGGTACTTTAAAGAATCGTTGGGGCATAAAGGGTTAACATGCAACCCTATCATGGGTGAGGATCATTGGAGAATTCCCTTAAGGGGGCTGGTCACTCAGCTTCGGAATTCTCCTCTGTAATGTTAATTCTATGGACTTTGGATGCATTCGTATATTTAAAATATCTCCTCGGGAAATTAATATTTTAACTTCTATGTTTTGTGTACACTTCCTAAAGGATGTCTCTTTTTTTTCTTAGTTTTCAAAATATATTTAAAATTTATGCTTAATTTAATATTAATAATAAAAGCGGACGAACTGTGAGTAAGATTTTAACACTTCCTATAAAATTAGGTCAATACTTTAGAAATATTTTGAGAACTAAGAAAAAAAGAGATATCTTTTAGGCAGTGTACACAAAACATAGAAGTTAAAAATATTAATTTCCCGAGGAGATATTTTAAATATACGAATGCATCAAATGCCCATAGACTTTACATTAGTGAAGGGAAATCGGAAGCCGAGTGACAGCCCCCTTAACCGTGCACACTGCCTTACAAATTGTTATCGGGGGATATTCATTTCAAAAATAAGAATGACATTATCTCCTGAGTTCGTTCTTTTCTTATTTCAGCAGTTACTAACAAAATTTCGAGTTAATATAACCCAATTTTTTAGAAAGGTATATTGGATGAAGGATCTTCAAGAATATACTAGCACACTTTCCAAAATCTCTTCCACAATAAGACACATGGAAAAATTTACACTTGTAACAATGAAATCAGATCTCGGATGGGTCTTGCGAAAAGCGTTCCGAAAAATGTTCCACTTCGTGATCAATTTCCGCCTGAACTCCCATCGTTCAAGAGCAATTACCAGTCTCGCACATTTTGAAGAAAAAAACAGAAACAAGACGTTTCCTGTCCGTTTAAACATGACATGAGCATGCTGAAAAATTGATACAGCCACATGCCTTACGAGATTTGTGATGGTCACGGGCTGTTGAACTTGCAGGTAAAAGTGGAATCTTCTTTTGTTATTTTAGCTTTTATTTCGCTAATTCAATTTTATTCGAACTATTCAGGAAGTATGCTCTCGACGCAGCAGATTAGGTGAGCGCTCGTGCCAATTTCAGCTGCTTTGATTGAGCTTAATAGTACGATATTTGGCAGTGTTGTTTAGATGTTAATGAGGGAATGTACGGTATTGTGAAAGATTAAGATTTTGGAGATTGGTGAATCTGAGAAAAAAACTTCCGTGGTTCTTTTTTTTTTCTTTTTGTTAATATGTAATAGAATTTTCGCTTTTTCCTTGATACAGCGACATGTCCCAAGATTCAGGGTCAGAGTTTTTGGGGTTTATTTTCTGATTTGGTTTTTTTCACGCGATTTTCGGTTTTGAAATTTTTTTATAAAATTCTCGGTTTTCAACAATGGTTACAATAATATGCATCGTGAGGTTTGTAATACCAAGGCATACTAGATCTATAAGGCAAGCCCAGTTCCGTTTAATGTATGAAGCCAATCGCCAGAGGATGCTGATTCCTTGCCCATTAAAATTCTGACCATTCGTGTAAACTCTGATCATGTGGATAGATTAGAAATTAGCTTATGCAATGCTAATTTGGGCAGGGATCATGCTAAACCACGTCGTTAGAGCCGGCTACACTTTTCGGCGGTTTTTAGCGAAATGAACATGCCGTTACAATACATTAAGTAGGCAGTGGTGATAGTCACGGATATAACGATCAGAATTTTCACTCCTTTATTTAACTCAATCTGTTTTTGTATATAAAGATGAAATTTTACAATCGATTTTTCACCCACTTCCTGAAATGCTGTAATTATAACAATCATGCACAAAGGTGTGTTTCCGATGACAATACAACATTTTAATATTTTTACAACTTAATTTTAAAGTAATACATTAACCTTTAACTAATGTCAGAGAAAATGTCACGTAACTAGTGTGAACCGGTCTGTGAGACCGCTCCATCGAAAGATGAATAAAAGCCGCGATTAACTCATAGGGTGATATTTTTGTACTGAACTTTTTGTACAGGAGTGTTATAATTAAAATTCGCCTATTCAAAAGTCTCTGGTGATAGTACTAAAGTTCCAAACGAAACAAAATTTCAGTAGTGTTTGTAGATAAACTGAAATTTGCAAGATAAACTATGAAAATTTAAAAAAAACACCGGTCTGTGAGACCGGTAACATCAGTTAAAGGTTAATTTTGAGGCATTTTTCAATTAGCCCGTCACAGGTGATAAATCGCTCAACATCCTCTGTAATTCGTACAATTGTATGAGAGTTGAAGAAACAATAGATTTAATGATGCTCCTATGAATGCTCGCCAAAATATGCCAAATCCTTATAGGAAACTGCACCAACGAAACATTTTAATGTTAAAAGTAGAAAAGAAATTATAAATAAAAAAATGAAGAGTGTAATATTTAAAAAAGAAAATGCGCTTTTATAAATTAATAATTTAATATTAATTACACTGCTGAAAAAAATTAGGGGAGCAAGCAAAAAAGTGAAGAGAACAGTGCGAGATAGCCATGCATGGGTATAAAATTGAGAGTAACATGTGTATCAATGCGCAATACAGAAAAAAGACGCAAAAAAATTGCAAGAGAGCTTTAATTCTTTGAAACGAAGGGTAGAACGTGAAAAGATGTTTTAGGGAAACAATTTGGTTACACGTAAATGACAAAAAAAGTACTGTTTAGGAATGATGCAAGGTATTTAATATGGCGCATGGTTCCTTCGAATAGATAAAAATGTCGCATACCTGTTTTCCATGGATTCGATGACATTATCGATAAGTTTTTGGGGAGTACTGTTCCACTCCTCAAGAATTGCAATCTCCAAGTCCCGGGCAATAAAACGAGGCCCCAGTCTCGCTGCAATGCGTCGTCCGAGTGTATCCCATACATGCTCGATTGGATTCAGGTCAGGAGAGCATGCTGAATACTCCATATGCTGTGTTGTTTCAACTTTAAGAATGTTCCCCAAAAGATGAGCTGTATGCAGTCTGGCATTATCATGCATGGAAAAAAGAAATCACCAATTGCTGCAAAATAAAATACGACATAAGGTCTCAGTATCTCGTCTGTTTAACTTCGGACTGTCAAAGTACCATTCCGAATGATATGCAAGCTTGTACGTACACCTACGCAGATTCTAGCCCATAGCACTAACTCACCTAGTCTGTAATGTGATCTTTCACGAACGAATGCGGGGTTATTTTGAATGCTCCCTTTTCTCCATGCCAAAACACATTGGATGTCACATCCAGACTGAATCGGGACTCGTCTGTAAACAGAATTTGACTCCAATAATGTTGCCTCCAAACTTGATGTGCAGTTGCTCACCTTTTTTGGGCCGCATAGTTGCTTGAGGTCAACGGAATACAGGCCACTGGCTTACGTGCATAGAGACCCCCCGGATGAAGCCTATTTCGGAATATTTGGCTGGACACCCTTCATCCTGTGGCCAAGAACAGCTGTGTTTGCAGCTGAGTAGCATTACCCGTTCCGTCTCGACGAGTTGTTAACAGGATATATCGGTCACCAGTTTCTGTGGTAGGACATGATCGACTTTGCTCTTGTCGATGTCTACCATCCCATGTGTCTTGGAATAGATTAGATTCCACAGCCTTGCATTGACACTTCTTGCAATTTCAACAGCGTCCGCCGCATTTAGTTGTGTTTGCCCAGATTCAGCTGTCCCGACAACACGTCAAGCCACATATTCCCGTAAATCACATTGTTGTGACATTTTCAAATCACCTTTTCTCAAAACACAAGCTGAGCAATTGAATTTTACAACTAAGACAGCCTGCAAAATCCCGATTTCTGCACTTATCTCCTTTTTCAAATTTTTGACGTCATAAACTTTAATTTGCGTGTGAAAATTTCTTTATCTGTTTTCTACTACTCTTTAAATTATAGGTGTTTTATTTTACGGTACTTATCGGTGTAAATATTTGCGTAATTTTGTCAAAACCATGAGCTCCCCTAATTGTTTTGAGCAGTGTATTTTACGCTAACTCAATTTAGAAATCCTAAAGAGATAGTTTATATAATGTTTCCTTTTCTCTTTTCTATTCAAAAGAAACAGAGCAAAATTTATATATTTTTTAATAAATTTTCTGGCTTCTGCCTTTAACTACGCGTAACAAAGCAGTGAATTTTTTAAAATCGATTTTTAGTGTTCACGCCAAATTAGTGTATGGTAACGTAAATTTTTGGGAAAAAAAAAAAAAAAAACATTAATTGCAGACAAAAAATGAGGCGTAATTTTCAAGATGAAAATTGAATGCTTGTAAATGAATGTTTAAAAAAATATTTTTACTTAGTTATTGCTTTTTCTTCGATAAAGCCACATGCCTTGTGTAACTGTACCTGATTTCTGATGGCCACGGACAATTAAATTTGCAGGTAAAAGTGGAATCTTCTTTGATTTGCTTATTTAAGATTGAAAAATTCGATTTTGGGTTTTTTTTCAAACATTTTTCTATTTCTCATAGTCTGTAGATCAATCGTGTTCAAGAATTCGGCCGAATTCGAAGTCTTTTCGAAGTTATTGAATGCTTGAGCGCAATCCGTCCGTAGACTTACACGGCTTTGGAGCACTATAAATGCATTTTACACAAAATGAGTTTTTTCAAACTTGGAAAGGGGGGGGGGGGAATCGGAATGCAAAAAATTTAAACCGATCTTCATATTTTTTTTAAATTAAAGGTGATATTATTTATTGAAGCTTGGACAACTTTCACACATTTTTATAAAAAAATAATTATTTTTAGAGGCACTTTAAAGTGCGAAAAAGGGGATCAGAAATAAGCCTTTTTTCAAATCGCTGCCAATTTGTTGATTTTCAAAATTTTGTTCTGAAAGTGGTTGATGCTCCAGACAATATTATCTACTTTCATAATCCTTAACGGAAACTGATTGCAAACGACTTTGGCGATCTATCGGATCACCACTTAGAGTTGCAAAGGGTGGAAAAAAACGGTTTTTTTGGGAGGGAAATTTTGAAAATTCCGGGAGTTTTCAGAAAATTTTAGCCATGGAATTTTTTCATTTATTATTTTTAACTTTTTTAATGCTTTGGATTTTTTCAATAGAAGCAAAATATTTTTTTTTAGAAATGCAAATAAAACCAATAAAATAGCTATAGAAAAATAGCACAGTTTACACGAAAACTAATGAAATAGATACTTATAGCTACAATATTAAGTAAGATTTATTAAAATATCGTAAGCAATTTAATATTTTAATAGTTGATAAGTGGAGAGTGAGAGAGCTAGATGACAGATTCATCTTGCCTCATATGAAAATAAGCATTTCGCCAAATTATCCAATGTAAACAAAAAAGAAAATAAACAAAGGTGAGAGAAATAAATTAAAAAATACAATGTAACTCACAAGAAAACAAATACAGAGTATGCCTGAATAATAGATATGCCAGGAAAAAGAAATTAAATAATTTTAATTTTTAAAGAAACATTCCGTTCAGCACCAATTTTCAACCACTATTAATGTAAAGAAAAGCAGTTTTAAATAATTATAAAACTTAGAGCTCAAGATCATGTTTCGTGAATTAATAACGAAAAATCTGTCAAACTTCTCTGAACAGTAACTGAAATTTCTTAAAAATAAAAATTTCACATTGAAAAAAATGATTGGTTTTGTTTACTCTCAAAACTCCTTCAAAATTTCCAATATTCCCCAAAAATTCCGGGTTTATTCCCCAAAATTCCCTTGTTTATTCCCGCCCCTCAAAATCTGCGGTTTTTTCGCAACTCTAATCCCACCCCATTGGAAGTGCACGGCAATCTAGGGCATGCCCACACAACTCCTGCCACGTCATAAATATTTATTAATTAAACTTAAAAAATCAAAAAACCCGACAGCGTAAAAACTGAACTAATTCATTATTTCTCATCTATGTGAAACTATTTTTTATATTACTTACCTATTTTTTTTATTTACTTGTACTGATGATTTTAGGTAGATTTCGTAAGAAATACTACCTATTGCAGTCGTTACCATGGTGCGACTTTTGAAAAATTCCTTCATAACTTTTCATTATAGGACCCCAGGAACCCAAAACCACCCCCACCTAAAAAGTTTTTATATATATATATATATATATATATATGTATGTATGTACTACATTTTGTCCGCACGATAAACGTCGCAATGATGCACGGAACGTCTTCAAACTCGCCAACAACTTTAAGATGGCTAATTTCTCGGCGGGGATTGAAAATGAGCAAAATCGGTCCAAGGGAATGGGAATGGGGAAGGTTTAAAATTTTGAATACCGTCTTAACATGATTCTGATAAAACCAGCTTTTACACAACAATGGCAGGAAAAAATAAATATTTTCCGTTATAGCTGTTGCCAACAATTAAAAAAAAAGCAATAAAATTCTCACCACAACAATTGCTTTTCTAATGCAATGTTTTCACGTGAAAAATTAAATTAGATAAACAGTTTGACGAATTGAAAACAAATTGAATATTACGTCATAAGTTTTCTAGAGCAAGATTTCTGCCTGAAAATTCAAAATTAAATATATAGTTTGACGAATTAAAAAAAACAACAAAATATTGCGTCATATTGAAAATGTAATGGACCACAGCAGGTGACGTCATAAGTTTTCTAGAGCAAGATTTCTGCCTGAAAATTCAAAATTAAATATATAGTTTGACGAATTAAAAAAAACAACAAAATATTGCGTCATATTGAAAATGTAATGGACCACAGCAGGTGAATATGTAACGTCATTGAGTTTGAAGAAACGTATTAAAACATGATAAAAACCCGAGTATGGAAATATTAACATATTTTAACACTTTGAGGTTCTCTGAATTTGATTTAGCCATTTTTAAACCTATTCCATATACATGCGTGCGTGTATATTAGAATTTTCACAAAATGTTTAGCTCCCTAGAGCTCATTCTTAGCGAAGGAACTGGGTTTATCTTTAATCTTGATTTAAGTTTTGTTGGTGAATTTAGTACTTAACTTCGAAATCTACCTCCGCCTGTAGGCCCGAGCCGGCAGGGATTTTCAAGTTGTGTTTAATGTTAATTCCTATCTCTAAACACTGTTTTGATGAGGCCTATAGATGTCTGTGAAGGTTAGAGTTGCAGTAAAGCTAGAGATCCTACCTACGCAACTTCCAGGTTATGTAATATTTAAACGGAGCTTCTGACTGTAAAATAGTCAATGAAACATCGTCTTCATTTTGAAAGACCGATCCAATGATAAAACATCGTCTTCATTTTGAAAGACCGATCCAATGATAAAACATCGTCTTCATTTTGAAAGACCGATCCAATGATAGGCCACTCAAAATAGGGTGCGTAAATTTCTTTTCGTCTCTACCGCCATTTTGAATTTATAAAAACAAAACCTATCCTATAACCATCGGAAGATTAAGACGAATCGATAGAGACCTCATTCATTAAAATCCATCCAGCCGTTGGAATGTTTCGAGGGTATAAAGAAATCCACATAACCAGATACGCGTCAAACACATAACCCTTCTTGGCAGCCGGGTAAAAAAAAATTGAAATGTTCTTCAAATGATCACAAATAACATGCAAAAAAACCCGGAACTAAAAATTTTCATTCGAATTCCAGAAAAAATTGCTAAAAACACCCTGTTTTTGGCCTTCTACGGGCAAATCCCCCCTTAAGGCTGCTAGTCACCCAGTTTCCGAATTCTCCTGGCTAAAGCTAAGTCTATGGGCGTTTGATGCATTTTTATATTAAAAATATCTCCTCAGGAAATTAATATTTTTAACTTCTTTTTTCTGTGTGCTCTTTTTAAAGGATGTCTCTTTTTTCTTAGTTTTAAAAATGTTTCTAAAATCTACGCTTGATTTTATATGAAGTGTCAAAATTTTACTTCCAGTTCGTCAGTTTCTAAAACATAAAATATTAAATTCAGCCTAGATTTTAGAAATATTTTGAGAACTGATCAAAAAGAGAGACATCCTGAAAAAATATTAATTTCCAGAGGAGATATTTTGAATATTAAAACGCCCATAGACTTAACATTATCGAGGAGAATACGGAATCTGAGTGACTAGCAGCCTTAATGTTTTGCATTTGATAGGGTACCTTTTTTTGGTTACGTTAACTATGGTTTTCAACATTGAAGTTAGGGGAAAGCAGGGTAATGCCGTTCAGCGGGCAATCCCGCTCACTCCAATATCTCTAAACAGAATATAATTGAAAAAGTGCGATCGGTACCGGCACCTAGCGAACTTCATCGTAAGTTCCCAGTAAGGATATAGTAACCGTCGGAAGGAAAGTATTTTTGTGTCCTCACGTTATTAGTTTGCAGTTGTTTTATTATAAAATTCTACAACATCTAACTTGAGGTAAATGTACACTCTTATTGTCAAATGTAAATTCACTCATTATGTCTACAAAATATATACATTTAGCTGTACGTTCATGCTTTTATTTATTTTTGTAGTGCGTTGTTACGCCAACTGTAATGCATTAAAATCCAACATGGCTATGAAGGGCAATGGCGCTCATGTGGAATTCGAAGCAATTTTGTAAGTGGCCTACTTTTTAAAAATTCAAAATTCTTGATTGACACCACTTTTTTGAAATGGTAAAATTACCCTTGTTTTCGCCTTAATTATTAATGTCATCAAACAAGGTCAATTTTACGATTTCAAAAAAGTGGTGACAATCAAAAAACCTGAATTTAAAAAAAAGTATGGAGACAGAAATCTGCTGTTTTTGCGGAGAGATAACGAAACGTGGTTTCGCTGCACAATATGTGGAAAATGATCTCATAAAGTCTGCTGTGGTGGGAATAGCCCACACAACTACGTATGTGACTTTTCTTGTACTTAAATGTTGTATTCAATTTTTGAGCGCCATTACCCTACCATGTCGAGCATTACCGCTCAATGCATGGTTAATTACATAAAGCGATAAAATAAACTCCTAAAACTGTTATGCAAATTTTTTGATTGCAAATTGTTCCTTATGCTTTGGACTTATATTGCGTTAATAATATATTGATTTTTTTTGTATGAACTTGACTAGCTATTCATGTTTTCCGTTAAGTTCCGTTCCATTACCTTATTTTCCCCTATATATAGAGGTTTGGAACATTGAGAATATGTTTCTTGAGATGAAATATTCCTTTGACCTATATTACATTAAGGGGTTTTGATTGTATATTAATTTGTTTTATCAATAACAATCTAAAGAAAGTTATTTACAGAGTTTATCTAATTTGCAGATCAGAAAGAATTAAGTCTATAAAGGATGTTTTTCTCCCATAAAGAAAGAAAATCTGATAAAATGCTGAATGTTTCTCAGGAAGATTTCATTTTAGTCTTTAAAATGTAAAGATTATATGATTTAAAAAATGATAAAACAATAGAGATAAAAATGCGATAATTTTCAAAATTTTTCATTTTCTTATCAAATTACATGGATATTTTAATGTTTTATGCTCCTCTTCCTGATAACATTTAATATTCATTTATTCATAGTACCTAAAATTTAATATGCAAAGGAAATAATTTAAATTTAAAATTAGATTAATGGTATTCCAGTGCTTAAAAAATAGGGTATAGCCAGAAAATCGGTGGGTACGTTTTTAAAATTTTGATATATCAGGTTTATTTATTAAAAATGGCAAAATTTCAGTATACACGATGTTTTGTACTGACATGTGTCAACTAAACATTATATACTTGCTTTTTATTTTTTGTTCATTTTCAACCTCAAAGAAAGTAAATTATGTTTTATCACTCAATTATCATAACTGGTGGTAACTGAGAGGTATAATCATAATTCTGCTGATGTTCAATGTTCTCCTGTTTGATTAAATGCGTAGTGAAATGCTAAACTATATTTTGCATCAGTTTTTGTTATTCTTTGAAAAATAAAATAAGAACAATGTAGAGATAGAGAACATTTCCTTTATTTCCATCAAAAATGACATTTACTATGCATGAGTGAAAAATATCTAGTTTTACAGGACTAAAACTTTATTACTTACAACAAAATTACAACACAGCAGAAGCAACAAAAATTGATTTCTGAGATATTCGAAATAAATTTTCGGCACCGAATTTTGTCTCTAAATTACTAAGTCATCATAAAAAGAACCCGATATTGTCACCAAGTCGCCAAGTTCAATACTAAGATCGATCTCTATAATTCATTATATTCAACATTTACAGATGCACTTAAAATTACTTCTTAGGCGATAAAGACGCGTGTGTAAAAAATCCATTTTTAGAACCTCGTATCAAAAAGAATGTGCGATTCATCTTAAAAACTCATAACATCTCTGCAAAGTATTTTACGCATAGGCTTCAAAGAAGTGAAAATATTTTTTCAGCCAATGTGGCTGGTAAGTCTGATTTCCTACAAGACAATTAAAAACTAGTATATTCTAGCCATCACAAAACTTTCTTCTATAAAAATCACGCCAATTAAATCATTTAAATAGTACAAGAAATTATATCAATTTAGCTCCAATTCATATCAAAGTATATTTGAATTTGAAGTTTGATGAAAATTCGTGCATTAGTTCTTGAGATAGAGCTATTGCGGAAATTCTGAAAAATGTAGCATAGCAGCGCCACCTGTTGAGCGATTTATACCAAAATGTATAAAACGTCAATTCATGTGAAGGACTAACTGAATCTGAAGTTTGATGAAAATCCGTGCATTAGTTCTGGAGATTGAGCTATTGTGGAAATCGAGGAAAATTCTGCATGGCAGCGCCACCTGTCGAGCGATTTACACCAAAACATAAACAGCACTAATTCATATCTAGGTATATCAGAATCTGAAGTTTGTCAAAAACCCAAGCATTAATTTTTGAGATAGATCTTGAGATAGATTGAGGAAATCGCAGAAAATTCAGCATAACAGCGCCACCTGTTGAGCGATTTACACCAAAATGTACAAAACGTCAGTTCATGTCAAGGACTAATTGAATCTGAAGTTTGATGAAAATCCGTGCATTATTTCTTGAGATAGAGCTATTGCGAAAATCGTGTAAATCCTGCAAAATGCAGCATAGCAGCGCCATCTGTTGGGGGATTTACACCAAAACATTATCAACACCAATTCATATCAAGGAATAACTGAATCTGAAGTTTGATGAAAATCTGTGCATTAGTTCTTGAGATAGAGCTATTGCAGGAATCGCGAAAAATGCAATACAGCAGCGCCACCTGTTGGGCGATTTACACCAAAAACCAATCAGCACCAATTTATATTAGGGACTACTAAAATATAGATTTTTATTAGATTCCGTGCAATAGTCCTTGAGATAGAGTGCCCACAAAATTTGTGTCACATATACAGACAGACAGACTCACAGAACCACAGACTCACAGACAGACATTTTGTAAAACATGTTTTTCGGAATCTCTGACCCCTAAAACGTGTAAATCCATCGAAAACCGAAAGTGGAAAATTTTCACGAATCCAATACTTTCTTCTTGTAAAGATAGAAGAAAGTAAAAACCTACCAGCCACAAATCAAATATAAGTAAAAGAAACGTTTTCCTAATTTACGGTATTTTTAAAAGAAACCTATACCAAAATATGCCTATTGTATAAAAACAATTTTATTTACATTTTATTTAGGAAAGAAATAATCTTTTATAAGTATAGTTTATCATCTCAAATACTCCCCCCCTCCCCAACCTTTGCATAATCTCAATGTTTTTCCTGATTCAAATCTGTGAGAAGAACCTTCATTGCATTTGATCATCAAAAGATCATATATCATATCTTCTTAGAGTTGAATTTAAAACGTTTTTTTGAAATTCGTGACTAAAAGTCCACTTCACATGAAACCATATTGATTGGGATTACAAATATAAACTCCAGTTTGTTAATGCAACTTTACTAACTCTTACCTCTCATGTTGCTGAAAATTAAATGCTACATTTAAAACTAAAGTTTTCATGGTTTACGGAATTTTTAAAAGAAAACATCAAAATATGCTTTTTTGTATGAGAAAAAAATTATTTGCAGTTATTTCGGAAAGAAATAATCTTTTACAAGTTAGAGTTTATTATCACAAATCTCTCGTCCTTTACACAATCTTATTGCGTTTTCTGATTTAAGCTGGTGAGAAGAACCTTCATTGCATTTGATCAGCATAAGATCACATAATTACATTCTCTTAGAGCTCAAACTGAAATGTTTTTACGTGATTCGTGGCTGAAAATTCACGTCACATGGAACCGTGCTGATTGGGATTACAAATATCAACTCCGTTTTTTTTTTTTTTTTTTTTTTATTTTTTTATTTAAGCTATGAGGTATTCGCTACGGCTTTTGCCGGCATGACCTCAAATGATCACAAAAATGACGTTATTTCCTTGGGACAACCACAAATTCAACCTTCCTCCACGAGGAAAAAAGGCAGAACCCTCAACTCCGTCAGTTTGTCAATGTAACTTTACTATCTCTTATTTTTCATGTTGCCAGCATTTTGCGTTTGAAGGAATGGAAAAACCAGTTAAACTTTCTTGCTACTTTCACATTCGTTGCAAAGTAGTAAACAAACCATAGTTGTAAACAAACCACCAACAAGTTGTAGGGGCCTCCGCGGCCGAGTGATTAAGACACCACGCTGCTAATCGCTTTAGAGCGTAGGAGGCTTGTCGGGTTCAACTCCCGCTGGCTCCATTGCACACTCTTTGTGGAGCTCCCGGATGTAAAAATTCTCTGTGCAGTAAATTTCATTGTGCTATCTCGTCCCTGTATATCGACGATGACTTATAAGCGGGCCTTGTTGTCAAGCACACAAGTCTGATGTATGTGTCCAATAAAACAAACAAACAAACAAGTTTTAAACGAATCATAAATGGTAGGGGATAAGGAGGCACATGTATGTGGACATGGGGCAGATGTGAAAGTCACAATTTTTCAATAGTTATTATATGTTTTTTTATTTGAAAAAAATTACCAAAGATGACAGCACCTGTAGACATAAGGTGAATTTTTTTCAAGTTCTTGGACACTTTGTTTGTGCTCAGTAGCCAAAACGCTATTTATAGATCTCAAAAGTAAAATCTCAATTCCAAATTGATAAGCGAATAACTTTATTTATTTATTCATTCATTTGAATTTTGATGTTTTAACATATACAAATGATAATAAACATATTTGATAAAAATTTTCTTCTAAAATTGAGAAATGTTAATGATTTATCAATTTAGCAGCTATGTGGGGCACTTGTGAACAGACTAGTTGGGGCAGATATGTACGGTTCATAAATGCCTCAATAATCATTCTGTAATTCTGTTCCTTTCAGTTAACTTCATGAGAAATAATGTCAGCTCCAATATCTATAATTTTCCTGAAATACAGGACATTTTCGTCATACACAGTTCGTTTTGTATTGAAACTTCCTCAAACACATCTGTTTGCAAGTACATAAAGAGCAACAAACTTGCTTACGTTCGGTTGTAATTTAAACAAATTTAATGTTTTCTAAAATGCAATAAGTGTTATGTATTATTTTACTAAACGGTTTACAAAAATATTTTTTATGCATTGTTAATACGAAAAGTATTATGTTAAACAACTTTACAAAATTTTCTATTTCATTTCTTCCAAACTTGCAATGATGGCTTATTTCCATCTGTAAAACAGCTACGTATATAGTACTTTGAATTGAGATAGATATCAGTAAAATTTTTAAGCTGATAAGTTCCGTAAAATCCCGATTGTAAGCCACCCCTCCTCTCTCTTTTGAAGGAAGTTAAATTTTGTGTGTGTGTGTATGTGGGGGGAGGGGGGTATAATCGAGATTTTTGTTTTTTAAGCATTAAAAAACCCTTCTTTATCATTAATTTAGAAGTAAAAAAGGCAAAATACATGGGTGAGAATCTTTCGTATTTCGGCAGATTTCCGATAAATATTACCTAAATGTCCCCTTCCTAAAATCTCCCCCCCCCCCCAAACAAAAAGAAGGGGTATAATCGAGATTTTTGGTTTTTATGCATTAAAAAACCCTTCTTTATCATTAATTTAGAAGTTAAAAAGGCAAAATACAGGGGTGAGAATCTTTCGTATTTCGGCAGATTTCCGATAAATATTATCTAAATGTCCCCTTCCTAAAATCTTCCCCCAAACAAAAAACCTAAGCAAAATTTAAAAGCTTTAATTTTTTTTTTCAAATTTACTTGTTTATTTTTTATTTTATTGCAATAGTATTTAATCAATCATCTAAGCCTTCCTCCCCAAATCTACTTATTTTCATTTTATAATCTTTTGTTTAAGCATATCACCCCAAAACTAGAGAAATATATATATATCTTGTTCATCTTTAGTATTTTACCATCTGTTCATATATTTGTGATTTCATCTTTATTATATATATATATATATAATTACATTTTGCAAGATAACACATTATATTTACAGAACGTTGGTATACCACAAGGTGGATGTACATCCAGTTTATTATCTGACTTATACTTATATCACTATGAACGTACTTTTACTAATAGTAATCTACATTTATATCGTTATATTGATGACATAATTTTAATTGCCACTGATCAAACTAATATTTCTCAATTTCCAGTAGATTATCCTACTAATTTAGAATTAACGGAAAACCTCCTATCTAACAATACAATTAACTTTTTAGATCTTAAAATTACAATAAAAGAAAACAAAACAATAACTGATCTATATGACAAACGTAAAGAATTTAAATTCAAAGTTAATACATTTATTAATTTTAAATCTTGTCTTCATAATTCTGTATATCGTAATATAATCATTAATCATTTATATAGAATAAAGTGCTTATTTTCTTCTCACTAATTAACAATAATATTAAAAAACTAATTTATGATGCATTAAATCATTGTTTTCCAAAAAAATTCATATATTCTTTAATATATAATTAGTACTTAAATGATCTCAAAAAACAAATTAACACATACGTTAAAAATAAAAAAATTACAAAAAAATATATAAAATAAGAAAATAATTATAAAAAATAAACTAGCATGTTGTGGCCATCACAAAACTTTCTTCTATATTAATCACGTCAATTAAATCATTTAAATAGTACAAGAAATAACATCTATTTAGTACCAATTCATATCAAAGTATATCTGAATTTGAAGTTTGATGAAAATTCGTGCATTAGTTCTTGAGATAGGGCTATAGCGGAAATTCTGAAAAATGTAGCATAGCAGCGCCACCTGTTGAGCAATTTACAACAAAACATAAACATCACTAATTGATATCAAGGTATACTTGAATCTGAAGTTTATTGTAAATCCAAGCATTAGTTCTTGAGATAAAGCTATTGCGAAAATCGCAAAAAATGCAGCATAGCAGCACCACTTGTTGAACGATTTACACCAAAATGCAGAAAACGTCAGTTCATGTCAAGAACTAACTAAATCTGAAGTTTGATGAAAATTCGCGCATTAGTTCTTGAGATACAGCTGTTGCTGAAATCGTCAAAAATGCAACACAGCACCGCCACCTGCTGGGCGATTTACACCAAAAATTAAACATCACTAATTTATATCAGGGACTAACTGAACCTGAAGTTTGATGAAAATTCGTGGATTTTGTTTTGCATTAGAGCTATTATGATAATCATGAATAATGCAGCATAGCAGCGCCACCTGTTGGGCGATTTTCACAAAAAAGTAATCAGCACCAACCTATATCCTGGACTAACTGAATCTGAAGTTTTATGAAAATACGTGCAGTAGTTCTTGAGATACAGCTATTGCAGAAATCGTGAAAAATGTCGCATAGCAACGCCACCTGTTGGGCGATTTTCACCAAAAACAAATCAGGTCCAGTTTATATCAAGGTCTAACTGAATAAAAAGTTTTGTGAAATTCCGTGAGTTAGTTCTTGAGATAGAGCGCCCACAAAATTTTTGTCACATACAGACTCGCAGACTAACAGAGTGACAGACAGACATTTTCTAAAAACCATCAAATCGTGTTCAGGACATTCTAAAACGTATAAATCCGTCGAAAACCGGAAGTCGAAAATTTTCACGAATCCAATACTTTTTTCTTGTAAAGATAGAAGAAAGTAAAAATTATAAAATAATAATAAAAAATTATTATAGGATGATTGGGTGGGTAGATGTTAGAGTACGGAGGAGGAAGGCGTTATCTGGATAATACGCAATCGTTAATAAAAAAAAGGGCGCCCCTTGATTTATAACTACGTTGCTAATACACATTTTATAACTGATGTTGATTCGATACTTTTATATGTATAATGGTGTAGTTATATTTATATATTTATCAATTCTTATTAAATTTATTCATATTCATTAATATTTAATAAAGTCAACGATTAACTTGTATTTAAATTTTAGCCTATTCAGAACAATATCATATTCATTTCTAATAGTATACTATCTTAAATGAGAATAAAATGTATAATGAGTGTATTTTTTATACATAATGTATGACAGTATTTTAATTTGGTAGTTTGGTTTTTATTTTTCCTCTATCCTTTTTAATCTTGTTTTATTTTGAAATTAATTGGTGTTCAATGGTTTATTTCTCGGTTTTCTGTGTGTGCTAGTTCCAAATTGATGTATATATATATATATATATATATATATATACAGTAGAACCCCGATCCGTCGTTTTTCAAGGGGTGCGTGAAAAAAAACGATGAAAGCGGGTAAACGATGAATGCGGGTTAACGTCAAAATACGAAGAAAACAATTTTTATGCATTACTAATACATGCTGCAAACTAATACACGCAGTACACTAATAAGTATTAATTTGTTACTTACGAAACTCTAAAAGAAATAAATCGAAGTTGCAGAAAATTGATATTTATCTTTAAAAATCAGTAATTTTATGTTGGGTTTTTCGTTAATCTTTTTAATTAAACAACACATTTCAAAGATGTACAGCCTTTTTCTGGTTATTTTCTGTAATTTCATGTTCATATAGAAAAGTGTTTGCAGTTGCAATGCCGTAATTGTGTCAGACAGACTTGACACTGGTGTAGTCTCAGCTTCATCGACATGAACTTTATCCCTGCTTCTTCGCCATTATTTTCATTTTTTTCATCATCACACATTTTTTCTATGCTTAACGCTTTCAAGCACGGTGGCTAGATGGTCTATCCACCTAATTTTAATTCCAAAACTGACAAATGGCAGCAAGAATATTTTAATAAAATTTTGCTTTTGTAATGAAAGTGCAAATTAGCGAAGTTTTATTTTGTAAGAAATTCGCTTGAATATTCTGGTGTCAGACAATTATTTCATCAGTTTACGAACAGAAATCTTCTATCCCTGAAAGATTAAGACTCCACATGTCGCAACATCTTGATCAATGGTAATATAATCGCTAAATTTCACACCAGATACATCCTCTGCTACACGCAACCATTCTTCATCTGCATTATCGTCGCCATCGTCATTATTTTCTTTCAGTTCTGTTGAGCATTCTTCTTCAAAATGCTCAAAATTTTCGCTCAAAACTGCATTTCACGAAACAATTCTGGATGGTTGAAGAGGTTACTTCAAGCCATGCAGAAAGTACAAAATGAATAGCCTGTAAAAGGTCTATTTTTTGAGTAGGTTCTTTTGCTTGTTCCATGAAACAAAATGATTATTTTCACTACCTTTCTCCTGTAAAATTGCTTAAAACAGTTGATTATGCCAGCATCAAGATTGTACGACAGATGCACAATTAGTTGAGAAAAAACTGAATTCTATATTTTTCAAAGATGACGCATCTGGTGAATGAGCTGAACAATTGTCAATAAATAGAATGATTTTCCTTTTTTAAGGCGATTGATCTATCAAAGTCATGAAGAAATTTTGTAAAAATTTTATTTTCCATCCATGCTTTGGAATTCGAATAGTAGACTACTGTAAGTTTCTTTACATTCTTGAAGCACCGAGGTCTAGCAGATTTACCAATAACGAGGAGGAACTCGCTTATAAAAACCTTCCTTATTTGTACACTGCAAGTCTTCCTTTGGAATGTTTACCACCATGACAAGACTCTCCTTTGAACGCTAGCGTTCTCTCCGACTAGCATTTATAAATCAGGTTTGTTTCGTCTGCATTGTTGATGTCAGAGTTCTTGTATCCTTCTGGTAAATACGGAAGTTTTTCGAACCGCATTTGTATTTCATAAGTACTTACTACTGTGGCATTTTCGCCGCATAATTTCCTGAATACCAATCCATGGCGAATTTTAAAACGTGAAATTCACCCATTTGATGTAAAGAAAGTATCCATGCCATGTGAGGCAGCTATTTCAAGTGCCTTCTCCCGAAGAATATTCCCATCCATAGGAATATTTAACGACGAGCCTGCTCGTACCAAACGAAAAGAAGTCTTTCCAACTCACTGTAAGTAGACACTTTGCTAGTTTTTCTCTTTTTTGCAGAAGTTCCATACTTATCAGCCTGCTCTCTAATTTCTTTTTTTTGGAAATTATAGAATTCAGGGTTGACGGAGATATACCTAAACGTTTAGCAATGCTAATTTTTTCTCAAATGGATTCTTTTCCACTTCATCTATGATGTGAAGCCTTTCTTATAAGGTTCGGATTTGCACAGAACGCATAAAATTTAGCGCAGAGCGTATTAAATTGAAAGATCTTTCTCTTTAATTTAAACATGTGCACTGCACACAACAGATTAGCCAGGAATGTGGAAGCTGGCCGATGTGGATGCATCCATCCTCCACTTTACACAGAATCGAATAACCCATTCTCCAAACAAGAACACCTGTTTCGCATTCAATTATTTACCAGGTACATACATGTCACTGCTAACCCCCCCCCCCCCCCCATAAAACAGCACAAATGGTTCATCATGGTATCAATCATGGTATCAATGGTATCATTAATCATTTTAAGATAAAAGAAGTAATTCCATTTTGTATGTCATATGGATCCGCTTGACCACCAATTTCATTTCGGTGAGGAGAAAAATTTTCAACGATGAATGCGGGAAAACGACTTTTTGAAGAACGATGCATGCGGGTTTCGTTAACATTATTTAAATATAATTTGTGCAGGGACCATGGAAATAAAACGATCAATGCGGGAAAACGATGGATGCGGGAACGATAGATCGGGGTTTCACTATATATATATATATATAACCTAATAGATGGCAGTACTAAAAAATTTTGTCTTCTAAAGCTTCTATTAAAGTAATAATTTTAATTTTTTACACCAGGTGGTATTAAATGCTGAATATTGGCAATATTGTAAAATTGAAATTAAACAATTTAAAAGTGTTTTTTAGATATTTTAAATAATGTATTTATTTTCTATTTATATTATATTAATTGATTTTATCACGTATTTCAAAATGAATTAACTGAATCCATAGGTTTTAATTTCTGTGTTAACTTAACTGTTTTATTCACCTTAATCTTATCATGCTTGGATACCATGTGCGGGAGGATATTTTGAAAATCAACTGTTTTTTTTTTTCGGTATGTTGTGTAATATTTCTATTTTTTATGCTATAAATTAAATATTTAAAGGGTTGTATTGTTTTTTCCATTTCATGCCATTTGATAATGTTCTGTTTTCATCTTGAAACTATTCTCTTGATCATATTGGTTGTTTGGGTACAGGAGAAATTTTTTTTTCAGCTTTTAGCTTTTTTCTCACTGAAAACAATCGATTTGCTTATATTACTGAATTCTGTACTCTTGAAAACGTAATTCAATATATAAGTTTTTCAATTTTTTTCGGTATCCATATTCTTCTTTTTTTTTTTTTTTTCTTCCACATTAATTCTTGTAATTATGTATAAGGTACTTCATTTTATACATACATTTCTATATTATAGGTTTGTGGTATCCATTTTTATTGTCATTTCACAATATTGCGGTTTTTGATGATGGTCGGTAATGTTTATTTAATGGTTATATATATATATATAACCATTAATTAAACATAACCTACCACCATCAAAAACCGTAATATTATGAATTAAAGCTTTAAGTATAAAAAAAGTGCCAAATTATTTATTATAAGAATTATTATGGAAGAAAAAAGAAGAAAGAGGACACCGACAAATAATGGAAAAGCTTATATATTGAATTACGTTTTCAAGGGCACAGAATTCAATAATATAAACAATATGGTTGTTTTCTGTGAGAAAAAAAAAAAGCTAAAGCTAAAAATTATTTTTCTCTGTGCCCGAATAACCATTATAATCAAGTGAATAGATTAAAAATGAAAACAGAATAGAAACAAATAATATGGAATGGAAAAATCAATAAAACCATTTTAAATATTTATAGGATATAAAATAGAAATAATACACAACATACCGATTAATATTTCAGTATTTTTCAATATATCCACTCGCACATGGCTACCATAATATCGTAAAGATTAAGGTGAATAAAACAGTTAAGAAATCACAGTAATTGATGCCAAAGGATGCAGTTAATACATTTTGAAATACCATGATAAATACAATTTATATAATATAAAATAAAATAAATAGAAAGTAATTACATTATTTAAAATAACTAAAATGCACTATTAAATTACTTAATTACTATTTAACAATATTGTCAAAATTTAGCTAAAAAAATCCACCTGGTGTAGGAAATTATAACTGAAAAGGAGCTGCAAAAGACAAAATTTATAACTTATCGTCAAAAGACAAATTTTGGTGCTGCCATCTAGTATTATTTTTATTATTCAAATGTCACAAGATGATCAATTGAAAGCCTTTGAATGTAAAAAAATTTATCATCAGCAAAACCAAACAAATCCTTATATATAGATAATTATAAACCTAATATAAACCACACTATATATTTTTTAAAAAACTATTGTTAATAAAAAATTAAAAAGCATTCAAAATATTCTATTATCTTACTCATTTAAAGTACACTAAGAATTTAAATAATTCTATAACATTGCTAATATATAGCATATAGCTATATGCTATAAAATAAAATAAATTCAATAATAATTAATATAAATATATATTAAAAATAATATAAAAATCGTTAATAATAACTATTATATATAAGATAATTATAAAATGAACAGGAAATAAAAAACATATGGAAGTATATAGAAGATTATCAGATACTTAAATTCCCATTACCTAAAAATCTCAAATATAGTGTGTGGATTATTTTCATACAGCCATAAAAATCCAAAATGTATGAATGTGGGACATTCAAACACATTAAACCGATAATAAATTTCATAACACAAAGTGAATAGATCAATATTAAAAAGAATAGAGGAATAATAATAAAAATAATTACCCAATTTTAATACATGCAGTATAACTTTATTTATATTAAATATACTTATATGTATATTAATCACTATAAAAATGGCATACTATTAGTAATTAATATGATATTGTCCTGAGTAAATTAAAATTTAATAACAAATGATTGTAAATAAGATAAAACTTTAATTAAGCTAAATATAATATTAATGAAAGTCACCAATTACATATAAAATATTAAATCAACATCCTTATAAAATACGTATTAAAATATAGTGATAATACAAATGCCCCATTTTTTTAAATTAACCATTGCGTATTATCCAGACAACACCACCCTCCTCCGTACTCTAACATCTACATACCCATCCAACCTATAATAATTTTTTTATATTATTTTACAAATTTTTAATTTTTTATAGATATTTTTTTATTTTATATATATATATATTTTTTTGTAATTTTGTTTACGCATGTGTTAATTTGTTTTAAAAGATCATGTAAGTAAAGTACTAATTGTATATTAATGAATATATGAATTTTTTTGGAAAACCATGATTTAATGCATCATAAATTAGTTTTTTAATATTATTGTTAATTAGAGGAGAATAACATAAACATTTTATTCTATATAAATGATTAAGTATTATATTTAGAAATACAGAATGATGTAGACAAGATTTAAAATTTGTAAATGTATTAACTTTGAATTTAAATTCTTTACGTTTGTCACATAGATCTGTGATTATATATATATATATATATATACATTTTTTTGCGGGGAATTTAACAGATAATATAACTAATGACTAATCATGACAAATGAATAACAGAATATCCTTGTGTTCACATATGCCCTACGTGTGTTCACAACTACCCCGCCAGTGGGGCACATGTGAACAATTTTTTGAAATTATAAAACTATATTTTTTAAAAAAGTAAGAAGAACTATAAAAGTGATTTAAAAAAATTACGATGTGTAAAAAAAAAAAGTTCTGTTTACTATATTGAGTAGTTTTTGTTTACATAAATTAATCCAGTTAAGAGAGAAAGCTATATTTATGTGAACTGTTCACATGTGCCTCCATCTCCCCTACATTTTTTTATTTGAGTAGTTAACATGCGGTATTGAATTTCAGTGACCTGCATAAATTTCGTGCCAACTGAAGTATATTCACAAATATTAAATAATCGAACAGACAAACAGATAGACGGTCAAACAATCAGGCTTATAGGCAGGCAGACAAATAAATCTAAGTCGTAAACACTTTTGCAGGTTCAACTACGTTGGAACGTGTTAAAAAGTGTACGTATTTTGGGACGTAGTGAGAACACATACATTATATGGCCAAAGGTGACCGGCCACTTGCGATTTTAGACATTTTGTTAAATATCTAGAAAAATACATAAGGAATTAACCTGCAACTTCAGGTGTGTAAACAATATAGTATAGGTCATATATTTCCGCGAAGATTTTTTCTCGAAACCCCATAAAGGACCGTCAACAAATTGAAAAAGAACGAATATCTTTTGGATAACCCTGTCAAAATTAATGTAGCAAACGCGTTCAAACTGGAGATTATGATTAAGTGGCTTATTGTAATAAACTGTGCTCATTTTTATGAGGATAGTATGTATACTCGTAGAGAAATTAAGGTTTTTATAAAAACAGTCCCAAATTTCGCCAAGTTTTTTGCTTATAATTTGCGGCGTTCTTAATATAAAAAAAATGTTATTTTTAGAAAATATGACAAACCATATTGTACATAATACCCTGCAATCAGAATTAAAAAATCATAAAAATTGGATGAAAAATGAGTATGTTTATTAAAAAATGTTTCACTGCGCATGCGCGAATGCAATCAATATATAATATGCATAATGCATTAGCTAAGTATATAGCGCAACTTTTGTGAAAGTCTCAGAATCATAGCTTGAAAATTCTGAAAATTATCGTCGACAGAATAAGCACGAAATCCGTTGTTCCCAAAAAGAAGCAAAAAGATGAGGGGTTGTATCAAATATCTGTTGATTAGTGCCAATATAGCGTACACAATATTGCACGTACTACTATATTTGGAATACAACGCCTCATCTTTTTGCTTCCTTTTGGGAACAACGGATTTCGAGCTTATTCTATCGACAATAATTTTCAGAATTTTCAAGCTATGATTTTGAGACTTTCACAAAAGTTGCTCTTTATACATAGCTAATACATTATACACATTATATTTTGATTGCATGCGCAGTGAAACATTTTTCAGTAAACCTGCTCATTTTTCATCCAATTTTTATTATTTTTAATTCTGATTGCAGGGTATTAAGCATAATGTGATTTGTCATAATTTCTGAAAAGAACTTTATTTTATATTAAAAACTCTGCAGATTATGAGTAAAAAACTTGGCGAAATTTGGGACTGTTTTTATAAAAACCTTAATTTCTCTACGAGTATACATGCTATCCTCATAAAAATGAACAGAGTATATTACAATAAGCCACTTATTAATAATCTCGAGTCTGAGCGCTTTTGCTACATTAGTTTTTACGGGGTTATCCAAAAGATATTCGTTCTTTTTCAGTTTTTTGACGCTCCCCTATGGGGTTTCGGGAAAAATTTTTTAGAAATATATGACCTATACTATACTGTTTACACACCTGCAGTTTCACGTTAATTCCTCATGTATTTTTCTAGATATTCAATAAAACGTCTAAAATCGCAAGTGACCGGTCATCTTTGGCCATATAGGGTATCGTTGTATTTTTGAATTTTTAACACGTGAATAAAAACATGCGTAATACCTCAACACACTCCATTTGTGTTAATATTTCAAATTCAAACTCGCTATCATTCAAATAATTTTCAATCGTAATAGCAAGGTATTTTCAGATATAATGAAATCAAAGAGAATTTCTCATTTTCACAAAAAGCAAAGGATTTTAAAGAAAATGGTGTCCAAAGTGCCGTTTTAAAAAGATTTTCGAAACTTGAAAACTGTCGGAAGGACGTCATCGGAAAGCAATCAATCATAGTTCAAGACAGACCACATTTATAGAAATGAAAGTAATTGTTCGATTCTTTGATATTTCAGTAGTAAAGTTCACAAATTTCATATATTTATGCAAAAGTTTACATATTCAAATAATAGTTTTCCTTCCGAAGCAATATTTTTTACCTTCTCCTGTATACACAAAAACAACCAGAATCCGACATATAGAATGTCAATTCTACTTAACCCTTTATGCCCCGTCGGCACTTTAAAGTATCATTAAAATAGCTTGTTATGAAATTCATTTAATGCATTTAATTCGATTAGTAGTAGTACAGATTAGAATGAGTTATAGATACTTTACTTTATCTTGTCCCAAAAGTATTATTGGTTGCACAAAGCCGAAATATTTTTAAAAGGATGATTTCTTTTTCATTTGTTTCTTTTCAGCTTTCATGACGTTGAAAGTTTGTGGGGAAAAAGTTTCAGTTCGGAAATATCTCTATATTTCTATTGTAAGAGCATTATTATACATTTCCTACTTCTATAAAATACAAAAAAATAAATATTTTAAATAAAAGATTTGAATGGAGTTATAAATATTGTACAAAATCCCTATAAATTCAAATTTAATTAATTAATTTTAATTGGAAAAATCCTTCTAAAATTTATTAAATGAATTGTGTAAATCTTCTAATGTAGTTTAAAGAATTCACAAAAAATGCTTTAGAAGATGCAATTTTTAGGAATTCATAATTTGGAACATAAAGGGTTAAACACAACCAGCAGAAAGGGGGTTGAGGAGGAGGAAAAAAATTGCGATTCTATACTTGAATTTAAGGTCATGTCATTTCTGGGTAACATCGGGCTACTTGGCGAGATTCAAGATTCGGATTCCGTTGAAAAAAAGTTTATTACGTATACTTTTTTCTTTTCGGGATTCGAATTTATTAATTTCTTATTATAATTATTATTTTTAAGTTTTTATAACTTTTCTATCCGAGCCCCTCGGACGCATGTGAAAAGCTTCAGGATTCCATAAAGCCGTTGTTATAAAATGTTGGTGTGGTGTACATGTTGTAGATATTTTTTTTTCCAGGTTCATCATTTTTAAATAGAAAACTTGATGACTACTTCATATTCCCATTTCCCACAGTGTTGAAATACGAATGCAACAAACCTATTGTTTGAACAATGGCAATAATGAAAATCAAATATTTACTTATTAAGTAGAGGTAATTCGTTATTAATCGAATTAAATCGTGAAATAGCTTGTCATTTCAAGAACAATATAACGACGCATTAGCAACGCGATGAATATGTTGCCATAAGCGAATAGAAATATTTTAGTTTGCGTAACTCTTTGTTGATAAGAATTAAGTTAATTGGTTCGGAAAACTTCACTTTTGATTTCTTGTAGTCCTTGCATATTTCAAGATGACTTAAGAAATGAACGAATAAAATGCTTTTGTAATTAAAGGCACTTGGTACAAGATAAGAATTATTTTGATATAGCATAATGAGATTTTAACTGGAACGCTTATGGACTAACATAGTTTTTACGTTTAGAATGACTTAAGCCTAATGACAATTTGAAATCATATTTTTAAAGAAGTAATTTTTTTAAATGTTCAAAAAGTTATTATTATTATTATTTTATAGATCATATTTATGAATTCAGCTTTTGACATTTTCATCCACATATGACAACTATTCCCAAACTGTTGTACGTGGAGGACCCGTTGGTGATAGTGCTTAATTTGTGCCGGAGTGCTCCGGTACTTGTTTGTTTTTAGTGAATGTTTAAATTTTGGTCGGAATTTACGGAGCTCATAAATACTATTTTCTGGAGCCCAGCGGAACAGCGATTTTAAAAAAACCGAAGCTAAATTATCTTTTCTTTTTCTTCCATCTTCAGTTCTTTGCGTCCTTTACTATCAAAGTGCTAGCATATATGACGTAGCGTGTCGCACATGTTGGAGCATAGTCCTAAACAGCTGTCGCTCCACCAGTGGGTGAGAGGTTCAGCTCTTAAAGCTGGTAGACGGAGGTGCTGGGTTCGAATCCAATCGCGCACGTCTGCCTAATTGTTCGGATTTTTCTGTGGTTTGCTTCGAAACTTTGAAAACCTTGCTTAAATACGGGTTAGGTTCTCTTAGAAAGACTTCTACGGAGGGTACCCTCCTCGGACCTATATCCCTCGTGTAGATAATCGGCCGTCATAAACAACACCCACATCTAAACAGCTGTCGTAATCGTAGACTCAATTGTTTTCTGTCTCAATGGTTTCGGAACAGTGACGAGGAATGCCAGAATTAACCGCAATCGTATCTGCCGTTTTTACTCGTGGTCCTTTTATATGTTTACTCGCTGTTTTTTGTTGCTGTTTGTAAAATATTCTTACTTGCCAAATGTTTAGCTCCGCGCTTGGTTAATTTGCGCTGAATCTCGTAGGAGCGAAACTCCAGTACTTCAGTACCAGTAGTGAATATTTAAATATTTGTCGGAACACTGCGTACCAAAGTCCACCGGAACAATTCTGTGTGTTGTGTTTTTCTAGTTGGTATAAAGAATTCCTTGGCGAATAGGACTTTCGGAAAATTCCTAACTGCCGATTTTAATGTTTTGGCTCTGTTCATTTATTAGATTTTATTATGTATAATTGCATATAGATATATTCAAAATATAACACTCATGTCCAAAAATTAAGCTTAAGTGACCGGACGCTTTCGATTTTACACGTTTTGTGGTTTTGTCAAATATTTACTGAAATTCTTGACGAATTGTTTTTGAACTTCTGGGATGTAAAGAACGTGTTTGACTTCATACCGGGTGACACAAAAATGACTGATGGATTTTAAAATTCAATAACTTCCAAACGGTGACAGATATTTAAAAAATTCTTATAGGAGATTTATGTATGATGTCAGGAGTTTTTGTACTGTGATTCTTGATTTTAGTTCAAACAATAGATGGCGCTGAGAGATATAGGCCCTCAGTCCAGACCCGATTTTTGGTACTTCGGGATCCATTCAATATATTTTAATATTCTTTTTTCGCATGGAAGAAGAAAGAGGCCGAAAAATCGAGCCTGGATTTAGCGGTTATAGCTTGAAGCGCCATCTATCGATGCTATTTGTAACTAAAATTGAGAATCGCAGCATAAAAACTCCTGATATCTTACATAACACTCCTGCAAGAAATTTTTTTAATATCTGTCACCGTTTGCAAGTTATGAAATTTTAAAATCCATCAGTCATTTTTGGGACACCCGGTTTTATCAGTGAAGGTTTAGTATACGCCGGTCTTTTTTAGTATACGCCGTTTAAGCCATGTATGGCTTTTATACGCCGTTTAGTATACGCCGTTTTTTAGTATAGTTTAGTATACGCCGGGCAACTTTTTTTCCCCCGGTGGCAACGGTCACGTGACGTCATCGTACGTGACCGTTGCCACGTACAGGGGGGGATTTTTTCGATGGTGGAACGGGGGCGATTCTTTTTGCGTACTCTTAAAGGAGGGGTCCAACTGTCAGTCAAAAGGGGGTGGGTGAAGAGGGTCGGAAATGGAGGGTCACGTGCCTCGATCGTATAGGATTACAGGGGGGAGGGGAAGGGGGCTCGGAAAGAGTGGTCACGGGACTGGATCGTATAAGATAACGAAGTTTTTAGGTTGAGTTGTTTTTCCTGAATATGCCAGGGGACGATGAAGGGGGATCGGAAAGGGGATCACGGACTGGATCGTATAGGAGTACGAAGGTTGAGTTGTTCTTTTGCTGTATGTTGAGATGTATTTTTTTGCTGTATTTTTTTAGGGGACGGAAGTGGGGGGGGGGAATGTCACGTGATGGTATTTCGAAGGTTTTATGATTAATTAACGATGATGTCATCTTTATGCTGGAACATGTATGGCTTTTGAAAGTCATTAGCCTTAATGTGTGTTCATTTAAATTAATTAATTTTTAATTAATTAATGAGTTTTAATCACTTTATTTTTAAGTGGATTTTTGAACGAACACGTGATTTCACGTATGTTTTCTCGCTTGACGTAATCGGTGATTCGAATTTATTCATTATTCATTAACTTTAATTTAATTATTTTAAACTGATTTTATTTTCAAATGACTTTAATTAAATTAAATTTATGTTTCATGAGTTTTATTTTAAGTATTTTTCATCTGGAACACATGGTGTAGACAGGATGGGGTATGTTCGAACATGAATGTGACGTCATGTAATGACTGCACCCTAGACGAACAATTACGAGGACCATTTGCAAAGTTGAGTTGTTTTTAAGGTTAAACTGTGTGTAACTGTAAACAAAATATCAAGATGAGTTGGTTAGAAACCTATTAACTGTAACCGATTTTGAAAAAAGTTTGAAATTCAACAAATGGCATTAGTTGTATTCGTCAGTCGCTTAGATTATTCTGAGGAGCGTAGCATCGTTTGTTGACTTGTGAATTTTCTTCGCTTTTATTTTAGCTATTTTCATTGCTTTTTCGTCATGGAAGACGGACTTAACTTTCAGAACGAAGATTGCACCAACAAAAGCAAGCGTAAACTTGTTGAAGTTAAAGAAAGCAACAAGAAAACGAAGAACTATCAAACTCCGGTTAGTTTTTTATTGATCTTTTTTTTATACTTTTTAATTCATACTGAAATTTTAATTGTTTTTTTTTTCTTTTTCTTTTTGTCTCTCTTTGTTTCTTTTTAGGTTCAATCATTTCTAGAAAAGGTGAAATGGCATGATTCGAAGGATATGAAATACCTGGGTGGAGAAAACTTTCTTTCCGTGAATTATTTTCTGGGACAAACTCGAGTTCACATTAGACGATATATTGTTGATCCCGATGGTGAATTACAGCCTACTAAACATGGTGTATCTCTAACTCCCAAAGTTTGGACTTCCTTCTGTCGTGAAATCAAGACTGTATTAAATCATATATCTTCGGAAAAGATGACAGTTATTGAAACAGATTTGTGCATTTCAAAGCAAGTTAAGGATGGTGTGGAACTTTTTCCAAAGACTTTTCCAAAGGAAAAATATGAGTATGCAATTTGTGCCTGAACTTGTCGTGCTAACACTTGCTGAATTTGAAAAGATGGTAGATAACGTGTACACTATCACGGAACGTGTGAAAGATGGACTAATCACATACTCAATATCTTACTATATTTATGAAGAACTGAACAACGCCAGTTTGCAGTTTAATCCAATAGATAATCCTGATGCCTTTTTAGAACTTCTCGATTCCCTGAGTAAATGTTTGGCTGTTGCCATTACTATCAAAATGACTGAACTGATAAACTGTTTCGGATGTCGGGAGTCTTATCAAGATCCTTTTATGCATGACTGTTTAACAAAAACTCGAACTGAAAAATGGTTTGAATACTCTGGCCGTGCACTGTACTCCATCAACATGCATGATGTTGCAAAAGACATTGTGCAGAAAAATTTAAATATTGACTTTAAATATGTACTTGGTCAAGAAGAATTTTTTAATTCTTTAATTATCCCAAAAATATTGGAATCTGTTAAAAAAATGTATGTTGGAGAAGACCAACCATCACAAGAAGGAAATGATTTCTTGCAATTATCTTTGTAAATTTTAGATCTTAATAAATGTATATTTGCATAGTATTTTTTTGTCCGTTTTTTTAGTCTTGTTTTGTCATAAAATTAATAAGAATGTTTTATGTAGAATAAAAAGGTTTGTTCGACTTCAGAAAAAAAACTTTTCTTTAGAATAAAAAAAGTAATAATATGTTTTTTAGGCTTCAGAAAATAGAAATATATTTTTTACTGAACCTGAAACTTTTTAACTGAACTTAGAACTTTTTTCCCTAAACACAAAACATTTTTTTCCCTAGACTTAAAACAATTTTCTTAGACATAAGATTTTTTTACTAAACTTAAAACTTTTTTTTCCTAAACGGAATCCTAGACATAAGATTCCCCCCCCCCCAAACATAATTTTTTTACAGAAACACAAAACATTTTTACTGAGTATAATTTTTTTTCCTGGACATAAGACATTTTTTTCTAAAACATATCAACTTTTTTTTTTTCCTAATCCCAAAACCTTTTTTTCCCCCTAAAACATAAAACTTTTTTTTTTCCTAAATAATTTTTTCTGAACATACAAATATTTCTTTTTTCAGAAACAGATTTTTCCAAAAAACATAATTCCTTTTTTCTAAAACTTAAAAAATATTTTTTTTCTAAGCATAAAAAAATTCTTATTATTTTCTTAAAATTATTTTTTCGTAAACATAATTTTTAATCTCCTGAACATATAAGTTCTTCTTTTTGATTCTTAGGACATTCTTTTTTGAAAAAAAAAATTCTTTTCTTGAGGAAAATTTGGAAAAAATATTCTAAAAGTTTCCAAATTTACAAAATGAAGAAAAAAACATAAAAAAATAGTTGCACGCATAAATATTTTTAAATATAAAATGCTAATTGATTGATAAAGTACAGTGTAGTTGCAAACATAGTCTCTACATTTTTATTGGTAAACTGGCGTGCTGAGATGATTTTCGTTTTCTGTGAAGGGGTTCAGGTCTTGCATAAATAGTTTTTTTTTCATTCTTCAAATACTTGTTTTTTATAAATTCTTGAGGAAAGCCTATTTTCTTTAAAAGTTCTTGAAACTGATCAAAAGCAATGGGTTTTTGACTTCTATCTCTCAGTAAAAAAACCGATTAGTTGAACAACATCTGATCCGCTAATTACAGTATCATCTATTTTCAATTCTTTGCTTTCTGTACAGGAAATTTTATTTTGTTTAAAAAATTTCATAATTTTAACAGCAAAAAATGCCTTAATGCCTTTTCTTTCCCCCTTCTCTGCCAGAGCTTTTGGTCTTATGCTCTGTTTGTGTCAGCTTCCTATGTAGTAACCAGCAGTAGGTTGGTGTGTGATGTCTTTGTGGCTAAATAAACAGGGTGTCCCAAAGGGATTGAAACGCGATTTAATTTTTTACTTGACAGAGATCCAAAGGCAACGTAAATTACAAAAATAAGGTAATGAAGATTGCGATGATGAAATAGGCAGCAATTAATTTACAAAAAGTTACACTTCTTAAATTTTTATCCGGTCCCTGGTTTGTATAAGTTATATTTTAAAAACTTTTCTGACAAGTACAGCAGTGTAGAAATTCCATTCTTTTACGACCAAAACGCTCCGAGTTATGATAATTGGAAGCTTATGAAATTTAAAAGCTTTCTAGCATACACACAAATTGGCTGGCTGTTTTCAGAGCTGGAAAAAGTCCGAATTTTAATAAATTTCTAAGGAACATAACTCGATGAGTTTTGGTCATAGAAGAATGGAAGTTTTACTGTTGTACTTTTTAAAGCATTTAGATTTTTTTTTTTATATATAATTTATAGGTTCAAGGGTCGTATAAAAATTTAACATGTTGGAAATTGAACATCAAACGTGGCAAATGACTTCGTAACTAGTTTTATAAATATTTTTTGCACCGCATATTGTACTGAATGTATATTTTAGTGCACTTCATAAGTGCATATCAATCTCATTCTGTTCGAAAGGCTCTAACGTCATTAAAATGCACATGAAATAATTTTTTCCCATTGGCCGTCATGTAACGGAAAACTTTTAACTGTCCCTGTCATTAAACTATACATCCGATTTTCATAAAATTTGAAATGACTCGACAAAATTTTGCAACAATTATATGTTTAAAATTTCAGACCATTCGGTTGGGTAGTTTTTGCTCTGTTATATGCGGACGGACGGACAGACAGACGGGCGGACCGAACGACGACTATAGGTGCTACATATTTATAAAATTACAAACGCACCTAAAAAGCGTAACTTTTTGAAAAGTAATGGCAGGACTATTTCATCAACATAATCTCAATTCCTCTTTTTTTTTGTGCTAAAGAATATCCAACAGATAAAATATTAAAGTTTGTTTCGATTCTTTTGAAACACCATGTATAATTTACAAAATGAAAAAAATGGTGTCTGGCTTAATTTATAATTTATCAATCAGACAAATATTCTACACATGTGTAGAAACTGTACGTGATGAAACTCCCCCCTCCTCCTCCCTGAAATCAGCATAAACCAAAAGAGAAAAATCATGCGTCACACATAGAATATGATATGAAACGCTTTGCAACATTTCCAAAATATTGTAAACAAATGTCATCTTTTGATGCATTGAAAGAAGATATCTATATAAACAACTTAGAAAAAATATAACATAATTGTAATCCAATTTCAGTAATTACGATCCACAGAAAATTAAATATCCGAATTATTTGGTTAAATATTCTATATACACACCACGAAACACACACTAAAGCTAAGTGTAAAATTTATACTGCAATAGAAAGCACACTTTCAGCAATTACCGCTCCTAGACAGTGTTGTAATCGAATTTTTTTGCGTATCCGTATAAATGCCATGTACTACATATTTATTAAAAATCCTTTTGTGTTACATCTCAATAATGCACATCAATTTTATTATATTTAAAGTAGAGCAACATCATTAAAATACACGGCAAACATTTTTTCACGTAGTAATATAAATTGAATTATTTTGTGTGTGTCTGTAAACTGATATTAAATCCTACAGATTTCCGTTCCAATAGCAAACATCCTATAATAAACCTCAATAATGTATGGCGTGGCAATCGAAGCCTATTTACGGAAGTTAGAGCGCGAACAGACCGCCGTGGCGAGCGGTCCATATTCGTCAGCAGACCTTTATTCTTCCAGTTATTCCGACTCTTTAGCGGAAGTTTCATAGGTCCCCAGCCACGTCCCGAGTAAGAGACTCTCTAGCAAAAGCGAGATTGAAAAAAAAAAAAAAAAAAAAAAAAAAAAAAAAAAAAAAATCAAAAATTGAAACCGGACAAATTTAAAAGGGAAATTACACAAATTAAAGACACCGAAAAGCGGGAAGGGTCGGGCTTGGGGCGATGAAGCTACCGAACGACTCCTAGCTACTTCGAGCCCATTATAAGTCTCGGTCGGCGGTTGGGGGAGGACGAAGACACTTCGTAGACGGCAGACAAACGAACCGAAGTCATAATCACTTTTTACCCGACTGCCAAGAAGGGTTTCACGCGTATCTGGGTATGTGGATTTGTTTATACCCTCGAAACATCCCAACGGCTGGATGGATTTTGATGAATGAGGTCTCTATCGATTCGTCTTAACCGTACGATGGTTATAGGCTAGGTTTTGTTTTTATACATTCAAAATGGCGGTAGAGACAAAAAAAATTTAACGCACGTTATTGAGTGCCATATCATTGGATAAGTCTTTCAAAATGAAGACGATGTTTCATTGACTATTTTACAGTCAGAAGCTCCGTTTAAATATTACACAACCTGGAAGTTGTGTAGGTAGGATCTCACCTTTACTGCAACTCTAACTATCATAGACATCGATAGGCCTCATCAAAACAGTGTTTATAGATGGGAACTAACAATTAAACGCAACTTAAAAGTCATCAATTCAAGTAAATAAAAAGATAGGTAAGTAATATAAAATATAGTTTCACATTGATGAGAAATAATTAATTAGTTCGCTTTTTACGCAGTCGGGTTTTTTTATTTTTTTAATTTAACTAACTATAGTTTTGAGAGTTTTGTTAAAAGTTTGTGATTGTTTCGAGAGCCTATTTTCCCATTGTCAAGTGAACTCTCTCTGCTACTATTCATTTGAAGAAGATAGCCGATAATGAATCGCTCTCGAAACTGTAGTTGTGTTCTCTACTTATTATACGGAACAGGGTTCGTAAATATCGTGATTTTTTCGAAAATATCAGAAATATCTGATATTTTGATACATAGTGAAACTTCCATTTAACGAAATTTTATCGTTGCACTTAAACACTTCGTTATGCAGAAAATTCGTTAAATAGAAATCAAATTCATGAAATTTGTATAACAAAATACGTATTCATAAAATGAAAAATACACATAAAATGGAAATATTGGAAAAAATTATTTTAATTCAGACAGTAACTTTTTTTTAATGCAATTTAGACATATGAGAAAAATTTAATTAAAATAATGTCTAAAAAACACACAAAAAAGATAGGTAAACAAAAATTGAAGTATAGCATATCTTTTCTCTTTTTTCTCAGTATACCAAATTTTTAACTTTAGAAAGGTCTGTAATATTACTTTGTACAGGTTTCTTATAAAATTTCATAAAAAATTCCGCACTTTTGTAAGTATCCGAACAATTCATCTGTAACATTTTCGTGAAATTGGACTTCCCTTCTTACTGTATCGAAGGCTTTTAGCATTTTTTCTTTCGAAGGTCTTTTAATTTCTTCTTCATTACCATCTTCATCGCTAACTGTAGTTTCTTCACTACACATTTTATTACACTTTGCAATATGCCATCGTCAGTAGGATATTCGATTGCCTTAAGTGGTTCAGTCGTAAGTGGAATAAACTTCGTTATATAGAATATATTTTTCGTAATATGGAGATGAATTTACATGTTAATGGTGTTCAAAGTCAAGGTTCAGCACAGAATTTCATTAAATAGATAAAATATACTTAAAAAAATATTAACCGACTTAAAAAAACGCACTAAAAAGAATTAAATAATTCTTTAAAATTCTCTAATGACGAAACGTTATTCAATAATCACATATCGGACATCATGAATCCGCAGAAAAACGTTAAATTTAATTTACAGAATTTGATATCCACCAAACATGGATTTTCGACAGAATATTTTTTACAAGAAATTAATTTACATATTTATGATTTAATTTACGAATATATACATATAAAAATTAATCAATTACTTTTTGAAGTTGGTGACAAACAATCAGTAATATTGTATAGTAAAATTGTGACTAGTACCAAGAATAAAGGTATGATGGAAAATATTATAATAAGTCGAAAAAAATGCTTTATTTCTTCAGCAAATTATTTATTTAATCCTTATCGATTGCGATCCAGCAAGGATTTCGTACTGTGAAAAGGTCTCGTATCTCTGTAAGAGTAACAGCATGAAAGATGAACGCTGTAACGTGAAAAAAATCTAACTATCGAGGACTAGACTTAGACATCGAACTCATAAGAACTGGTGTTAATTTTTAAACTTTTTTTATTCCCGTCAGGACATCACAACGCAGCACACATACAAATCACAGGACATATAAAAACTTAAACTTTAAATTCTGTCGGAGCTTGCTCGCTCCTCGCTGGTCCAAACGAAAACGACCATCCTCGGTCGCTACAGGGACGCATCTCTTCTCCACGGGCCCCTCTTCGAGATTTCAGTCCATCTTAATTGGCAACCACGTGGAACTCTGATTCATCTTATTAAAAATGTTTAGTTCTCCAAGTGCCAGTCAGCAATTCTCACCGAGAATTTATTTATATCATTAAAATCAGTTTTCAAATTTACATCTGGATTTCGTGAAGGCATTGACACGCGAATTTATAGTTTAGGCATCTGGAGGACCCAATTAAAAGTGTTTATTACGTTAAGTGGTCATCTGGGTTTTGCTTGAGCTCAGATGAAACGTCACAACGCTTATAATTGGGCGACTGCTTCAAAAAGAATTTGAATTTTAAAGTTTTTATTTAAAAAAAAATTGTTCTAATCATCAGATTTTGATGAAATTGGAATGGGACCACACGGGTGACTTACACTTTCAAACAAAAAAAATTTATCAAAATCGGTTCATATTTAAGAAAGTTATGCGTGAACAGGACCAAAAAATACATACAGGTCGAATTGATAACCCCCTTCTTTTTGAAGTCGGTTAAAAACTCCGTTAAATAGAGACTTCGTAAAAGAGAAGTTCCATTATGTATCCGATATTTTCGAAACAATCAATATATTCAAGATTATAAATCTTTTCATACGTAATATAAATTAGAAACTAAAACATATTACACTTAAGGGGACCGGGAAAGCCCTATCTCCGTCATGTTAAATTCGCCAACTCTATCTACCTTTTTCTCAGAAATGGTGAAAGATAGAGGTCTAGATTTTTTAGAGTAGTTAGAATAAGGCGTTTTACGTATTTTAACAGACCATTTTCTTTCTAAGTGAAACTGAAAATTAATTATTTATTGAAAGTCATTTTTAAATTAGCATTTTTAATAAGGTTTCACTGCCTAAAATAAATATTTTTCAACAAATCATTAAATCCCTGGGTTAAAGTATACAATATAACATAATATAAGTATTAAAAAAAAATCTGAGTTCTTAAGTTTAATAGATATCGAAAAAAAGAAACACAAACATGAAAAATCCAAGTTTTGAGAAAAAGTCAATTAAAGATTTAAATGACCATTAAACTGTGAAGTACTCTTAGGAAAAAGAATAATTCCAACACTTCTTTTTTTATATATATAAACATGGGTGACACATCGTTGGAAAGATAAAAGTTTAAACTATTTAATGATATAAAAAAGTAAAAATCGATTTTCCCCCAAATTTTGCTTACCTGGTCCCCTTAACGTGAAAACTGAATAAAACAATATTCTAAATGCATATTTCCTTTTTTCCTTCATTTACGTAACAAAATTGAAGACCAGCTAATTGACAACATACACAATTTTCTTTCTACAGTCACAAAAACAAACTATAGGATTTACTATCAAGTTTTAAGAAAATTTTATGTTTTATATAACAAAATTTTAAATATAAAATAATTTGTTTTTATTGAAAAATTTGAATATAAATGTAAACTTGGCTGCTTTTTCATTACTCAACCAGTTACGCAGTTTAAATTGAACAAAACCAAAACCATAAAAGAATCTTTCCTAATGAAGCTGTAAATAACTTAACTATACATTAGACAGCTTATCTTTCAATATTTGGTCTAAGTAAATATATCCACATAATTATTGGTTCTAAATTTAAACGCAAAACTTGTATATATGGGTCAGTATCACAAAATACGGAAATTGCAGTCCGCGCAATAAAATTTCTATTTAATGTTATATAATGCAATTTTCTTTTTTTACATTCTAATAAAAATATTCTTAGATGCTTTTACAAGAGATATTATATTCATAATAACGCAAAAATAAAGCAATTAAAACACTAAAAATTCCAGATTGTCATTTTCCTGGCATGTCACACTGTCATGTGTGCAAAGTAAAAGGCTTTCTGCTATCATGTACAAATACCTTTTTCTAGTTCTTTTTAATTTCTAATTAATAATTACACCTTATATAACACATATATGTGGGAGGTAAAGAGTTATGTATTTTACAAATAATTTTCCATAATTAAAATATGATTGTCACTGAAAATAAATGTCATTGTCCTGGCCTGCTCATTTTAATTCTGTATGAGGTATAAGATGGCGCTGCAGAGTAATTTTTCTTGTTCTTGACATAGTTCAAGTCAGAAGTAATAAAATCATTGCTACCAGCAAGATCTTTTAGATATTTCTTTGAAAATAATGTGTTTAAAGGCTTTGTGAAAGTTGAGTGTACTTTCATTATGTCATTTTCCTGTCTTCTATAAATTACAAATAGAACTCAACATTACAGTGAATTTCAGGAACTATAGAGGAAACATGTTCCTTTAAACAAAATTAAAATGTTAGATCTAAAAATAAAAAAAACAAGAATGTCAAAAATATTTTAGAATGAAATTGTCATTATTCTGGCATACATAGGTCAAGAAAATGACACATAATTGTAATTACATAAAAATGAACTTAAGCTCTTCAAAATTTAACAATTTTAGATCAAATTCCTTTATTCTGTTCAACCAATATAAAAAAAAAAATATCAGAAGCTTCGAAACGATTTAAAATTTCAAAATTTTTGTTTTCAAAATCTCACATTTTGTGATATCCACCCATATACATTTAGAGTTGGAAAGGAGATGCTAAAAAACGAACACCCAAAGCAGAATTCCTTTATCTACAGAATGACATAGTCAATAACAAGAAAAAAAATCATTTACACTTATTTCGACAGAAAATATACACAATATTTTGAAAATAAATATCAAATTTATGAAAATATCGAAAATATTAAATTTCATGATATTTTGAAAACAAATATCGGGTATATATCATGATATATATCAAGATCCATTGACATATATCACAGAACCCTGATATGGAATTAATAAAAAGGATCCTCTTCTATACATTTTTTATATTCAGTTAATAATATCATTTCTGATTTTTAACCAAGTTGAAATGTATAAAATATACATAAGAATCTTTCACTTTGAAGAGAAAATATTTTGTGTAATCACTTAAATTATTCAGTCACTTTACCTTTTTTTTACCGCAGTTCATTAACTCACTTTTGGCTGTTATGTATGCCAGGGAAAATATGAAGCCAATCAATAACATGAAGAATATCAGTGCTTCTGGACCATTAATACTTATATGTTAAAAATTCAGCAGCGAAAGTTCTCACGAATACCCCAATTTCTGTGAAGGATAATGAACGATCATGAGAACTGGTTTTAATTGAACACTTTCTAACGACACATTTGATGGTGAGTCGAATACTCACTGAAGCAGGACGGTGCCAGTTTCAAGATCATTCATTTAATTCAGGTTCATTTCTGGGAAATGATAACTTTTCAAATACTTTTGAATACTTTTTGACACTTTCCAACAAAGTAGAAGAGTGTTTATGAATTTAGTTTGTGTGTCTGCCTGTTTGGTTTTAAATCGCGTAAATGTACTCAGATTTTCATGCAATTGATATATGTTATTGAGTTTTACTATGGCATTTTCGGTAATGAAATTGAAGCTTGCAGCATTAAGGCTTCTATCCCTGCTGGCGAAGACACTCACGAGCTAATGCTAATCCTATAGGGAGGGATTTTTCTAATATCTCGTTTGCATTTCGATTTTTTTAAATAATTTTTTTGCATTAGATAGCTGAGATCTGCCTTTACATCGTACCCTTTTTTTACGTTTTCGATTTTGGTTGCACGTATTTTTTAGAATGACACTTCCATTTTCAGAACCGGTTTTGAAAGTGAAAGTAACCTTATGAAAAATATCTGCGACCAAAATCGAAAAAGTAAAAAAGGTGCGATGTAGAGACGGACCTCGGCTATCCAATGCAAAAAAAAAAAATTAAAAATGTCGAAATGCAAACGAGATATTACATAAATCTCTACCCATAGGCTTAGCATTAGCTCGGGAGTGTCTTCACCGGCAGGGACAGGAGCCTTAACAGTTCATTTCAAGGGACACTCAAAAGAATTCTAATTACCGTATTTTATGGAAGAAACGCCGTACTCCTCAAGGCCTGAATAAGCTTAAAAATATCGTAATCGCCGCACCCATGTAAACGCCGCATCCATCGGAACGCTACTTTTGTCGACAGCGTAACATTGACCTAACTTTAATCAAAGTTTTCTGATCAGTGTAGGATGCCTCGTTTTTAATATCAGCCCCACCAGTGGCCGAGAGGTTCTGCTCTCGAAGCTGGTAGACGGGAGGTGCTGGGTTCGATCCCAATCGCGCCCGTCGGCCTAATCGTTCGGAGTTTTCGTGGTTTTCTTCGAACCTTGGTTCTCCAAGCGTTAATACGGGTTAGGTTCCCTTAGAAAGACCTCCACGGAAGGCACTCCCCCCCTTAGGGCCTATATCCCGCGTGCTGATAATTGGCCGACATAAATGCAACCAACCAACCAACGTTTTTAATATCTTAAGATGTCTGAAGTTTTATTTAAAATATTTAAATCCGGTTTTAAATATTTTAATGAATTTTTAAATTAAGGAAACCCAGTTGGTATTTAAGAAAATCGTAAACGCCGCACTTGGAAAAAAATTAACTTTTAATCTCGCAAACGCCACGGCATTTCTTCCATAAAATACGGTACATTACGGTCTATGGGGAAAATTTGTTTGCGGTGTATTTTAATGAAAATTACACTATTTTAAACATAGTGAAATTGATACATATCACTGAGGTGAACTATAAGAGGCTTACTATAAAATAGGATGGGCATAGCATTCATCGTTTATTTACAGGGCACAGAAAATAATTCGGCTATATATATATATATTCATGGTCTAGTGACAATAACTGTTGGAAGTGTGTTTTCGGCTGTGGTACAATTTTTTGCCTATTATTTGATGTGTATAAATTCTAATTGCTGAAAGGAAATTTACAACTGTGCTATGCATTTTCTAACTGAATTAACTTTTACCACAATGTGTAGTATATATCATACACAGGGCTGCATAAAAGAATAGACTATTTTTCAGAATATTGATGATAATTCCTGAAATTGGATTTTCGAATGTCTTATGCATTTTCCAAACTGTTTACTTATGCATCATATTTTACTTATGCATCAGTGAAGATTTGTTAAAGTATTTTGGAAGTGTTGCAGTGTTTCATAATCTATTCTGGACGCATGATTTTTGTTCTTATTAAACCTATAAGGATATAGGCCAGCCAGTATCAGATTAACAAAAAGAGACAAAGAGGACATGCAAAACCTAAGGGCATCACAACTTTTAAGGGCCCCGTCACCTTGGAAATTCAAACATATATGAGGCGTTTAAAGGTACAGAGGTTGCATGTCGCTAATTTTCAAAAACTGGGTTAAGTGCATGAACGGTTTCTAGATGTAACAATCTTCACATAGAAATATTGGTATTAGTGATAGTTTTACGGAATTTGCCGATAAATAGCTCTTGAAGATATGTTATCCGACAGGAAATCATTATAGCGCATCCAAAAAGTGCTTGTGCAGCATGCACGGATATCATGGGCAAATATTGTGGAAGCAGGCCTGTAACTTCCAGTACCCTTCAAATGTTGATCGTGTGGATGCGATTATTAGAGAGAATCGGCGCATAATATTCCAGGAAATTGTCAGCACGCTGAACATTTCGTACAGCAGTGTGTTCTCCATTGTTCACGAGCACCTTGGATTTCGCTGTCTCCAGGTTGTTACATAGCGCTGGAGGAGATTTCTACGCATCCAGAATCGAAAAGTTGGTTGACTGTTCCGAGAAATGTTTACAGTCTTTTGGGGACTATGTGGAAAAGTGAACTTACGTTGTACGTTGTCATAGCCGTGTTGTCCATGTATATGTGGTTTAATAAATGGCCATAACTTGGAAGTGTAACTTATTTTTTGATTTGCCCTCGTACGTAGAATTTTTTGTAAATGATTATTAAATCATAAGATAAAATAGACGTTAGAAAAATTGACCAAGCATTTAAATACGTTTTAAAATAACTTCATTCCAATAGTGCTAAATGCACTACAGAAGGAAATCCTAATGCAATAAGAAAATGGAACTTTATATTGTGAATCATGTTATCAAGGGAGTTCTACAATATAAGGATGTCGCAATGATTTCCGTTTGAAATAGACTGCTTATTAAGTGGAAATTTCTACTCCATCTTGCTTGATCTAAAGCGACAACGCATAACAAAATGATAGAAATTAAGAACGGAATAAATCCTCAATGCCATATGAGAAAAATGCTAATGTAATACTAAGATGAAAACATCCATAATCCTAACAATATTATAAATCTGAAAGTGTGTGTAACTGTTTAACTGAAGCGTTGTTTACTAATGACGCTCAGTAGAAACTTATGAATTTGACTCACTTTCTGTAAGTTTTGAGTTTGATTCATTTTTTGAAAGGCGAGCGTGACTTGAATTACATTTAAAAAATTCGTGTGTTTGAGTCAAAATTACTGCTCCAACTCATTTATTTCGCAATTCCCCGAAAAAATTTCTCACTGTTTAAAACACGTTTTTCCCTTTAAATGCCAGTTCGAACAAACTTTCGAAACTTCATCATCTATTAGGGTAATACCGAGAGAGATGAACCACGTTTTTTCTTCGCGCACTAAAAGCTATATAATTACATATATTTTACTTTTCACAGTATATATGTATAGCGTATGACGTTTCTTAAAAAAGTCCTAATTTAGAAGTTCATATCAATGAATTTCTTTTACAATTTTTTAAAATTTTAGTCTGTGATCCGTCTCACCCGGACTACTCCGGGTAAGATGGACCACAATGAAATATTGAAATAATTGCACATATATTAAATTTATGAAAGTTTATTTTCATTACATGAAAAATGAATGAACTTACTTACAATTAAATTACTGAATATAAAGTTTATATAAATTATTATTTGACCTTTTAATATATAAGAATGAAAATTAAATTTGTTTTTTTGAAATCTTAATATCTTAACAGATTTACAAATCATTTATTAAAACGTTATATATACTATGAGTTAACAAGGAAATTGTCCGAGGTTAGAGTCAATGAATACGGTGAACGTTTGTGTATCGGTACAGTATAGTTATAGCATATAAATATATGATGACAGCCATAAAGCGCAAAACCTAGGAGTTCTCGAGAAAGTAAGTTGCAAAGTTTTTTGCTACAGTTTATAATAGGATAAAATTCTCTCTTTGGCCAAGCGGCACAGTAATATGATCGTCAGCGCATACCGGATTTGAGATTTTTCGTTGTCAGTTCGAATCCCTCTCGGCTTTTTTTAATTTTCGAAACGAAAAATTCCATCAATTATTTTCGAACCGCAATTGAAAAAATATGTATAATAATTGAAATTTATAAAAAAAATATAAATTAAATGTACGTTTTGTAGTACATAAGTGCATTTTTAACTACGAAATTTTGCATGTTTAAATATTATACCTAATAAAAAGTAAAAAAAAAAAAAGTAGACATATAAATATATGTCTATGGAAAAGAATTTTTTTTATTGTTCTTTACAATTGTTTACAAATATTTTTACCGGGGAAATAAAATACGTGACCAAATATATTGTTTTCATTTTGTTTACTTAATGCAAATACTTTAAATATTTTATGGTTTATTAAAAATGTGCTTTTATATTTTTAATGTGATTTTTTATAGTCTGGGATTTTTGATTTTTAATTAGAGTAAGTGTCTACGTAGTAAATTTTTTTTGCAATTAATTTTTTTCCCTGTTTAATATGTTTATATAATGATATAAATACAATTTTAACAGTGAATCTTTGGATGTTTATATATTTAATGAAATGTAAAAATAAAATAAATGAATAATAATAATAATAACTAAAAATAAGTCAATTGGAACTTTTATAGGCCATAAAATTACACTAATTTTAAAATTTATTTACTGTTATTTACATAAATAAGCTGTTATTCTTCGCATAATGAATTAATATTACGGAGAAATAAATGGAAATACGTTATATAAAATTATAACATGCTGCTTTATTTCTTAAATTGTAATTTCCCGATTATCGTAATAATGTATAACTGTATCGTTTTTTTTAACAACTAGCTTTTTAACTTTTGAATTTTTTAAATCTTGTATTCTTATTCTTATAGTTAAAATAACTGTCTATGTGCTTAAAATAAATTATAAAATATATTGAATTGCCGAAAATAGTTATTAAGTAGACATTAACTACAAAATTTAAAATCCGAAAAAAAAAATTCATTTTAAAATTCAAAACAATATTTTTATTGTATTAATATCCCGTATTTTTATTTATTTTTCTGTGAAAAATAGTAGATTATTCATTGAAATAACTGTAAATAATTTTAAAGAACAACAACAACAAAAAAAATTCTGGTCTATAGACATATGAATTTGCCCTTTTTTTCTTTTAAATTAAATATTTAAACATGTAAAATTTCATAGTTAAAAATACATTTATATGCTACAAAACATACATTTAATTTACATTTTTCGTAAATTTCAATCATTATACATATCCTTTCAATTGCGGTTCGAAAATAATTGATAGAAATTTTCGTTTCCGAAAAATAAATCCGAGCAGGATTCGAACTGACGAAGAAAAATCTGAAATCCAGTATGTTGACGACCTTGCTGAGCCACTTTCCAAAGAAGGAAATTTATCGGATTATAAACTGTAGTGCAAACTTTGTGCCTTATTTTCTCGAGACCCCCCCTGGGTGTTGCGCCGTATGGCTGTCATATATTTACATACTAACTATACTGTATCGATACACAAGCGTTCCCCGTATCCGGTGACTCCAACCTCGGACCCTCTCTTTGTAAAATAGGTTTGCAGTAATTTCTTTCTTGCTATTTAATTTCTTACCCCAATTGTAGCATGTTACTTTAAACCGTGAACATCCTTCATGAAACCAACGCAAACAAGAAACACACTATATCCAATCTACTTTTTGTTTCGTCTCATTGTAATTTTCGTCGCATCACACGCATTCGTTTTCGTTCCAATCTTCTAAATAGTCATGCTCATCATCACACATTTCTGTTTATATCCATTTCAGAGATGAACCTTTTTTAATACAGTCGGCATTTTCCGAAAACAGAAAAATACAATCCCTTAGTATTTTAAATTCAGCTCTTTAAGAGATAAATTTGAAATTCAAGATTGCATGGTTCATCCCTCCGACAGAAAATCTGGTTCATCTCTCACTGTCTACACATGGTCCATCTCTCCCGATCACTTAGTTAAGAAGTATAACCCACCCCGATTCTACACTTTTTGATATTACGTCGCTATTTTAGGTTATTTAGAAGTCTAAATGTTCCCCGACATTACCTCATTAAAACTAGATAACATATAAACTAAAATCTTTAAATGCATAAAAATGACCACATGAAAAAATTATTTGACTAACCAAAAACAATAATGATTTTTAGCTGAAAAAATATTATGTTTTTTAGAAGTAAAAAGTTGCCCGCCAAACAAAATATCTTTAAGTGTCTGATAAAGATAGTTGCACCATCTGTGGGATGCCGCATTAAAGAAATATTTGACTAGCTCGTCTCATCCTACTTTTTTCGCCCCTTGAGCTCATTTTTAATTTTATCAAATATCTGTGATACATAAATTTTTGCCCTTTCAATGGAAGTAATAATAACTTTAAACTGATTTGGTATGTATTATAATTAAGAAGTTATGGGTTTTTTTCGGTTTTCAGAGAACCCCTCCCTATCCCCCTCTTAATTCTTTAGTCCGATTTTGCCCATTAACGAACTTGACCGAGATTTTCCTCCCCTTGATTTTATGTGTTAGTTTGGAAGAGATTTGTGCAGAATTATGGAACATTAAATACGCGAATAATCACATTGCTAACAAGTCGTAAACCAACTTAGTGAAAAATGTCCAAGCCGGGAATCGAACCCGGGCCCCTGGAATAGATCTCCAGTGCTCTACCACTAAGCCACAAGGACGATGCCCAGCCTGGCATCTCTCACTTATATAAGTCGGTAAGGCTGCAATCGCAGCACAAGATGGAAAAGTCTTCATGCGAGCACACATTTTAGTGGCGAAACATGAGACGAAAATTAACCCAGCATCGGTGAATATACAATTTTAATTAATTTTTCAAGTACTTTTCTTTGTGGCTTAGTGGTAGAGCACTGGAGATCTATTCCAGGGGCCCAGGCTCGATTCCCAGCTTTGACATTTTTCACTAAGTTGGTTTACGACTTGTTAGCAATGTGATTATTCACGTATTTAATGTTCAATAATTTCAAGTGTAATTTCACTACTGAAAAGTTGATGAATAATTAATTAAAAAAGAATTATGGAAGTTATCGTGTCCATAAAAAATGATATATATATATAACCATTAGATAATATTACAATTCGTCATCTTTTTTTAATAAAAATTAATAAATTGAGTATCAATACATGATACAGACATTATACATATTAAATAACTAAATAGTAGTACATTAGTATGATAATTTTAAATATGAAATTTAATAGAGACCAAGAGAGATGATAAACTTGCCGCATCAAATGGAATTTCTTACAGAAAAGGCATCATGTAACTACATTAGTAAAAATACACTATGAAAAGGCGCAGTTGCAGCAATAAACTTAGCGCATAAAAATTAAGCAGTTTGCTAACGTTGCAAAACACTTAGCTAACCAAAAATATATATTTATAAAAATATATGACGCCTTTAATAAGAATTGACATTTCAAAAAAAAATTTAGCAATTCAAAATAAATTATAATAACTTTATAGCAAACATTCATAATGACATATATATATATATATATATATACATACACACACACACATATATATATACATATACACACACACACACACATATATATATATATCTACACATACAGTAAAACCTCCCTAAAGTAACTACGTTCCGTTCCAGTACACAATTGGTCGCTCCGAGGGGTGACCTCTTAATGGAGGTCATGTTTGAATCTAAGTTTTAATTGTTGGAAAAAGGTAACAATTAATCTTACTAAAATTTATTTTTACTTTCTTCTATCTTCAAAAGAAGAAAGTATTGTAATCGAAATTTTTTCGACTTCCGGTTTTCGACGGATTTAGACGTTTTAGGGGTCGAGATCTGTAAAAACATGTTTATAGAAAATGTCTGTCTGTCCGTGTGTCCGTCCGTCCGTCTGTCCGTGTGTCCGTCTATCTGTCGCCATTGTACCATTAAAAAGTGTATGAAGTTATGCATAGAATTGAACCAAATTAAAAAAAAAAGTTTTTGGCTATGGCAAGCAGGTTCTTCCTTAATTTAAAAAAAAGTCGCCCGAAAGGGGGCACTGTAATAGCGATTTTTGTGCGATTTTGAATATTATACCATCGAAAGTGTATGAAGTTATGCATAGGATTGAACCAAATTTTTTGTATATGCTTTTGGTTAAGGCAAGAAGGTCCTCTCTGCATTTGGTAAAATTCTGCCGAAAGCTGGCGCTGTAATAGCTATTTTGGTGCTATTTTCAATACTATGCCATCGAAAAGTGCATGAAGTTATGCATAGAATTGGACCAAATTTTTATGTGCTCCCTGAATCAGGAAATATTCCGACGAAAGGGATCACTATAATAGCGATTTTTGTGTAATTTTCTTGATTTTTCGTAGTTCTATTATACACCAGCGGCTTGTGAATGACGGGATCTTCCCATCCTGATAAGCCGGCTATTCGCGAATAGCTGATATACAACAGAATAACGGAAAACTATTGATTTTAATAAATATCATGATGGAGATTAACTTGTTTTTACTCCGATTAAAGTACTCTTAGTTTTATTCCGACTGAAGTAGAAATTTAAGATAAAAGTCAAAGTTTATATAGCATTGAACTAATAAATGAAATATTGACATTTGTAACAACATTTTGAAATATTAAAATATATGAGATAGAAGAAAGTTTTGGGATTGGCAGATCCAACTAGTTCGCATTAGGAAAAAATATAAAAATTTAAGTATCAAAACAAAAGTTAATTACGTAAGTTAATTGCTAAAGAGTTTTAAAAATGAATACATTGACGTTTACTTTGATTTTACGGTTTTATCTTTTATAACTTTTATTTCCAAGTCCTTTCGAAGTTCAGTAAATAAATGCAATTTTCTTTTTGTATGGGAACAAGAAATGACGATTACATTTATTTTTTTTAGAGTTTCCTGACAGAATAGGGCGGGGGAGCTTATTGATCGTCATTTTTAATTTGTCATCAGAGTTAAATTCATTGCCTAAAAAGGCACCAAGGGGTTTAAACACTTAAAAGTTACCGGAATAAAAAAAAAAATCTAAACTTAGTTTAGAAGTTTGATTAATAATGCACTTTCCGGAATTATTTTTCGAATAAAACCTTCTTCAAGTGACCAGGAAAAAACGGAATTTCTTTCATTTTCTTGAAAGAAATGGGTAGCTCATTGAGGGAGTTGAACTGGGATGGTCTCTGAATGAAGGTAAAATTAGTATTGAGCCTATGGGAATAAATTTCGTTCCATGAAAAAATGGTCGTTCAGGGAGGTGGTCGATTAATGAAGGTGGCCGCACAAGGGTTTTCACTGTATATATATATATATATAAAACGATGAAAGCTAAGCCCCTTTTTAAAATGTAAAATCCCCTTTTTTTGCCCCTTTTAAAATTTGAAATCCCCGTTTTAAAAAACAGAAATTTAAATTTAGAAATTAAAATTAAAACTTTTTAAATGCTTTAGTAATTGTGTCTCAATTGATTGAAAATGCAGTTGTCCCTGTTAAGTCAGTTTTTCAGCATCGCATCTTATAACTTTCAAAGATCGTTTTGTCACATTTCATAAGAATACTTTTGCTGAGGTACGCGCGATTTTAAAGTCGTGCTGCATCCGATCGGCCGATTTGAGCCAGCGCCTTTGGCCCGGGCAGTCAATCATTCAGCTAGCGGCCAATTATATTTTAAATACGTCTCCTTTGACTTCAACGACGCCTAGCAGGAATAATGCCAAATACCTCATACTTATACCGCTGCACGGGCTGCAAGAGAGGGCTTTTTACCATCCAAATAATGCACTAACTTCACGCCACTCTGCTCTCCAGCGATCACTTTGCGATACACCTAAGTTCCCATGTCCAGAAAGGGTTAAACTAACAGATCTCATGTCAAAGGGACCTGCTTTCTCAAAAGGATGTAACGAAGACCAATAAATCAGGTCCCCGAAAAAACTGTGTCTTCATTTAATCAGACACACATTTTCTCTGTCTTCTGTTAATTCCCAGATACCACTCACTGCGACTACAAAGATATGCTAGAAACCCAGCAGGAGCAATCCAACGTCGGCACGGACTCGTCTGTTGTCCGCGCCCCTGCACCCATCGGTCGGGCAGCGATCGACACCGAAACAGAGGATCCATAACGAGAGCCCCATCTCGTTACACACACATATATATATATATATAATTTAAGTCTCACTATTTTTAGGTATGGATTATGTATGAGGCTAAATTTATTAATTTAATTTGTGTAATTGGAAATAGATGATGAATTGTAATTTGTAATTATATAATGGTTATACATATATGTTATTCATAATTTCTTATTACCCGGCTGTCAAGAAGGATTATGTGTTTCACGCGTACCTGGGTATGTGGATTTTTTTATACCCTCGAAACATCCCAACTGCTGGATGGATTTTAATGAATGATATCTCTATCGATTCCTCTTAATCGTCCGATGGTTATAGGCTAGATTTCGTTTTTATAAATTCAAAATGGCGACCTTAAAATACAAAATGGCGGTAGACACGAAAAAAAAATTCATGCACCCTATCAGTGGCATATCATTGGATAGGTCTTTTAAAATGAAGACGATGTTTCATTGACTATTTTACAGTCAGAAGCTCCGTTTAAATATTAAACAACCTGGAAGTTGTGTAGGTAGGATCTCTAGCTTTACTGCAATTCTGACCTTCATAAACATCTATAGGCCTCATCAAAACAGTGTTTATAGATAGGAACTAACAATTAAACACAACTTAAAAGTCGTCAATACAAGTAAATAAAAAAAAATAGGTAAGTAATATAAAAAATAGTTTCACATTGATGAGAAATAATTCGTTCGCTTTTCACGCAGTCGGGTTTTTTGATTTTTTAAATTTAATTTTAACTTGTTTTACATACTGGTTTCCTATGTTCATTTCTAACTCATCTTTAGAACTTTACCACTTTGTTCATATATTTGTGATTTCAAATTTATTATATATATCCTCCTGAGACCTGGCATCCATTTAAATGGATGTTTTGCTTTCGCCTTCTGTTTCGTTAAATTTCATTGTAGCAATCTAAAAGCAGTTTGGCATGGTAATGTATGAATCAAAAATCAACATTAAGCTTTCGGATTTTGGCAATAGTAACTCCTTTGTTTACAAAATGGCGTAATAAATGAGTCAAGTTGGAATTTTACGTTTTGCTGGTAAGTTTCGTTTTTATGTTATTTTAATTTGTTTAAACTATTTTTTTTTTTTTTTTTTTTTTTTTTTTTTGCAATTTTAATAGCTGATATTAATACTTGCCTTATGTTCTTTATAATAAATTCTATTCTTTCTCATACTTTTAGCATTTTTTAAATTATTTTAAAGCGAATTATGGCCTGAACATCCATTTAGATGGATGTGCTGTAAAGCAAAATTAAAAAATCGAAATTTATTAATTTCTTTAAAAACATCATTTTTTATGCCTATTTGTTGAAAAAAAAATGATATTTTTTAAAAAAGGTACTTTCGGTTAGCCGGGTGCCAGTGTTATATATACATATATGTATACATATATTGTATATATACACATATATACATATGTATGTATACATGTATATAGACATATACATGTACGCATAACACTGGTGCCCGGCTAACCGAAAAATACCAAAAAAATATGCATTATATTTTGCTTGGGTTTCAGGAGGATATATATATAAAGATAATAGATAAAGTTTTGAATTGGGGGTGGTTTTGCGTTCTAGGGTCATGATCGGCGTAGATCTGCAAGAAATTTTCAGAAATTCCAACATAGTTGAGAATGTAATACGTATCATTTCTGACGAAATCTACCTAAAAGAAGAGAGGGAAATGAGGATCTCCTCCTCCAAGGTTACGCATCCTCTAAACATCACTCTCCATCTTCAAACGTAACTGCCTTGTTATAGGATCGTCAAACAATGAGAGCACGACTTCCTCGGGAGAAGGGAGAGTTAAGATGTTGAAGAGAGAAAGGGTTGCAAAACTCTCATCTCTGCTGTCCCCATTCGGCTCCAATTAAGGCGTCCGGTTATAAAGGACCGCTTTCCCCACATCGATGATTTTCAGAACGATTTCTCGCGCTTTTCGTAAAACAGCTGCGAGCTGGATGCTGCGCGCACGCAACGATCCACGCTGAGAATCTTGGATATATAAAAATGCGGAATTTACATCTTATCACCGTCTGCCTCCTGCTGGTGAGTAAAGTGATTTTATTTATTCCGTGATGTCTGTATTGTATGTTTAGGTATGTTTTCAAGCTTTGGTCTTAATTTATTATTATTTTATTATTATTATTATTATTATTATTATTATTATTATTATTATTTTGTTTTGTTTGCTAGTAAAGTACTTAAAGCGTGGGTAAATAAGGCTATATTTAGCCCCCGGCAATCCCACCCCCTTAAAAAAATCTTTTTTGATAAAATTTCGGATTGATATTTATGATTATGCGATTGATTTTTTTTCCGAAGATTGCTTAAATATGTTATACAAGATCTGAAACATAGATTGCCTAGCTAATTTTAATGCATATTTAATGAATTTGATTTTATTTTCGATAAAAAAGCCCTTATGATACGATACCATCATGCTTTTGACATATGTTAATATTTGAATAAAAAACAAAAAATATATAAATGCCAGGCTGGTCTTATATATATATAGATAGATAGATATATGATATATATATATATATATATATATATATAATGTCGTAGGCTAGTTTTGAGAAATCAGGCTCTTTGCAAAGCGCCAGGTTAACTGGTTAATCATCTGTCTTTTTTTAATCTACGTGATATTTTTCAGGTTAATTTCAAAGGGCCTATGGTGCTTTAGGGTACTAATTGGAATATGACTATTTGTTTCTCAATCAGCCCGATATTTTTTAGGCTAATAACAATGAGTCCATGCACTTTTAGGCTAATTAGAAAATGACCAGCTATTTGACTAAATATAACAGTTTCATCCAGGTTTATTGCAGTAAGTCCAAGTTAGTAAATGTTTATGCATAATTTTAATATAATGATAGGAGTAAGAGCTTAAAATGCATATAAAAAATATATATAAGAAAATTGTCCTATTGACAGATTTCATTAACACGACTGAGAGTCTAAGGTTAGAGAATACTTCATTTCTATTTTAAGGGTATATTTTTCGCAAAACCCTTTAAAATTTTTAGATGAGGCAGTTTTTTAGGGTTTTCCCAGCATTACGTACATAAGATGAGAAGCTGAATGAAAATAATTATAATCCTATATGAGAAAAGGGATGTATCAATCAAATCTGCAGATGAGGCAATTTTTTAATGTTTTGCTAGCATTATGTAGAGAAGATGGGTTGCTGAATGAAAATAATTATGCAAAATATATAAAGAAATTTCTGTATTAATAAAAATTGCAGATGAGACAGATATTTGGTGTTTTCGTAGCTTTAAATATCGAAAATGGACTGCTGAATGAAAATAAATTGAAAAAAATATTATTAGAAAAATGCTGTATTAATAAAATATCGAGATGCGGCAGATTTTTCGTGTTCTATCAACTGTTGCTGAATGAAAGTAGTCCTTACAAATATGTATGAAATAGATGATTTATACTCCTTAGTACCTGAGTACCTGAGATTACTTTAATTTTAAGCCCGTAACGCACATAAAAAAAAAGACCGACAGTGCCTGAGATTAACAAACTACTTTATACTTTAAGTGTATATTTTGCTGCTATCACGCGCAGATGTATCGGTGAATTCTCTTAAAATGGTGCGCGGTAATAACCTTAAGTTTTATTAAATACAGTGAAACAATTTTCGACGTCTTTTTCAAAAGTCTATGTAATTAATGATCAATGCATAAAAAACTGAACATTATCACAGATTTCAAACACAATGCCGATCAAATAAGTCAAATGTTCGACGAAAAAATTTAATTAAAAAATATTAAGGATCATCTTAAAAAATATTTTTCTGGCAGATTTATAACGTAAAATTATGACATTTGCATCATTTAAGGGATTTGAAATCGATTATTTTCAATTTTCGATAAACTAATTAATGAATTATAAGCGCGAGATTTGCTAGCCTTATTTGAAAGATCGTCTGCGTTTATCGAAAAATATAAAAGCTATTCAATTTGATAGTTTTCGAGTAAGAACACCTGCCACTCTCATGCGTTTACGAATTAAAATGAACTCAGGAATATGTATGAAAGTAGCGAATTTGAGTTTGAAGAAAAGGTATATAACAAGAAGCAAGTGCTCGGTGTAAAAAATTAGGCGTCAATCAAAAAAGTGCGTGTGCATGTAAGAAACCAGATTAATTGTGTTCATTGAAGTGTCATAAGAGTTCACCATGGGGAAATGAATGAAAAGAGCTAGAATTGATAACTGCAGATTAGTGGTAATGTTAATAACTATATTCAAAGCTAAAAAGTTAGTCTAATTTTGTTTATTACTGTTACACCGTACTTGTATTATTATTTCTATACTAACAACTTGTTTATGGAGAAAATTACATTATAATTAGTGTTCATTAATAATACTTAAGCAAAGAAGGTTTTTGCACAGTTCTTTTGAAGTTTATTGTTTATTTTTATCAATGTAGTGGATGACTAATTCAAAGATTAACTAAAGAAACACACACACAAAAAAATAGTCTTTTTTTATTTATGCATATTTTAATATGCATTTAGTACCTTGGGTTTATTGCAAAAATGTCTTGATAAAACCAGGCCGTTCGAACAAGGAATTGCACATTTTTAATTTAGCCTAAAGCTGTTTAGACCCTTTGCAATAAATCTAAAAAAATTAAGTTAATCGGAAAATTGTAGATATTTAAATTAGTCAGAATTATTGAAATATATAGAAAAGAGTCTTTGCTACAAGTTGGACTTCTAAATTAACCTCCCCCCCCCTTATATTAAGTTCATAGTAATATTTTCAAGTTAAAAGTATATTTTGCACATTCCTCCATACAATGGAAAGGAACTCCAACCATAGAAAAGGGCAGACATCATAACTACTAAATGTTTCTAAACTGAGAACATTAAAAATCCGCCTCATCTGCGGCTTGATTGATATGCATGCTAGATGGGGATTGTAAAATTTGCCCTTTAAATAACAAAAAGTACTTATCAATCTTAATTATTACTTATATGCATACAAAATCTGGTGATAAGGCTGTTAGTTATCTTACATATATTTTATACATACGTATTTATTTTTTCATTCAGCAATACATCAATATTTCTGAATTTATTATTTATTATTAAAAAATATTCTGAATATTTATCAATATACTACAAAATATCAATTTTTTATCATTCAGCAATATATCATTTCTATCTAATGCTGTAGAAAACGAAAAAATGTGTCTGGTCTGCAGTTTTTCGTCTATCTTAAAGGACAGGTGTTGGTGGTGGGGAGGGGACACACTTTTCTTGCAAAATAAATAAAATTTGTTTATTAATGATAATTTTCAACTAAGATAATTGCAACTTATTCAAATCTGTCGGTAAAGCAGTTTTTTTTCCGCAACAATTTTCATTTAGTAGCATGTCTCTGTACTGAGCTGAGAAAGCATTAAAAATCAGTCTCATCTGGATAATTTATTAATACAGCAATAAAATATTCTTACATATTTTTTATAATTATTTTCACTCAGCAATCCATTTTCTCTGCGTGAGGTTGTGAAAACATTAAAAATCTACCTTATCTACGGATTTCATTAATACAAAACTTTTATTTTCTATTTCTCAATTATTTTCACCCAGCAACATGTTTTTCTCTACTTAATGCCACGAAAACATTAACAATCAGATTCATCTGCAGATTTTATTGAATCTTCTGCAGAGAGTGCATGGTAAAATATATATTCCTAAAATAAAATTTAAGTAATCACAAATATTTGACGTTCACGGGAGTTAATTAAATCTCTCTATAAGACAGTTGTTTTAAATACATTTTTATAGACATTTTAAGTTTCTGATCCTATTTTTTATACTAAAATATATGCATAAGCATTCACTACCTTGAACTTATTTGGATAAGCCTGGAAATAAAGATATGAATTTTTCGAATATTTTACATCCTTAGTAATAGAATTATGTCTAATCACATTAAAAAAGTACAGTAGAATTATTTTATTACATTTGTTTGTAATTGTGTATTAGTAGTACATGTTCATGGTAGTATTCAATTATACGTCTCTTTACTTAAATTTATTTTACAGTCGTTCCTTTGAAAAAAAAACTTCATAGTATATATACTCGAATAAGAACCTTTTTTCTTTTAAATGATTAACTTACTACATAACAAGCTGGAAAGAAAACAAATAAGCTCATACGCATTTTGCTTGTTAATAAAATATTTAATTAAAAGAAACTCAATATTTTATACTGAGTACTTTATTTATTTAATGTTACGTTACTTCAAATGCCCAAATTGTTTTCCATTCTTATCAATACATCATAGAAAATTGTAAACATTATCTGTTGAAACTGTAAGAATTTTCTCAAAATTGTCGAACACCAGTAATTTTAAATTTACTCCGGATGCATAAAACTGTAATTTGAAATCAGTCATTCGCGCTGAAGTTTCTCGTTCATTTCTCCACTAACCATGGACTTCTTATAAACACTCCAAACATTCACATTATGTTTCACTTATGTATACAGTATAACCTCAAAAATCCGGCATCGTCAGGACCGAGACTAAGTCGGATTTTTAAAAATTCCGGATTTCTGAAGGAATAGCAAAAGTACTTTCGAAATTCCTAATGGCGACTTTAGTCATAATTTAATTCATAACCAAGTGATAATTATGTGACAGAAAAAAAGAGAAAAAAAAAATAAAAAAAAATCTTACTTTAACTGATATTTTCTATGTTATAAATAATTAAAAAAATATGATAAACAGTAAAGCATTTTCTTATCGTGTAATCGTTAATGTTAATTGCTTCAATTTTTTGGCCGTTCTTTAACATGTTTTTCTCATGTTTTATACATGTAAAGAATATCAGTTTTGGACATGCAGTCTAAAGGTGATGTTAATTCTCCGGCGAAATTTATGCATTTTTCCAGTGATACATTTTCTTCTGTCGGATCCCCGATCTCGTCCCCTGAGCTGCTACTAGCGTTATTGCGTTTCTATTGCGGCCATATATTTAACAGCTCCGAGTTTTCTTGGATTTTCTGTTGTTCAAGGAACTAATATGGTCCGGCATATGAAAAAAATAAAAAAATAAAATAAATAAATAAAAGCAATTTAACAAATTACAACGACCATTTGGAAAATGATATTTTCAAAGACTAAAATTTAAGACAAAAAAAATCGCACGGAGTTGATCATACATTACGTACGCCATGGATTAAACATTAACATTCCTGGACCCATCATGAACAAATTTTAAAAGAAATTTCAGTTTTACAATTTTCGGTACTGTAAACTTTTAAACTTCTACGGAGCTGGTCATACATTACGTACGCCATGAATTAAACTTTAATAGTGTTATTACACGTAAAAATTGCAAGCGACAAAAATCGCCTGCGACTCGTACGCATTATCCACATGAAACTTGCGTATTATCCAAGCATTTCATTGGCTGTTCGAGAAAAGGCTTTTCCATCGTCAGATTTCCAAGAAACCTGACGACCCATTTTAAATGAAATTTCATTCTTAGACTTCTAAACATCCCACAGTATTACTTTTTACACCGTCGTATAGAGAAAAAAATGTACTTTTAAATGCAATTTGTTTGAAAGCTGTATCTCAATTTGTTTCTGAGTTATTAATTTTTTTTGTAGTTTTTATTACTTAGTGGCAACAGAAGTATCCATCTCTGTTGAAAGTAAAGGAAAATGCAGATTACTGTATAGACCAATCAGAAAACGAATAAAATGCGGATTAAACCAATAAAAAGCTTCAGATATGATTTTCATTTCCTACCCTGACGAGGACAATAACCATTTTTCCAAGTGGTTAAAAAAACGCATTCTTCTTAGTCAAACATTTATTTTTCGCACTTTTACTTTCGAATTCGAAGTTTTTAATTTGTAAATAATTGCTATTTTTCTTTCTCCTGTAAGTTCGAAGTGTAAAAAAAAAAAAAAAAAGGGGGGGGGGGGGAAATGACTGTGATGCTGGATTTCTGAATGCCGGATTTTTGAGGTCATGCTGTATTTACTCATATTTTCAATATAAATGCAGTACATTTTCTTTCTTTCTTTCTTTTTTTTATTATTATTATTTTTATTTGTACTGGAATTAGTCTGGTTTTTCGTAATATTTCAGCACAAATTTTCGTTGTTGAAACGCAATTAACCAGAATAACCAGCATTGAATAGATTACATACCCTTTTCTACTGGAATCTGACAATTTAATGAGTGTTTAACCCCTTCAAGCCCCTGGTCACATATGTGGACATTTAGTTTTTACAATTATATTTACTATCAGTAATAAAAAGAGCAAACATTTGGTAATAACGAATTCACTACAGACTCCATCAATAAGAGAAGTAAAAATTTTATGTTTTGGCTGCACTGATAATGTTATTTCTTATGTACTGTTAGAGATATAAAAAAAAAGCGAGAAGTAATTTTTCGGCAGTTAGTGTTGTTGGATTATTTGAACAAATCGTTAATATTTGATAAAAAATAATATCAGATATATTAAATATATTAAGTTTTAATAATTTGTTGAAATGTAAGAAAGAAATTTACTGTTAGTTTTAATTTTTAAGGAGTCATTTCACTCATAAATTATAATCAACGCTCAGCGGCCACAAATTCGGATTTTTTTTGTGTGTAAATTTTTCTTGTTTTTCCCATTTTTTTTCTTTTGCTTTCTGAATTCCTATTAATCTGAAATGAATAAATCGTAATAAAAAAGATATTTTTTTCTTACCATAAAAAATAGACCCTGACGAGGTTAAATAAATGGTTTATTTGTTAATATTTCTTCATTTTTTCAAGTAATTACATAATGAATTAAGGGAAACGAATTTCCAATTTATTTTAAAAATTATTTTCCTACTTAAAAGAAAAATAATAACTATCTCTTTAGAAATGAAAGTTTTATATTTAATGAAGAGGTTTGGTTATTATTACTACAATTTTGCAATAGTTTCATTAAATCTATTTATGTTGAGAGGTTCATGTAAATGTAATTCTTTAGGCTGAAACATTACAGTTAGTTTACACATTAATTTTTTTTACCTGAAAATATCAATTACTTTCAACCTACCTTGATCAAAACTATTGAGCACTTCCCTATTTTTAATGTACATTTAATAGTTTGGATACAGATGCTTAGTTGCAGACAATAATGATTTTTTAAAAATATTTTTTTAAGTTATAACACATTGTAAAAAAAAAAAAAAATGATAGCAAACGAACAGCAGAAGTTTTGACTAAACTTTAAATAAGTATAAAAGTAAAATTAATTTTTTTTAACTCTTTTATAAGCATTCATTGTTCATCTTGAAACTTACGCCTAATTTTTTGGCTGCAATTTATGTTTTTCCTAAAACTTACTGTTACGAATACATTAATTTGGCGTGAACACCAAATTCGATTATGAAAAATTCGCTTCTTTTTTTTAATGTTTGGTGGAAAGCGCGAGTAAGCGAATTTATTAAAAAACACATACATTTTGCTTTAAGGGGTCCGGGACACATTCTCAAAAAAAAAAAAAAAAATTATTTATTGAGTTAAAATTTTGAAATTTTTTTGATGATTAACCATAGCATTAGTAAATAAAATCGCATGAAATAACTTCTCATAATTAAAAAAAAATTTAAATTTTAAATTTTGTTAAAAAAGTGGGGTAGTTTAAAATCGTTATAACTCGAAATATTATTAATAGAATTTCATTTTTTTTTTCACTTAAATAAACAGAAATACATAATTTTTAATTTAGATTCAGCATTTAAAAAAATATTAATAAAAAAAATTAAAAATACTTAAAGTAAAAATTAGAAAAAAAATGATGTAACTTTAAAAAAAAAAAATCATATTTTCAAAAGTAATATATATTTTTTAATTTGCTGAATCTAAATTAAAGTAAAGCTATTGAAAAAGATATGTTCCAAGTTTGAACCATTTATCTGTAACAGTTCTTGATTTATAAGAATTTAAATATGAGTAATGTTGAAAAAACCCATCATGAAGAAAAACGCAATTTCACAAGAAGTCGTTTCCTTGACAACCATAGCTTGAAAGGTAAATTTTGAAAACACACCAAAACGAAAAAATTAATATTTCCTGTTCTAATTAAGATAGAAACATGATTTAAACGTCCTTTTAAGCAGAAAACAGCAGAGAAATTTTTAATCTAATAAATTTTTTTTGGAAAATTTGAAGATTTTTGTGTCCCGGATCCCCTTAAGGTCGTATAATAAAAAGCTAAAACTGAAGCACGTCTTGAAATATTTTTCTCTCAACGCGCGTGAATGATAATCTTATTTAAGATTAGTATCGATATTTTTTACAATTTACTTATATGTAAATAAATATATCTTTAAGGGAAGATGTATAAAAAGTTAGCAATCAATTTAGTGATGAAATGTTTGTATTGCGTTATATGTTACAGAAATAGATCTATTGTTGCATTTGTCTACAGTTTTCATAAAAATCTATTTATCTCGCAAGATTTAGCTCGAAAAATGTTTCTTTTTATTGTCTGAGCGAAGCGAAGGCTAATACTCAGCGAAATATTACTGTCCGGACACATTACTACTACGATGGATATTAACGCCATGTCCTACTAAAAAAAAAGCCTAATAAAAACCTTTCGTCAAGCATAACTCAAAAAATATTTGTCGGATTTCGTTTCTTATTGCACCAGAAGGTACCTATGAGGGTCGCCTACTGAATGCACCTACTATGAAAAATAAGTTCCAAACCGTTTAAAAATTATATAGAAAAAACTGATAAAAAAAGCACAATTTATCTGCATACGTCACAGAAATTTGGTGTGCGTCACTTTCACCGGTTGATGTTTTCGTAGACAACTGGTTTGAACACATGGAGCAAAAAAAAAAAAAAAAAAAATAATAATAATAATAATACGAACGCATTAATATTGAATAGATCAGTTTCAACCACGTGATCACAAACCTTGCAACAACCCGTGGCAACCAGTTTTGGTGGGCAAACAAATAATAACACAGTACTCCGTACCACGATGACCGTTTTTAGCCTGTTGTATAAAATCTGGCCTGTTGTATGACATACAATTGTGGATGATTAAAACAAAAGACATGAGTGTTTATTGCTCCGGGAGGTTATCTTTCTCTGGATGTCTGTCTGTCTATCATACAGCATGCAATTTTCTTGAAAAGGATGATATTATTATGCAGTAAAACCTCCATAACGGACACACCCGATTAGTGGACACCTCTATTTAGGGGGCATTTTTTCGATTACCAACCCTTAAATAACTATACATTTTTTACTCTCAGTAGCGGACACCTCCAAATAGAGGACAAATTCTTCCCTCCTGAGGTGTTCGCTATTCAGAGGTTTTACTGATAAAACCTCCATAGGGGACATACCCGATTAGCGGATACTTTTATTTAGCGGACATTTTTTCGATTACCAACTCTTAAATAACTGTACATGTTTTACTCTCAGTAGCAGTCACCTCTAAATAGAGGACAAATTCTGCATTCTCGGGGTGTCCGCTATTCAGAGGTTTTACTGTATATAATATTGATAGTTATTTTACAGGGCCACACAAAAGAATAAGAATATATGAAATGAATATAAACTAAATTCGGGATTGGTAGATCGCTGATGGTAATGTAATTTTAGGATGTTGTTACAGTCATCCGCAGCATGTTTTTAGAGTTGTTCATCTAACGAAACCCTACTTGTCTCACACCTTTGTCTGTCTGTCTATCCGTCTGTCACAGAGCCCGTTCTCAGAATCTATACATGTTGGAGACTTGAAAATTTGCATACTTATAGCTGAACACCACACATCAAACGGAAATAATAAAATTTTGAAAAAGTCTAATATTTAACCCTCTGAGTTCTAACTTGTGTATTTTAAACAATTTTTCTAACTCAGCACCTAATTAAGTTGGAGACATGAAATTTTGCATACTTATAGCTGAACATCTCACATCAAACGACAAATAATAAAATTTTGAAAAAGTTTAATATTTAACCCTCTGCGCTAAAACTTGTGTATTTAAAGCAATTTTTCTAACTCAGCCCCTAATTAAGTTGGAGACATGAAAGTTTGCATACTTATAGCTGAATACTTGCGATAACACGATAAATCATAAAATTTTGAAAAAGTCATATTTAACCCTCCGGTCTCTAACTTCTGTATTTTAAGCAATTTTTCTAGCAGTCACCTCTAAATAGAGGACAAATTCTGCATTCTCGGGGTGTCCGCTATTCAGAGGTTTTACTGTATATAATATTGATAGTTATTTTACAGGGCCACACAAAAGAATAAGAATATATGAAATGAATATAAACTAAATTCGGGATTGGTAGATCGCTGATGGTAATGTAATTTTAGGATGTTGTTACAGTCATCCGCAGCATGTTTTTAGAGTTGTTCATCTAACGAAACCCTACTTGTCTCACACCTTTGTCTGTCTGTCTGTCCGTCTGTCACAGAGCCCGTTCTCAGAATCTATACATGTTGGAGACTTGAAAATTTGCATACTTATAGCTGAACACCACACATCAAACGGAAATAATAAAATTTTGAAAAAGTCTAATATTTAACCCTCTGAGCTCTAGCCTGTGTATTTTAAACAATTTTTCTAACTCAGCACCTAATTAAGTTGGAGACATGAAATTTTGCATACTTATAGCTGAACATCTCACATCAAACGACAAATAATAAAATTTTGAAAAAGTTTAATATTTAACCCTCTGCGCTCTAACTTGTGTATTTAAAGCAATTTTTCTAACTCAGCCCCTAATTAAGTTGGAGACATGAAAGTTTGCATACTTATAGCTGAATACTTGCGATAACACGATAAATCATAAAATTTTGAAAAAGTCATATTTAACCCTCCGGTCTCTAACTTCTGTATTTTAAGCAATTTTTCTAACTCAGCCCCTAATTAAGTTGGAGACATGACATTTTGCATACTTATAGCTGAACACCTCACATCAAACGACAAATAATAAAATTTTGAAAAAGTTTAATATTTAACCCTCTGCGCTCTAACTTGTGTATTTAAAGCAATTTTTTTTAACTCAGCCCCTAATTAAGTTGGAGACATGAAAGTTTGCATACTTATAGCTGAATACTTGCGATAACACGATAAATCATAAAATTTTGAAAAAGTCATATTTAACCCTCCGGTCTCTAACTTCTGTATTTTAAGCAATTTTTCTAACTCAGCCCCTAATTAAGTTGGAGACATGACATTTTGCATACTTATAGCTGAACACCTCACATCAAACGACAAATAATAAAATTTTGAAAAAGTTTAATATTTAACCCTCTGCGCTCTAACTTGTGTATTTAAAGCAATTTTTTTTAACTCAGCCCCTAATTAAGTTGGAGACATGAAAGTTTGCATACTTATAGCTGAATACTTGCGATAACACGATAAATCATAAAATTTTGAAAAAGTCATATTTAACCCTCCGGTCTCTAACTTCTGTATTTTAAGCAATTTTTCTAACTCAGCCCCTAATTAAGTTGGAGACATGACATTTTGCATACTTATAGCTGAACACCTCACATCAAACGACAAATAATAAAATTTTGAAAAAGTCTAATATTTAACCCTCTGAGCTCTAGCCTGTGTATTTTAAACAATTTTTCTAACTCAGCACCTAATTAAGTTGGAGACATGAAATTTTGCATACTTATAGCTGAAATTCTCACATCAAACGACAAATAATAAAATTTTGAAAAAGGTCTAATATTTAACCCTCTGGGCTCTAACTTGTGTATTTTAAGCAATTTTCCTAACTCAGCCACTAATTAAGTTGGAGATATGAAATTTTGCATACTTATAGCTGAACACTTGGGATAACACGATAAATCATAAAATTTTGAAAAAGTCATATTTAACCCTCTGGGCTCTAACTTGTGTATTTTAAGCATTTTTTCTAACTCAGCCCCTAATTAAGTTGGAGACCTGAAATTTTGCATACTTATAGCTGAACTCCTCACATCAAACGGCAAATAATAAAATTTTGAAAAAATCTAATATTTAACCTCTAATATTTTGTCTCGCGCAATTTTTAAACTTAAACTGTTTTGCAATAAAAATTTTTATTCATTTTGCATAGTAAGTGTAATGTGACGCAATTTCTTCTATTTCAGACTTCTAACGCATGTTAATGAATTTATTTTACAATATCCTTTCTCTTTCAAAATTCACATGTAAATATAGTTTTAATAGCGTAATTTCCAATAAGTGCCTGCTTTTTATACCTAATTATTTAATTCTAATTTGAAGGTTTTTTTCTGTTTATAACAGTAACATGTAAATATTTTTTTTATTTGAAGCAAACTTTATTGTTTGCGCTGTTTATACAGTTGGCAACAGTTTAAATTATACCATTTTCTAAAATATGTAAAAAATATCAGTCAAGGTGCTGAATATTTGAATTTAAAATAGAAATACAACCTTAAAAAATGAGTCAAATTAAAAAAATTAATGAAATCTGCACACCGGGATTTTCTATTGAATAAAATGATCTAAAATTGATTAAATTCACATGTCTTTTGCTCCTATAATTTTTTTTTTAATGGAACGATTTTGTCCAACTTTAGCATTAAATATCTCTTAAAATAATTCTTCGATTTGAAAACTGTATGCATTAGCGTGTTGATCAAACATTTCGCTATAATACCACCGATTTTCATATTTTTGTATGCATTAGTTTTCTTAATATTAACGCAGAAAGACCTCCGGTCACAAAAAATTCAAAACCGGCGGCGGCGGCAGTGACAGCGTTAGTTACTTTTTTTAGAATAGAGAGATATATAAAAATGAAAACTTGTCTATCTGTCTGTTTGTAATTCTATAAAAATCCACAATTTGGAAGCCAAAATTGTGAAAAGATACGTACATGTGTATTAAAACATGGCCGAGGTAACTAAAGCAATCCGGAATCGAAATAATTTATAGTTAATTTTTAATTAATAAAAAACCACCAATTTAACAGTAATTTCTTATCAAATTTAAACATTTTTCGTTATAGCAGTTGCCAACAATTAAAAAACACAATAAAATTATTACTACAACAATTAATTTTCTACTGCAAGATTTCCACATGAAAAATGAAAATGAAATAAATAATTTGACGAATTTTAAAAAAAAGGCGAATATTATGTCATAACTTTTCTATTGCAAGATATTCACGTGAAATATGAAAATGAAATAAATGGTTTGACGAATTTAAATTAAAGTGAATATAACTTCATAATTTTTCTATTTCAAGGTGTCCACGTGAAAGAGGAAAATATTATGTCATATTGGAAATATAAAGGACGCGGTGGATGTAGTATAACGTCATATGAGTGTGAAAAATGTATTGAAGCATGATAAAAACCCGATTAGGGAAATATTGGCCTATTTTAACATTATTGCTCCAATTAAAAATTGAAATAAGTTCATTTATAGCTGTATTCTTTTGCGTCTGTTATATACATTTATACATTTTTATATAGCGTTTTCATATGATTCATTCATACAACATTTCGACTGCTTTTTTTAATGTTTGTTTTGTGTTGTATGTTAAATTTTGAAATTGATTTTTCAGAACAAACATCCTTCAAATTCTGGGCAACGCCGGCACTTTAGTTTGTAACAGATAAATGGCTTTTGTATCTGTACATCTAATGCTAATATTATAAAGCGTTATAATATTATAAAGTATATAATATTAATAATGCTTGTACTTTTTTGAGGTGTTATCTCTGAAACTACATAGCCAACTTAAAAAAAATGTTGGTGGCCATCTCTGCTCCGAAAAAAAGACTATTTTATGTCAGTGCAAGAACCTACATCGCTGCAGGAGCAAAAAGGTTCTAAAATTGCGATTTCTGTGATATTGATTGGGTTAGAAACTTTAAATTTGGTGCGGTAGTTACTTTTAAGATGTAAATACTCGTAATGAACGCTCTCTAAAAGGTTCAATTTGACGGATAAACGTAAAAATTTCTAGAAAGGTTCTAAACTATGATTTATTTGGAATACTGAAATTTTTGGGATACTGTTGGGGTTAGAAACTCGAACTTTGGCATGGTAGTAATTAATAAGATGTAAATGTTCGTTGTAGAACGAATTCTAAAAAATAGAAAGACTAAACAAAGCGGAGAAAGATCTAAAGATGATCTAAGTAACGAAGTACATGGAATGTGTAGGAATATAAACATGAAAATTGACATGACTGTATTTATCATGACGTAAATTATCGCAATAGAACAATTTTTAAAAATGTCGCAATATAAAACAGTGCAAAAACAAAAAAAACTTTCAAAACTTTTCTATTTCTGTGTTACTGCTGAGCCCAAAATCTTGAAATTTTGCTTCGGGTTAGTTTTAAAATATACAATTGTCTCTATGACTGGTTTCTAAAAAATTTAAAATTTAAAAAGATGAAATTAACGGAAAGCGATCTCAATTACCATTAATTTGGAATTATTAGGTACAGCAACTTTAAATATTTCATAATGCTGCATTTCCTCCGCAAAAAATGCAATTTAAATGCAACAAAACAGATAGATACCCACCTAGCATTAAATAAATTGTGTAAATATTAAATAAAGACCTGTATGAAACAGTGAGTAGGTTGCCCGAAAGTACTTGTTAAAGTGTTCCTTCTCTAGGCTTTTCTCTCTCTCGCCAAGGCCACTAACAGAGGGAAGTGCCGTTTTAAATGTGATATGAATTTTTTATCCGATTCATTTTTCTAGACATTTTATCATAAGGTCATATTCTCAATTATCATTAGTAGCTTTTTTATATATTAACTTAATCTGGTGAAATTTTATAATCGGGATCATATTGGCCTATGTTAGCTCGCATGATTTCCTGAATAAATATGTATGGATTTGTGAAATACTTCAAATGACACTTTGACAGCTCAAAAGTTATGCAGACGATATATTCAGATCTTGTGTCATACTTTATGTTGTAATCATTGCCGATTTCTTTTATTTAATACATGCTAAATATAGCTCAACTTGTGCAGAATATGTTTAAAAACAAAACAATACAGCGTATGTAGTGGCCAGCATACACTCATCATTTAAATCCGATCGAGCATATCTAAAACACAATCTAACGAAGCATTGTATGCCACTGTTGATATATTCGGTACTTTGATACTATATTAGATTTTGAGGACAGAATTCCCTAAATGTTATCGACAACCTCATTGCATCTGTGGAAAACAGTTATTGTATAATATTAACTATTCCGGGGGAGCACACACTATATAAAATATAGTCCATTCTTTTTAAACATCATATATTGGTCATTTAAAGTTACTCAAATTGGTGCGGAGCGTCTGATTATGCTCTTGACATCATTTAATACAGTTAAAATTCCGATATAAGTAATTTAGTGTTTCATTTTCTATTTTACTTTTAATATATTGCGTACTTTCAATTTTATATCCATGCATGGCTGTCTTGAATGGTTTGATTTCCCATTTCTTTAAACAGTGTATACGAATTTATATATAAGATTTTGTAATTATACGATTCGTTTATTTTCATCATTTCAGTTTATCGCAGTATATGGACAATTAAAGATAACATCTCATTTTCTTTGCTTCCACATGTTATTATTAAATCTATGTTCTCGGTAATATCGCTCAGACTAATCCCTCTGAGGGAAGTCCTAGTTTTAGATATTTTTGGAATGTTGAGAATGTTGTTTTGGAATGTTTGGAATGTTGAACACTGAGGCAGTATAAAAAATAAATAAATAAATGAATAAAAATGAATTCATTATCAATAGGGATCAGAAAAAAAAAATTGTTTCCCTTTTATATATATTTTTTTAAAGAAAAAGTTGAAAATTGCTGAAAAATCAATTTATTATGTAAAATAATTTATTTGCCATATTTTTCTATTGAAATAATAATATCTGGATTGATAAAAAGACAAAGAATTAAAATAATAGCTATGTTTAGGAAATTGATAGAACATAAACAAAATATTACACGAAAGGTAGAACATAACACGGAAGAAAACAGAAAATAACGTAGTAATGATACATCAAAATGTTAGGAAATAATACAGTCGAACCCGGTTAAGACGCGTTTCAAGGGAGTGGACCTAAGTCGCCAATTAAGCGGGATCGCGTATTAAACGTGATTTGTATAATGTTGCAGGAACTGGGCTTATTTGCACATCTAATCGTCTAAATGAATTTTAGAGCTTTCATTGATATGTTTATGGTCGAAAATTGTGTCTTATACGTATATTTAGATTTAAATTTAATTGTATTCAACTTTACTGTCTATCTTTTTACAGGACAGACTGGAATAATAACTGAAAATAAATATGGATTTCAAACATGGGGCTTTATTGTCGATAATACGTTACAACCAAAGATAAAACAACAAAAATAATTTTTCTGCTAGAATAATTTTTTTTTAACAGAAAGAAGAAAAATATTAAATTTTTGAAACATAATCCAGTTGTTAAAATCATATTTAGTACTTGTGATAATGAGTAAGTATTGTTAGCATAGCAAAAAGTAACGAAAACATTGAAAACATAAAAAAAATATACAACAGCAGTCGTATTTGTTTAATCTATGCGAGTTTCTTTTTCTTTTCTTTCTTTTTCCTTTTTTTTTTTTTTTTTTTTTTTTTTTTTTTTTTATATAACATGTGTTATAAAACATAGTAGTGATATAACATACATTAAAAAACTCACTAACAACAGGTATAATCATCTTTAATCATAATTTTATGAGATATCTGAGCATCCTGAATTCCTCTATGTATCTCTCTCTACTACAATAAAAAAATACACGAGACGAGAGACAAAGAATGTTAGAACACGGGATCAAAGAAGAATTGCAGTGTTGCTAATTTCGAGTGTTTTTTTTTTATCCAAATATCTATCACTATATTCTAAATGTTCCTTTAATTGATCTGTTATTAAATAAAGTAAATATTAGTATACAAAAACATTGCTTTTTATATGAATAACAAAATCCGCTAAAATGAAAACACTGGAGAAGAAAAAAGGAATTCGCATCTTCACCAATGAATTCGCGTCTTAAACGTGATTTTTTACCACAAAGGACCGAAAAATTTTCGCGTATTAAGCGGGATCGCGCAATAACCGTTTGCGTCTTAAACGTGATATTTTTGCATTAGTCTTACGGGTGATGTTCAAGGGAGCGGGAAAAATCCGCGTATTAAGCGGGATCGCGTATTAACCGTGAGCGTCTTAACCGGGTTCCACTGTAATTAATTTGACAAAACGAAAAATTCTGTCAGATTCAAGATGAAAACTGCGAAATGAAAATAACTCTACAATGTAGATATAGTTTATTCAGATTATAAATTATTGGGAGTTTATGTCAAATTTTAAATCAAACGGATTTATCTTAAGTTTACCGCCCAAAAATTTTATTCATTTGAAATTGTAAACATTTATTTAACATTTGCTATATACGGACGCTATCATCATTGTATCAACGTTAACATTAAAAAAAAATATTTGCCGTTGTAATTTTAAAGAGGTTCGCGACACATTTTAAAATAATTTTTATTTATTGAGTTAAAATTTTGAAATTTTTTGTGATGTTAACCATATCAGTTGCAAAGAAAATCACATGATAAAATTTCTCATTATATTTAAAATTTATTAAAAAAGTGGGGTAATTTAAAATCGATGTAATTCGAAATATTACTTGTAGAATTAATTTTTTTTTTCATTTAAATAAACAGAAATATGTGTTTTAATTTTGATTCAGCATTTTTAAAAATTTTAATTTAAATAAAAATTAAAAATATTTAAAGTAAAAAAAAAAAATCAGATTTTTAAAAGTAATTTTTTTTTCAAATTTTCTGAATCAAAATGAACGTAAAACAATTGAAAACGACATGTTCCAAGTTTGAGCTATTTATCTTTAACGGTTCTTGACTTATAACAATTTAAATACGAGAAATGGTGAAAAAACCCATCATGAAAAAAAAAACGCACTTTCATAAGAAGACGTTTCCATGACAACCATTGCTTGAAAGATAGATTTTGAAAACAAACAAAAACGAAAAAAATTAATATATCCTGTTCCAATTAAGATTGAAAAATGATTTAAACGTCATTTTAAGCAGAAAAAAACACAGGAATTTTTAATGCAATAATTTTTTTTATAGAAAATTTGAAGTTTTTTTTGTATCCCAGAACCCCTTAAATAAAACAAACACTGCTAGAAAGTGGGTAAAATGACAATTTAATTTAGTAAAGAATTAACACCTAATATTTATATACAATTCCCGAAGTTCATTAAAATTATTTGTTAACTTTCTTTGCAGTGATGGAAATTTATATTATTAAAAGCTTTTAAAGTTAATGATAATAGTACTTCTTCTTAATTTCTTTTCAAAAAAACAAATTATAGTATTTTTCTCTTACTCAATTCATTGAATAAAGTAGAAAAAAAAGGTACACGATTTGACGAAAAGAAAAAAAAAATCTTTCAGAAAATAACACTTTGTTAAACATCTATTTAAACTTTTAAATCGGTGGTAAGAATAATTTATTCATTACTTTTCAACGAAGATTTTTCTACTTATAAATTCGTAATTGAAAAATTATTAAAATAGGTCAAATTAGTGATTTAATTTGGAATGCAATATAGCCACCGTGGGATAATTAATTGAGTAATCTATACTGATAAAAGAAAGTTTCGCTCCGCGTGTCTCTCTCTCTGTGCGTGTGTGATGGCTGGGAAAATCTACAGTGTGAACCAAAAGTCTTGCCCTGATTCTAAATATTTATTGTGTTTAAACTATTATAATTAGACATATGTTTGTTTGGACATTGTAAGTACTGTTATAATTTTTTTTTATAAGACCACCTACCCCAGTAAATTCCAACATGTGCCGTCTTGGTAGCTCGGAGAATGTCTAAGCGTATTCTAGTTCCCGCCAAGTGTTCTTAACATGTATTCTGTTACAGTACACAAAGTAGCTTTAGCAGCAGATATTTGAAGTTCGCGAGTTGATTGAGTACACTGTTAAAAATTTTGCAGCATTCTGGCAGGTCATTCGACCGTTTTTTGAAAAAACGGTTTCATAAATATAATTTAACTATATTCTGCCCATAAAATGGCCAATAATATGGTCAGAATAGTGTTAAAATTACGGTTGTGTAACCGTTTTCTGTAAAAACGGTCAAATGACCTGCCAGAATGCTGCAAATTTTTAACAGTGTAGGACTCCGCTAAAACGATTGCCGAACGCGTTCAATAACACTGGTCAACAAATTTGAACTTTTGCTTTGTCCTAAAATAGAAATTAGTTGTTTTTTCCTACAGTTTTTTGTGCTGATTTCGAATCTAGTTTTAGATTTACTCTAGCACGTCAAGTTTGAGAGATATTTGCATATTTCAATTTATGCAAATTTAGTAAATTTTATACAATTATTTGCAAATTTAAGGAATAAAGCAATATCAGACGGGGTTTTTTGTTTTATGTTATGATTACTACCTAATTTACTTCACAAAAACGTTGTTTCTGAGATTACGCTGACATGTGACTGTGAAATATTGTACCTAATTTGCATATTTTTCATGTTTTTCTAATAATGTTTCTTGACGTTCAAATATTTCTGCCGCACGAGTACGCTAATATGTTTCTAAACCACTTTTTTGAGCTGTTTTCAAATCTTGTATCTGTTTTCTTCTATCACGTCTAGTTTTTGAAAAAAGTGAAATTTTAGTTTTTGGTCAAAAGAGCCAGAAATATCTTTTTATGATACTTTGTATGATAAACTTCAACTAGTTAGGATAGATTCTACTACTTATTTTTTTTCGATTATATAAATTTTTGTTTACGTCTCTGATATGAATCTGACCCTGTTCACCTTCTTGTCAATGAATTACACACCCCTAAAAAGTATCTTATATCAAACCTGTGTTAATGCCGGGCAAAAGTAGAAATTCATCTTACTCAAAAACCAGACATGACATAAGAAAACAAACTGCAGACTTGAAATCAGCATAAAAATCTAGTCTAGAAAAACATTACGTCAATTCTGTAGCAACTATTTTAAAGTTGATAGTGATGTAAACATTACACCATTGAAAAATATGCAAATTAGGCTTAATAACTGATAAATAAATGTTAAGAATATGCAAATCGTGACATTTATCTGAAGCAAATAGTCAAGTAGTCATTATCTAGAAAACGTAATTAGATGTGACATATATTGTATCTAAAATTTGCATAAAATAGCACAAAAAAGCTTAAATTTGCATAAATTTAAATATGCAAATTTCTCAAAACCTGGACCACCTAGAGATAAACGGAAAGCATATTCGGAATCAGCGCCCAAAATTGATCTAGAATCAACTAATTTTAGTTCTAGGACAAAACCACTGTTGTCCAGTGTAATTGCTTCACTTACACTAGGCCTGCCACTTCTGGGCAGATCAGCAACGCTGCCTCTTTCTTTAAACCTGTCATACCATCGCTTTATTGATTTTGCATCAGGAGGGTTGCATACATAACAACCTCGAAATGTTCGCAGAACATTAATGGGCGATTTCGTTTCGTGAAACCAAAACAAGCTTTCTCTTGAACGGACGCCATTTCGGCCTAAAATATCTTCCTTACAAAGACCTCCTTTCCTGAGTCGCTCTTGAAAGAGCAATCGCCCCATTTATTGCACAAAAAACCCTTCATAAACTGACCTATCCAATGATACAACAAGTTACATTGTTATACAAACAGTTAATTTGCAATGAATTATTATAATCAGGTCAAAACTTTTGGTTCACCCTGTATTTCAGGTACAAGACTGAAAATTTGTGTGAGTGTAGTCAAAGGCCTGTCCTGATGCACAGGAGATTCAGAATTTTAATTTTTTATTAATAGAGATCTTAATTAAAAACGACACGAACTCTCATCAAAAACACTTTGATTTTCTCAAAGCGATGCTCAGCTGCCGTTCCGGAGACGAAACTTCGTTTTCGGATTTTTTCCCCTCATCTTCCTAAGTTCACATTGACTTAACTATTCGAAAATACCCATTTAATCTAGGTACATTCTATTATACGACGGTGAAATTTGTATTAAAAAATATGAATATTAACCGTTTAATGCTTTTTCGAATTTCTTAGAAACCCTTCTTAACAAACATTTGCGTCTTAAAAGAAAGAGCCATGTCAAATTTAAAGTTTCTATATCCATGAATTCCATAGAAATCTAAATTTAAAACATTTTTAGAAATTTCCTGCTCATTTCATTCTTTTAAATTTCGAGTTTTTTAGAAACCGTCTTTAAAGAGCATTTACATCGTTTAAATAAATGCTATTCAAGTTTCTAGGCCCTTCTGTATCCCAAAAGTCGCAGTTTTAGAACGTTTTTTCGCTCCTGCAATCCCTTGGGAATACCGACATAAAATATACCCTATGTTGAGCAGAAACTGTCCTCATCATTGTGTCACCATTACTTTTAAAATAGGTTCGGTAGTTTAAGAGATTAATTCGTACAAACACTCAAACAAAAATTTCTTCTTTATAAATCAGATTTTAACGAAACCGCATTCTTGTACTGCAGTAAGCAAACATGATACTTGAATTAATGAGAAAATCTTTATACCAACTCATTTGTAGCCATCCTCCTCCTGAAAAAAGGTATATACAATCCAGTGTGCTCGGGAACTCTGTTCATCATCTATCATATAGGTGAAACAATTTAAAAATTTGTTCAATAGTTTAAGATCTATTTCCTACAAACAAACATTTGTTTATTTTTTAAAGTATTAGTATAATTGGAATCACCATAAAATTTTTTAAATACCGCTAAGGGATAACAGTACAGGTAAAATAGATTAAAAATGAAGTAATATATGGACAACTGATGGCTATTCGCCAAAATTTGGGAAGAGCTTCGTTTGGCATTAGAAATGAAGATTCGGTGAGTCTCCCAAAAAATTAAGTTGTTTTGGGGGAGCAAAAGGGGTGCATTTTTAACTTCGAGAGGGGTAAAAATAAAAAAGAAATTTCAGTAGGTCAAGGGAGGTATCGTTTATTATGTATTTTTTAATTTTGAATCGAATGACAATATTCGCGATTTGATACGACCATTTGTTACAAAATTACGACAGGTTTTATAAATACAAAGTTGAAAATTATACTTAGTGCAGCTAAAATAGTTTTTATAGCAACAAATGATAGCCATACATGAAAATTTGGGAAGAAATTTATTTTGGTACTGAAAATGAAGATCCGACGAGTTCGCAAAATATAAAGTTGTTTTACCGTGTTTTTTTGGGGGGAGGGGGAGGGGGGTGCAAAATGGAGGATTTTAACAAGGGGGGAATCAACTTTTTTTTAAATAGGTCAAGTGGTGTGTAATTTTTTATGTATTTTTAATTCGGAATCGAACGACACTGCCTGCAAGTCGATACGATCATTCGTTACACAGTTGTGGCAGGTTTAATGAATACAAACTCATGAATGGTTTTATGAACACAAAATTATGAAGACGTGGATTTTGACAACTTTAATCACCTTGATGAAGACTTGGATAATACTGAGGTTGATATTGCTATTTTGAGGACATTTAATAAGTTTGATATTATTTAATATGATAGAACGAACATGTTTTGAATGGAAAATAAATGCAACAAAGCTGTGCTCAGTAGTAAAGTATAATTTTCAACTTTCTATTAATAAAACCTACCATAACTTAGCAACGAATGATCATATCGACTTGTGGATGATGTCATTTTCAGAATTAAAATATTTATAATAAACGATACTCCATTTGACCTACTTAAAAAAGTTAAATTCTTTAAGTAGCCTCCTGCCAAGTTAAACCCTCCCCCCCCCTCTTTTGCTCCCCCCAAACACAGTAGAACAACTTTATTTTTGGGGACTCATTGGATCTTTATTTCTAGCGCCAAAACGAAGTTCTTACCAAGTTTTCGAGAATAGCCATCAGTTGTTGCTGTAATAACCTGCTTTGCATGCACTAAAGCATAATTTTTGAGTTTGTATTCATAAAACCTGCTGTAACTTTGTAACAAATTATCGTATCGGCTTGCGGATGGTATCATTATATTCAGAAAAAAAAATAATAATAAACGATACCCCACTTGATCTACTTAAAAAATTTTGAGTTTCCCCCTCCTTGAGTTAAAAATGTTTGTAAAAAACCTCTTTTGTCCTCCAAAACATGGTAAAACAACTTTAACTTTTAGGCACTCATCGGATCTTCAGTTCTAGTGCCAAAAGGAAGTTATTCCCAAATTTTGGTGAATAGCCATCAGTTGTTTAAAAAAAGATCTATTTTCCCTGTGTTATAAGTTGGAAAACAATTTTTTAGTATACAGTAAACCCTGTCTAAGGCGGAATCGATCGGGACTCAGAAAATTTCCCGTGGTAGACAATATTCCGCCTTATGCAAAAAAGCTCCTCCCCCCCCTCCCCCCCAAAAAAAAATAAAATAAAAAAATAATACTCGAATTTGATGATTTTTTATTGATTTTCCTGACTCGAAAATCGGTTGAAAACTGAAATTCGGAAAGATCTTTTGTCTTTATAGATAAATGAGAAACTCTATTCCATTTCTTAGTACTGCTGTAATACATGCGAATTGAAAGTTTACACACACACAAACTCACAACCCCCTCCCCCCCCCCCCCAATAAACTTCGAGAATGAGACAGAACGCTATAACTTTGAATTTGAGTACATCCTTAAAGTATGATATATTGCACTTTCGAAAATATATATTTTGATAAATGCTCATTCTACTAGAAATATTAAGCTTTAAATATAATTTTGCATATAAAAAAATGGCACAAGCATAAATTCCTTAAAATTTAAACAGTTCCCGTCCTTTTGAATTAACTTTTTCAAAGTGTTAGGAAATTTAACTACTATGCTCGACATTGAGTATTTGAGCTATCCGTTTTAAAGTTTAATAAACAAAATGCGTCTCATTTTTAAATTATCCTTTTTTCCGCCTTATGCAAAATTTTGATTTCGGTGGGACCTTAAAATCCTTTCCGTTTCCGCGTTAGACAGATTCCGCCTTATGCAGCAAGAATTAATATTATTTTCTATGGGTTCGCCGGGACTCGAAAAATTTTCCGCGGTAGACAGATTTCCGGCTTGCACAGAGTCCGCCTTAGACAGAATTTACTGTATTTAACTTTCCTTTTCGTGTGTCGAAAGGCTAAACATGCAGTACTTTTTACCTGGTTAGCAATCAAATTTCTTTATTACTGTCATTTTTAATTCTTTATAATAATTACTGGTACACACGATTACTCAAATAAGTTGTATCTAACCTGGCACGACAAATAATTGATTTTTCCTTTCCTTTATATTTTTTAAAAGAAAAAAAAAAACATAATTCGTCCGCATTTGTGTCTTTATTATCTCTATGCCGAATTTAAAGTTTCTAGAATGACAATCTGAAAGTAAAACGGTAAAACGTTTTCTCTCATCCCGCTCATTTTAAATTCCACTTTTTTTTAAAGTTTCGTTTGAGCTAATCACTCTTTAACACGAACCTGCATGTCAAATTAAATTTCTATTCCCGATACTTTCCCGAGAAATCGGGCTTATACAGTGTTTTCTAATCATTTCATCCTTTTAAATCTTTAATATTTAATATTCTACTTTTAAGCAGAGACTGTCATCATAATTATCCCGAGAGAAGATTTGATATAATTTCAGTAGTTCCATAGTAATTGTTATTTTATAATGTTTTCCACTCAATCCACCTTTTCAAATTTCGTTTTTTTTAATTTATTTTTTTTAACCTTTACTAGAGATGAACATTTATATCTTAATTAAATATTTTAATTTATATATTAATTATGCCAAATTTCACGTTTTTAGCTCCAACAGTATCACAGAAATCACAATTTTAGAACTCTTTTGCCTCTGTATCCTTTTAAATTTCGATTTTTTTTTTTTAACTGCGAGAATTTATGTCTTTAAGGTAGCAGCCATGTGAAATTTCCAGTTTCTATCCCTAACAATTCCACGCAAGTTCATAATTTAGAACGGCTTGAAAACATTTTGTGCTTACTTCACCTTTTTAACCTTTGGACTCTGGCGTCTCTTACACAAATTTTATTCGCTCGGCACCTCTTTTTTAAAAGGTGTTTTCTTCAAATACACAATTTCAAAAATTCTCTGATTAAATAAGGCAAATTTTATTTTCCTTTACAAGGGGGCTCTGCCCCCCTACGAGCTACGCTCGCCAACCCCCGTTCCGGCACCCCAGATTCTAAAAGCAGACTAATTTCATCGGCTTTAAAAAGATTGAATTATAATTTTAAAAAACAATGGCGATCTCCCTGTAAACGGGTTTTCATTCATATTCCTTTAATTAGAGATTTTTAAGGCGAAATTAGCGTTTGTTAAGGGATACAATAGCTGTTTTCGCCTTTGATTATAAAAAATAGTTAAAAACTTGAAAATAAGCTAAAGTAAAATGAATTAAGTAAACGGAGTCTTTGTCTCTCGGTTTTTTAACAGCTCTATAAGAAAGTTCTTTTAAATAACACGTTTGAAATGTATCGTTTTATATCTGACGTAATTTTTACCAAAGTTATCTTTCACATTTTAACATTCATACGAAAATACTTTCGTTGTTAGAAAGGAAATATTATTTGCGCTGCCTTAGAATTCACGATAATAGTTGAAAAGATTATCTCAAAATATGAAATAAATGACTCGCGCAAATATATTTTTTAATTTAAACTGTTTTGTCAACTGCCAACTATTTGGCCTTTTTAAATATGACGTAAATTTCTTCTGTTTGCGATTTTAACGTATAACAATGAACTTATTATTTAAAAATTTTATTTCTCTTTTAAAATTCATGTGTAACTATAGTTTTTATGACGCAATTTTCGATATTTTCCTGATTTTTAACACGTAATCACTTAGTTCTCATTTAAAAGTTTTTTCTGATTATAATAGCTACGCGTAAATACATTTTTAATTTCAATGAAATATTATTCTTTGCGCTGTTTTTAAAATTGGCAACAGTTTAAAATAATATCCTTTTTTAAAATATGTAAAAAATGTCTCTGGAAATGCTAATAATTTGAATTAAAAATGGAGATAAATTCTCAAAAAATGAGTCAAATTAAAAAAATAAATGCAGTATGCACACATGGAATTCCTAATGTATTGAATGATGTAAAAATGTTTAAATTCCTATTTATAGTTTTTGCTCATATAAATTTTTTTAATGAAATGATTTTGACCAAATTTAACATTAAATATCTCTTTAAAAAATTATTCAGTTTAAAAACTGTCTGCATCAGCGTGTTTATCAAACATTTCTCTATAATAGCACCAATTTTCATATTTTTGTATGAAGCAGTTATTTTAATATTAACGAAGAAAGATCCCCGGTTACAAGAAATATGGATGCCGATCTAGAAATGTATCGGGAAGATCTACGCAGATTGTTATTGGTCCATTTCCAAATCTTTACTTTTTTATATACATAGAAGAATTACTGAGGCCAAAAACAAATTTTGAAAGATGATGTCGCCGTAGCGACGACAAGGGAGTGCAAAGGGTTTAATTTCAATTTTTTTAGAAACCTTTCTTAGTGATGAACATTTGTATTTTAATTAATCAGCATGCCAAATTTCAAATTCCTAACTCTGACAGTATCACAGAAATCACAATTTTAAAACTTTTTTGCTTCTGCGTCCTTCTAAATTTGAATTTTTTAAAAAACGTACGGTCATTTATGTCTTTAAAATAACAGCCATGTGAAGTTTCCAGTTTCTATCTCTAAGGCTAATGTCAGACGAACGTCTTTTTGCACGCTTTTTTCCTTACGTATTATCCCTACACAGTGCTAGCGGTATTGTGTAGGGATAATAGGTAAGGAAAAAAGCGTGCAAAAAGACGTTCGTCTGACATTAGCCTAACAGTTATGTGCAGTTCGTAATTCAGAACGTCTTTAGAGCATTTTGTGTTCAATTCACTTTTTTAAATTTGATTTTTTTAGAAACCATTGTTAGCGAAAATATACGTCTTAAAAGTTACCACCAAGCCATATTTCAAATTTCTAGCACATAGAGTATCACAAAAATCATACTTTTAGAAATTTTAATCCTTCTGCATCCTTTTAAATTTCGATTTTTTAAAAACTTTTCCGTGGAAGCATTTACGTCATAAAAGTAACATCCATGTGAAATTTCCAGTTTCTATCTCTAATAATTCCAATAAAATTGTTAGAACGTGTTCCGCTCATTTTAACTTTTTAAATTTAAAATTCTTTAGAAACCGTTCTTAGTAAACAGTTACGTCTTAAAAGTAACAAGCACGTCAAATTTCAAATTTCTATCTCTAACAATAATTTTATGTAAATCATAATTTAGAACGTTTTCAGCGATTTTAACCTTTTAAATTTTGAATTTTTTAAAAATCGTTCTTAGTGAAGCATTTACATCTTATAACGACATTGCCCGATATCAAGTTTTTAGTCCTAACAGTATCACAGAAATGGCAATTTAGAACCTTTTTTTTTCATCCGTCTCCTTTTTAAATTTCGAATTTTTGATCAATTATTCTGTTCGAGGTTTTTAATGCCTTAAAAGTAACATGCATGTCAAAATTCAAGTTTTTATCCCTAGCAATTCCATAGAAATCGTAATTTAGAACGGTTTTAGAACATTTTCTGTTCTTTACACCCTTTTAAATTTCAAATTTTTTAGAAACCTTTCTTAGGGAGCATTTGCATCTTAAAAATAACCACTATGTCAAATGTTAGGTTTCTAGATGCTTTAGTATAACAAAAATAGCAATTTTAGATTTTTCTTTTGCATCTGCACCCCCTTGGGGGTAATGTTACCAATATAAAATATGGTCCATGTTGGAGCAGAGAGTGCCATCATTTTGCCATCATTACTTTGAAATCGGTTTGGAAGTTCCAGAGATTATCCCTACAAGCAAAGTTTCATAACTTCAAGACTAAATATAGTGGATATTCACATATTTTTGTGACGATTTTGGAAAAAAAGACGGAATTTTGTTTTCCAATATGTTCAATATCTGATAGCACTTTTGTTTAACTATCCTATTACATCTTGATTTTCAAGATAAAAGCGTTTTCTTAAATTATCAAGGTTGATTTTGTTCCACTCCTCGACTACAGTCTTCCGGGTACATCCAATGTTTTGGAATACCATTTATAGAGAAATTGTTTTAAAAACACAAATGCACGAGAATACATTGGAGATACGTTGTGTAGATTATACCCTGTTCAGATCAGATATTTAAGATATCTGACACCGCCATTTTTGAGGCGGTACCCTCCCGGAATTGAATGCCTGTTCACATCATAAAACTCATCTAAGATGACTCAATGAACATCTTTGCGTCTGAGATCTGAACAAATGTAAAGTGTGCGCATCGCTATAAAATAAAACCGGCCGTAACAGCCAACAGTTAAAGCGAAGCTTTATAGCCAACCAGTGAATGGTAGTGGCTCTATCTAGCCGAAGAAAGTTGAAACTCACTCAGAGAGTTCGGCGGTCTAAGACATCTTAAGTATCCTATCTGAACGGGGTGTAAGGTTATTTAAATGGAATAGCCTCAATTCCGGTTTTATTTCTCATCTTTTTTTTTCACAAAATACAACATTGGATTGTTTAAGTAAAGAAATGGCATTTCTTCTGTAAATGTTGGAGATAACATATTCTTCTGAGAGTATGATGAGTTGATTATAACATTTTCTTTCATTCTTATTGTTTTATTTTCCCATTGTAAGAGAAATTTGCGATAATCATAAATTCTTTACTGAAACTTTCTTTTAATATTAGTATATTAAATTAGTTATACAAGGTTTACAATGAAGTCTTTTTGCAAGTTTTTTTAGGTGCGTTCGTAATAATATAAATAAGTAGCACCTATAGTCGTCGCCTGGTTCGTCCACCAGTCTGTCTATCCATCTATCCAAATATAACAGCGCAGAAACAACCGAACCGAATGATTTAAAATTTAATATACATATAATCGTTACAGAATTTTGTCGAGTCATTTCAAATTTTACGACAATCGAATCAAAACTCAAAAAGATATTAATAAAACTTTTCTTCATTCTATTAAATTCTATCATACGTCATTAATGCAAAGATATCTCATGATAGGTAATGATTTACCTATGTTTCCATGGTGATTATTCTATTAAATCTTATCATACGTAATTAATTCAATGACATCCCATAATAGGTAATGATTCTAAGTTACCATGGTGATGACGTGCTATTTAAGATGGAGTCCTATTATTTCCGTATTACTGAATTTAATCTATAGAATAGTAATAAATTTTGCATTCATGCATTTTTACACAAGAGTGCAACAGCTATTGCACCAAGATCTGAATATTTATAAAACTAGTTATAGTTCGAACGCATCTCACTTGCCACGTTTGATGTACAATTTCCTACTTGTTTTCGTCTGGAGTCTTTTTTTTTTTTTCCCACATGGATGTACTGAATGACGGTATTTACCTTTCCGATTTATAATGTTGATAATTTTGCACTTAGAAATTTTTATAACATGTGTTTATTATACAGGGTGTCCGGTCTCAACGGTGTCCAATGGCTAATTCTTAAACCGTTAGTCATAGACATATAGTTCCAAATACAAAAATGTTTTAAATCAGGTAAAGAAATATTTTAAAAGCGATTTGGGCCAATAAAAACATTTCATAAAAAATTACGAAATTTAAATTTTTATACGGTCACCCGATCCTATAAGTTATATTTAGTAAAATTTTCCTTTTACACTGACAAGTAATACAAAAAAAGTCCCGTTGTTCTACGATTAAAATTGACCGAGTAATACCTGTTTAAAGTTGGATCATATTTTTTGCTGCAAATTGGGGGTCATTCATAAATTTAGTCGAAATATAATTTCGTCAGATATATTAAAAAATGGTTGAGAGTAAAATTAACATTGCAATATAAATTTGAAATCTTTAGTCATTCTGACATATTAATGCAAAATATACAATTTGTAATACACATTTAAGAAGAAAGAAAAAAACAGAATTTTTGTTAAATAAAATTATGCTAAATTAACAGCCTCAATTCTTTACAAAATGATACGTATTTTAAAATATTATTAGATTACACTAGCCTGAAAAAGATGGGTTATTTCATGTTTTTTAGCTTTTGATAATTGATTCTTATGTATTCTGTACCGCTGAATGAGGAATTGACCTTCATTTTTAGCTATCACATCAAAATTTTTCGCAAATTGTAAATTTCAAAGTTAAAAAGTTCAAAGTTAAAATTTAATCTCCTCCCCCATCTCATCACACCACCCAGCTGTAAGAATCCCAAGATAAGCAAAAATATCGAATAAATTATTGAATAAAATAAAATAAAAAAGTTTTACATATGTTTTATAGTATGAGATTTTCGCTATATTTTAACTTGCACATTTGCAAAAAAATTCTAACGTGATCGTTAAAAATGAAAGTCATTTTCAGATTTAGTGCTAAAAAGTACGTAAAAATAAATTATTAAAAGTTAAAAAATACAACCATATCCTCTACTTTATAGTATCCGATTTTTGTTATTCCTTAAATTCGACAATTTATGATTTGCGAAATATCCTGACATGAAGATTAAAAATTAAGGCAATTTTCGGATTCAGTGCTAAAAAATACATAAAAGTTAAAAAATCCAACAATCTCCGTCTTGTATTATCTAATCTAAAACTTTTTCATAAACTTCTTGGCGGTAATCTATCCGAATTTTTTTGTGTTATCCTATAAAATAAGTATAAATGGTAACCTCCGAAAATCATAATAATATTAGATTGTTATCGGATTTGCGCCAGTATGTAAAATGTAATCTCGTTCGGATATTTGAAAGTGGGTTAAAGTTCGAATACAAATTTTGAACTGGAAAAACATACATAAGATCTTTGAAGTAACATACAAACTTATAAAAATAACATAATTTTATTATAAGAAATCATAAAAGAAACAGTCTCAAATCCTGACAAAATAAAACATATGTTATTTCAGCCAATCTGAAACTTAATAAATGTTAACTTAATCGTAATACTTGTACGATTTTTTTCAAAGCGCAAATACACATGAAATAAGATCTTCGAATACTTTAAGCACTTGGAATATGACCCCTCAAAGCCAAGCCGAACTCATTTGTTTTCAGAGCAGAAAAGTGGCTTAAGTCATGCATTTTTAAAGTTTCATAACTCGCACAATTTTAGTGTCATATGAATGGGACTTTTTTTTTGTCTTACTTGCCAGTGTAATAGGAAAATTTTACTAAATATAACTTATAGGACCGGGGGACCGTATAAAAATTTAAATTTCGTAATTTTTTAAGAAATGTTTTTATTGACCCAAATCGCTTTTAATATATTTCTTTATCTGATTTAAAACATTTTTCTAATTGGAACTATATGTCTATGACTAACGGTTTAGGAATTAGCCATTGGACACCGTTGAGACCGGACACCCTGTATAGAGGAAGTTCGGGTATTATGGAATACCATTTACATTTTGATTTGTAAGCCAACATAAAAAATTTGAGATACATTAAAATTTAGTAAAGTACAAACTTTGACTATTTCTTAACGCTTTTTTAATGTTTTTAAAATGGAAGAAAATAGATATATATCAGTATTTTGATTTTAATAAAAGAATTACAATTTTCGGGCATTATGAACCAGTCAGGTAATGTGGAATAGGGTTATGAACAATATTAAAATTGCAAGATTTACAAGAATAACCAAGATTATTTAATGCGTAAACAGGTAGTACAGTCGTGGAAAAAAAAAGTAAACACCCGCTACTCTACCCTCAACAAATTATCGTAGAAGAAAGTTACTGGTACCGAACGATTGGAAATACAGTCTACTTTGAAATGACGTATATAAAATTTGCTTGGGGGCATCTACATATTAAAACGAACCCAAACTTAATTTTTTTTTAAAATGTCAATATCCAATTTTAATAAGATATTTCAAATCTTCGGTTCAAACTATGCTAGACACCAAACTTCATTTCAATGATAAGTTTTGAGTTATAAACATTCAAAATATAGTGCTTCTAATGTTAAATTACATTTTCATATTTTTATTAATATCTCCTGAAATTATACTCCTAATGTGCTAATTTTTTGTGTAGCAATAATACTAAAATACCCAAACATAAATACGTTGAATTTGCAATTTTTATAATTTTATGATATGAATTATGAAATTAATATTCGAAAAAATTACGATTTGCAACCTACAATTTTTTTGATGGATTTAGATTTATTAAGTCCTGCTTTATGGAAATCCATAATTTCACATTTTTCTTCCAAGTAATTTTCAATTTATGCTTAAAAAACGGCAAAATGATGGTTTAAGATAAGTCTATGATAGGTCTATGATAGAAGTGCCTAGATATTTTGAAATTTCTTATGCCATACTGTAATCTAGTCTTCAATGACTTCTTGAGTGGCACTTAAGATGCTTTGATCAAGAAGGGGACACTCTCGGTCAACAATCGAGTACACAACTTGAATTTGGATACAGCCCCTAAAATACGCTCGTTTTAAAATAATTAATTTCTCGGAAACTTATCGTACGAATTGCATAAAAATTTGTTTTTAGGCTAATTGAAGAGTGTCGAGTTCCTTTATGCTGTCAGAATTGTGCACTGCTATTGAAAAGAAACAAACAAAGTTATGGTTCGTTTTAATATGTAGATGCCCCCCTAAGCAATTTTATATACATAATTTAAAAGTAGATTTTATTACCAATCCTGTGGTACCAGTAACTTTCTTCTACAATATTTTTTTGCAGAGTTAGTAAGGGGTTTTTACTTTTATTTTTCCACGACTGTACATCATCTACAAATAAGTCAGATTCTTTGAAACTTTTTTAAAATTTTTACACACATCGCAAGCGTAGTCTAATCCCAGTACAGTCCAAATAAGCCCACATTGCACACATGAGGCATTTTATTCACTCCTACCTTCTTTCATCTTCTGAATATATTCTATTACAAAACAGGTAAGCTGCATCTTCCTCATCGGGCGTACAACCTGGTAGAAATCTCGTCTCAGATGATTATTTATCTTCACTAATCTCGTCTTGAAACCGTTGTTTTGCTGATGTTCCATATTATCCGACACGCCATCTCGTAAAAAAAAAAATACCCTCTTACTCGTCAAAAAGTTAGAATAGGGGTAACGCAGCAATAAATATGACTATTCAATTTAATATCGAACTTGGTAACATCACTGACGAAAAGGTCTTATAATTACTACGTATTTTACAAAACGTACTTGCAAAAAACTGCAACAATTGAGAATAAGATTTGATTCTACCGTGTCACTCCAACACCAGGTATCCGAAGAGAACTCACCACAGTGCGTCATGGGAGTACTGGGAAGTCGTTTTCAGTTTTGCACTTGGCTGCAGCACAGCAAGGGACATATATATTGAAGTATTCCATATTGACCGATCGTTCCATGATACCCGAATTTCTTCTCTATATACAAGGTTAGCCTAAATAATCGCGGGTTTTAAAAGACTGTTTATTTATAAGTATACGACGGACATACATGATATAGAAAGACATACATGAAAAGACACATACACTCATAAAATTTTCTGGTACATACCACAAATGTTAAATGTGTGCGCCCTAAGTCACCAGGCAAACATTCCAACGGTAACTCAGTTTCGTCCGTACGTTCAATAGCATGTTTCTGTTAATGTCCGATACAGCAGCAGTGATGCGTTCCTGCACGTGAGCCATAAGGCGGATTTTTAAACTTGGTGAAAGTATGTTTCTTTTCACGTATCACACGTCTTTATAAGGTCGTATGCCTCTCAATACAGTGTTTTAAAACTCAATGAATCTTTTAGACTAACTTTGTATTTTAAATTACGGAACAGAATATTTATCCTCGGAAAGTTGAAAAATGTATCCCTTGATCCACAGTTTTTTTACATGCGCAATTTGGAAAGGATAATAAATTTGAAACTGTCAAACGATAATTTTAATTAAAAATAATAAGCTGTTGCCAGAAATTTTCTCCCAAGCTATTTACATTTTTAAATCGTTTATGGAAATAGTTACAAAAATATGTCAACATCCTCTGTAGAATCCAGCATTTTAGCTTTACTCATACCATAGATTATCTCATAACGGTTTCACCTAAAGAATAAAATATTTTGTTGAGAAAATGCTACACAACATTTTGTTCTACTCAACTCTTCCATTTTAAACGATTTTCTACGAAATAAATCGACACTTTTCTTGCATCAATTAGAACTGAAAGCATAGCCACCATTCGGATTGTTTCCCTACGGCAGTTTATTATAAGATTAAAACAATTTATATTTTTGTACAAGCCTTTATGGTAATCATGAAAGTTCTATTTGAATAAGGGTGGATATATATTTTATATTTGTGTTACTACACGTATTTCTTTAAACTTGAACGCTTGTAATAACGTATTTAAGCACTGAAATTTACATTTTGAATTTAAAAGAGATTATTTAATTTGAATTTATACTCTATTTGCATATACTATGAGTTTACCTTGAAGACTATTAAGCTGTTTTTGTCGACATTCTGTGCAACGTAACTGTTGATTTATACTCTTCGAAACCTACGCAACACATTAATATTGATACGAGCCAATTTGTGACTGTATTTTGGAATTTGCATGTAGAACTGCTTTTCAATGCCAGACACGTAAAATGATGTAATCGCTGTAAAATCGAATGGATAAAATTGTTCATTTTTTGAAGATAAGGAAATCCATTTTCTACGAAAAGTTGGTTTATGCTTCATTTATATTAATATCTCATTATTCATACTTTTTTTAACCGTGTCTTTTCGGGAATAAGTGTGTGATATACAAAATGTCTGGAAACAATTTTGAAGCATTTTAGAAATGAATATAAAAAAAGCACATAAAAAAGAATTGTTAATCTCACAAATGCCATAACAGGTTAACGAAAATAAGCTCATTTCAGAAGTTTCTGCAAGTCGTTTTGCTTTCGCCCAATCACAAGAAATTTCGACTACTGTCAATTCAAATAATGCGCTAGTCCCGTTAAATAAAAAATTTGTTGTAGAAAAATTTTCTAATAAATGCAGCCGTATATGCTATGAAAGAATGCTTTCTCCGCCATATTTTGGTTATATGGCCAGATTCGCCGCTCTTAACTATAAGATATATGGCCCTGCGGTTACTACCATTGACCTCCACATATATAAATTTTCGTTTTTGTTAAATTTATAAAAATAGAAATTAGAGTTAATGTGAATTTTTATTATAAAAGTAATTTAATTTTTACTTTGTCGCATTTTATATTTGTCATATTTTTTTTTTCTTTCTTTTTTTAGTCGGAATACTAAATTACTAACTTAAGTATATTAATAATTCTTTTAAGCATTAACTCTTTTGTCAACTTGCGTAAGCATAAAAAAAGAAGTTTTTTTTTTCAGCACTATAAAGGTATTAGAAAAACCAATTAAACTATTTGTATTTCATTTAGACAAGATAAAACAATTTCGTTTGTTAAAAAACTGGAAAATGAAATGACAACTTCAGTTTCAATCTAACACTAATTAGACATAGATCACTTATTAATCCAAAACTTTTTAAGGAAATAATTACTTTACTTTGAGAAACACAAATTAAGATGTTAATAAAGCGATTTCTAATATCCCTCACCCGCAAAAAAATGACACATCTCGACGAAAGTAAGTTTCACAGGAGAGGCAAAAGAAAATTTGCATGATTTCACTATAATATGAAATTATAGCATTTAGTTCAGTATGCAGGAATGAAAACGTGCATAAAAGTATAAAACCCTTAAAAACGAAGACGTAGGATGTGGTTTGGAGAGTTGGGGGAATTTTAACTCCCCACACAATCCACCTCTGTTGTATGGTCACAATTCGACATATAGCGTAATAAGGTGATTTTCCGCATAGCTACACTTATGAAACTTGTATAGCAAGAAGCACCTATGACAGACGTATTAGTGGAATAAAACGCAAAATGAATTTTTGCGAGATGTGTCAATTTTCTTGCGGGTGAGCGATATGTTTAACTTTGAAAATTCGGGCAATTTGTTCTCCCTGGCCCGAACAGCTAAATCGGGGCATATTATTTAACCCTTAAATGCCTGATTTTTCAAAAATCATTGTAATAATGTTTTTTGGCTTTCATTTTTTAAATAAATCATGGGAAAAAATACTTAAAAAAATCATATTTTGTTTTAAGTATAGTTTACGGCTAAAAAACAGTTTATTACTAATCGGCAATACTGGTGTTTTATTGAAAAAATAATTTCCCTTGATAAAATTCTACAATATTAAACACACAAGAATTTTAGGAACTTTAAGAAGAAATAAATTTTACTTGCTCACTGCAGGTCAAAATAGGGTATTTCGCAAGCTTCAAACAAAACAAAAAGAGCAAGTAGAAACCAAGTAGTTGCTATTTTATTATACCAATGCAGAATACTGTTTTTATAGATAAATTGTAGAAAGTATTTTTTTGTTGAAAAACAACAGTAAACGTATTTACAAATGATGAATAAAAAACTTTTTATGACTATTTTTTAGAGATAAGCATATAACACAGACATGTATAATGGACCCCATTGTTTGAAATAATACCTGGGAAAAATTGAAAATAAATAAAAGTAAAGTAGAAACATTTGAAAAATATATTTATCTTTATTCTTAAACAGCACAAGTATTGCCATCTAAATGTTGAAAATCGATTTAATAATATTTTCAGACTGCATTTTATCGGCAACATTAGGCATTATAGCTTCAATGTTATTCTAATACTATTTTAGAGCCTAAATTGGGTATGCTGCCGAAAAGCAACACCAGGCATTTAAGAGTTAACTAGCAGACTACTCAGAGTAATAAGGTAATTTAATTTAACTTCTTAATCCGAAAGCAGACGACTGATCCTCCAATCAGATGTGTTAAATATAGAGCTCAGTGATTACAGTACATTGTTGACAATAAAGGCGGACGTACTGAGAACATTTATTGTAAGTATAGTACACATTTATGTGAAGGCATATTGGTCATTAGAATGTATAAATCTACTAAACACTTATTTGAATACTACAGCGCCACTTTTAGAAGGGATTTTTGGTCGACATACGGTGGTTTAAAAAACATATATTTTATGTTTAAGGTTAAATTTACGGTTAGGGGAGACCGATGGAATGGCGACACTTTAAGGGAATTTAAATTTTTTCGCCTTAAAAAAATGTTTATTTTTTAATAGTAAAAATTTTAAAGCTGAATCATGATCTTTAGTATCTGTATAAATTTAACCGTAATTATAACTGTAAAGTAAGCACACACACACAAAAAAATTCTTTCAACTTCTGTACAGTGGCGGGATTACCCAGGAGACTGGGGTAATTCCGCCACTGTATCGGGGTAATGACGCCACTCTTTAATGACCTAGTAAGTACATAAAATGGATACTAGGAAACACATAATCTACTGAAAATATTTAGAAAGCAATGTAATTTAGCAGAATAATTAATAGCTACAATGTTCCTTAAGCTAGATTTATTAATGTACTAAGCTTACAATTTAACTCAAATTGCAAAAGTCACCCTTTGCCATGGTGACGGCATTACCCCGAAAGGACATTATAGCGGAAATCTCCAGCAAAGCCGAAAGAAGAACCGAACTTGTTCAACAAATTGCATCAAAATGTCGGAAAATGCATGTAGATTACGGGTAATATTATCTTAAGTACCTAATGTTACCATAAAAGATGTTTACCTCTATTCATTTGAAGCTCCAAAATAAAAAGCAACTAGATGAAAACTAAACTTTTCACTAGAACAAACGAACGACATATAACAAAATCACTCTCACTCTAGGAGTACTGTTTCTATTGTTGACCGCTATAGTGCAGGTGCATTCACTATCTCAAACGGCCGTTAGTTTTTAAAATAGGCGGAGTGGCGGCATAACCCCGAGTAGCGCCATTCCCCTGGTCTCCCCTATATGTAAGGAAAGGTTTTAATAAAAATTGTTAGTCAACAATTGATATTTGCCCTTCCCCTACGAATATCACTGAACCCTTTGCAATTTAAAACATATTTTTCTCTGCGAACTATTTGTTGCAAGGAAAAAATAAAATGACTGATATTAAATTTAATTTAGAATATTTCTGCCCCTCAAATTCCCTATTTGCAACCACAAATTAAGCGAGCAAGACAATACCGCCACACTGCGTTATATTTATAAAATTCATGTTTTCTTGAAACGTGTCCCTTTACACCTTTAGGAGAAATAAATGTGTGTAAATTAATGCATTAACTTTCTTGAATACAAAATGGTTTGTGAAGAAATCATACACCCTGTTTTTCACTGTTCATAAAGCTTTACTATTAACAAATAAAATCATTCACTTTCAAGCAACGTGCTAAGTAAAGGAAATAGAGTAACCAGGAATCTGTTGCTCAACTTCTTTGTATCTTCTCAAACAATGATTTCATCCTAAAACGAGATTTATTATTCATTTATGCTTTTCCCTTCGAGACCCATTCATCGAAATTAAATCGATTGAGTAAGAAGTTTGACAAGTAAATGATGTATACTGCCACATACTCATTTAGTAGAACTTCATTAATTATAAAAAAAAAAAAAGTAGTACAAGGTTGAAAATTTACTCTTCAATTATTGTCTGTAAGGAAAATAGCGTATTGATACACTAAAAGTGATCGAAATTTACCGGTATGCGTTATCCGCCAGTTATAAAAATGAAAAATCGAGAAAAAAAAGAGATGATAATTGGAACTAAAGTCCTGAAAGGGTCGGGTTGTACCCGACCCAAACTTGCAAATTCTGTTTAAAGTCACAACCGAAACCCAAACCAAATCTGACAAAAAAGAAAAAAAAAGTGAATCCCAAACCTAATCCGAAGCCGAAATATTCAAACTTGAGCCCGCCCCATTTCTAAGTGGAGGAAAATTAATCCATATTTTAATAAAATTAGGGATGAAATACAGTTATTCTTTTAATATCAGTTTGATCTTTTTAGTATAAAAATGAACATATATGCAATTATTAGTATTCAAATGTAGTTTTCTTTCAATTGAAAAAAATATTCATTTCTTTAAATAATCGGGTCAACACGAATCCGACACAAAAGAATAAAAACTCAACCCGAAACCGACCCGAATCCGGAACATTTAAAGTCAAACCGACCCGAAACCGTCCTCCATAAAAAAAATATAGCCAACCCATCTTGACCCGAACTGCGGATCGGGTCAAGTTCGTGTAGAATCGTGTTAGAAGACCCGATGCAGGGCTCTAATAAGAACTAAGGTTTCTAATTTAATAAACATGCTATTTATATTTAAAAAAAAAAAGAACGAAAGAAAAAATAATTGTTGTTATCAAATCGCATGAAAAATTATAGTAATAACTATAATTTTAAATAAAGATTATTGTAAAGCATAATAATGCCTTACAATAATCTTTATTTTATTTTTTTGCTATGTATCCAATTAAGGCTTCTTTGCAAATGTGGAGGTATGTGTTGTACGCAAATGTATAAAAAAACATAAAAAAATGAAGTCTAAAAGTTTAGGTATGCATTATATGCCGGAATCGTTACTGATATGATAGAAAAAAAATGTTGATTTTCTGTAAAAAGGATCGTTATTAATATGTAAATGTTTTTATTTGTGAAATGAAGCATTTGTAAACAAAACTTGACATACAAGAAAGCAGGTAAGTTTGATTTAATTTTGCTTTTCAACTTTCGTTTTTTCTTCTTTTCTTTCTTTTTTTATCGAAAGAAAATGTAATTAAAGTTATTTATCAAACTGACACAAAATCTGGCCAGACGTGATTATGGGCCAATCATTTATTCTTCGCATCAAAGATGAGTTAGGTATTGATAACATATAAATAATTATTTCAAAATTTTCTTTGGCATGTTTACTAAATTAATAAATTAAGATTTACCGGGTGTTTCAAAAATGACTGATGGATTTTAAAATTCAATAACTTGCAAATGGTGACAGATATTAACAAAATTCTCGCAGGAGAGTTACTGTAAAAGCACTTATTTTCGCGAGCCGTAATTTTCGCGAAAATGAAGGTATCGGTGATTTCGCGAGCTAAACATTTCGCGAGTTTTATATGAACAGAACCGAAAGTTCAAAAATCCCGAAACTACCTAAATAGAACCCCTTTTGCATAAGGCATTTTAAGAAACTTCCTTTTGTCCTGACTCGATGATTCGATACATCGAGAATATTCTTGTACCATATTACGACAAGCAGAGAGAGCTTCTCGGCTTAGTTCCAGAACAACCTGGTGTAGAATTGTTCGACGCTTTTAAGGCACACCAAGATCCTCTTTTTCTGGCTGAACTAGAGAAGAATATTATCCCAGTTTTTGTACCCGCTTCCTGCACAAGAGAGCTCCAACCTTTGGACTTAACTCTAAACGGCGAGTTCGAGCGTTTGCTCAAATGAGCTTACATTTCTAAAGGAAAAAGAATCTGTGGACCTGCGAATATCACGACTAATATCCATTCTTGGCTTGTGCGTACATTTAACGGTGTCGAAGTCAAACATGAGATAGTTTTGAACGGCTTCAAAGAAGCTGGTATAAATATTGTAAGTGAATGAGCTGTATTCTATTAGTTGTATTTATTCAAGAAATAGTTGTAAATGTTCAAGAAATTTTTGTACTTATTTAAGTTTCTTATTTAAGTAACTGTAATCATTAAATTTCGGATAAGTGAAAAATTTCTGATTTTCTATTATTATTTGAGGGGGGAAAAAATATTTCGCGAGGCTTAAATTTTCGCGATTGCGACGGGGTCGCGAAAATCGCGAACATTAAAGCCTCGCGAAAATAAGTGCTTTTACAGTATTTAAGATGTCAGCAGTTTTTATGCTGAGATTCTCAATTTTACTTACAAATAGCATCGATAGATGGCGTTGCAAGCAATAACCGCTAAATCCAGGCTCGATTTTTTGACCTCTCTCTTCTTCTATGCGAAAAAAGGAGATTAAATTCTATTGAATGGATCCCGAAGTACCAAAAATCGGGTTTGGACTGAGCACCTATTGCTCTCAGTACCATCTATTGCTTGAAATTCAAACTAAAATCAAGAATCACAGTAAAAACTGACGTCATACATAACCCTCCTGCAAGAATTTTTTTAATATCTGTCACCGTTTGCAAGTTATTGAATTTTAAAATCCATCAGTCATTTTTGGGACACCTGGTAGATACGCTTTTATACTATTTTATAACTACTATTACTATTTTATAAATTTTATTTTTCGTTATTTTTAGCCAACAATTGGAGTTTCCGTTTCTTTTTTTTTTTCTCCGAACGTTTTGCGAGATGTACTTTGTGGGAGAGAAGGACCAATGATCTAGGTCTGGAGGACCTCACACGTATTCAATCTTTTTCTTCTGGTTACTCTCAGATATCGCGGAGGGTGTTAGTTAGGCGATAATGTTGTACACAGGCTGGAATAGGTGTTATGGAAATGTGTCTAGGACCTAGGACGGGTGGTATTATGTCTTTCAGGCAAATATTATTTTAGATGTGAGAGAACCAAGCACGTAATCTTTCTCCCTTTTGCAATAAACTCAGCTTTCTCTCACGTATAACTTCTGTCCTTTAAGGTAATAAAATCGAACGGATAGAATTAGATGTTAACATCTTTAATCCGCAGTAGATATAGTTTCAGCCGTTAAAACTGTCAATGGTGGCCAGGTTAAGCTGAGGTTGGCGTTACTTTAAAATTTAAATGTAATGTGGGCGTCAGCACATATGCGGGATTTTAGCCTATAGATATAAGATGGCGATTGGAGTATCCTTTCAAGTTTTCTCTGGTTGGAAAAAAAATTTTGTTAAAAAAAAAAAAAAAAAAAAAAAAAAAAAAGGAGCTACCGTTTGCTGAAATTTTGGGTAAGCAAGAAAAGAAAAGAGTAAACTCAGTCTTTCGATAGGAAGTTGTTTGGAGAGCTTTTTCTCTCCGCGTGTTATCGTTTTGAGACTGGTAGCTGATGTAATGCCTCATCTTGGAGGTCTTCCTTTCCCAAGGCTGAATTGGAGCGGTTTGCCAGTGTCGAAGTATATCCCCACAGAATAAGTGTTGTGAAACTGAAGTGTCCTTACTTGGAATGAGCTCGTCGTCCAGGAAGTCCGACAGAGTTCAGAAATCGGATGGAAATGCTGGAAAATTATGTTACAGATTTCAAAGAAATTTTATTTCAAAGTGTCTTTTTTGTTACGAAGAAGGACGTTTCCGTCTCTTGGCATCTCCCCGTAGGCAGTCAGCACATTGAGGTGACTCATGCCACATGTTGCTCGACTTCGAACAAAAAACAGATTTAAAAGAGCTTTCTTCTTTGTTTCGACCAGTTTCTTCTCTTAAGTCGCACTTCGTGTTGCTCCTATTGCTCCAGTATGCGGCCTAACTCGTACAATAATTGTCGTAGGCCCACCAAACGTTGTATGGTTCAACATCCTGAGAAACCATTAACAAGGGAGAAAGTCTTTTTTTTTTTATCAATCCCCTAAATTTTATAAAAAGCTGAATCTATAGACCCGACATTTAAATTCTTTAAAGTGGTGATCAAATTGACGCAGAGAGCTGAAATTTAGTGCGTGTGGCCAACGTAACATTTTTGCTTCCCTGTAAAAGAACTGTGCTACTTACTGGATTAATAAACTCATCCAAGATTCTTGCAAGATCAATGGACTGTCGCAATTTGATTCGAATTGGTCAGTATTTTGGAATTTATCGTGATGATGACAAATTTTGCTTGATTTTTATTTTGTGTGCACCTGTACACAAACTAAAAAGCTGAATGCTTGGTTAACGAACTAAGCTAGTATACTTGCTAGATTCTTGGAGTACATTGTCTTATCTAGGTTCGAACTAGTTCGATATTTCAGAAATTATCGTGATGACAAGATTCGCAATATACAGGGTGTCCGGTCTCAACGGTGTCCAACGGCTAATTCCTAAACCGTTAGTCATAGACATATAGTTCCAATTACAAAAATGTTTTAAATCAGGTAAAGAAATATTTTAAAAGCGATTTGGGTCAATAAAAACATTTCTTAAAAAATTACGAAATTAAAATTTTTATACGGTCCCCCGGTCCTATAAGTTATATTTAGTAAAATTTTCCTATTACACTGACAAGTAAGAAAAAAAAAGTCCCATTCATATAACACAAAAATTGAGCGAGTTATGAAACTTTAAAAATACATGACTTAAGCCATTTTTCTGCTCTGAAAACAAATGGGTTCGGCTTGGCTTTGAGGGGTCACATACCAAGTGCTTAAAGTATTCGAAGATCTTATTTCATGTGTATCTACGCTTTGAAAAAAATTGCACAAGTATTACGATTGAGTTAATATTTATTAAGTTTCAGATTGGCTAAAATAACATATGTTTTATTTTGTCAGGATTGGAGACTGTTTCTTTTTTGATTTCTTTTAACAAAAATGTCAAATTATGTTATTTGTATAAGTTTTTATGTTACTTCAACGTTCCTATGTATGTTTTTCCAGTTCAAAATGTGTACTCGAACTTTAACTCACTTTCAAATATCCGATCGAGATTACATTTTACATACTGGCGCAAATCCGATAACAATCTAATATTATTATGATTTTCGGTGGTTACCATTTATGCCAGGGTTGGCAAATTTTTGACGCGTGACGGTTTTTATCGGATTTTACCATGGTTTTTATCGTCACGTCAAAAGCCTCTTTATCAAAAACTGCCGAAAACCCATTTTTTAGTAGTAGTTTGTTTTTACATTTTTTTTTCATTCTATCTTTAGTATTAAATTGTTTCACATGAAATATTCAATATTGAAAAAGCTCTGAAGTATATTTATCCGTCCAAGAAAAACAAAAAAGAATTGCATTAGAATAATATGTATACATCTCTGTTAGAAGATCAATAATCTTAAGCTATTTGGCATATTCAACAAAAATTATATTTTTTGAAGAAATCCTATAACCCATAAGTATAAGATTAAAAAGTATGCATAATTTTGGCAGAATGTAGTACACTGTTTAAAACTAAATAGCTTTTTCAGAAATTTCCTCAGAAGTAGGTTTTCTTAAAAGTGTTAAATCCAAATTGTCATCGATTATTTTTATTTCTAAATAGCAATAAATGAAATAAAATATATTTTAATAGTTGAAAATTACATACATCTTTTGGGAGAAAGGAATAAAACTTGTTCTTCAAAGTTAAATCTTGTAGAGATTAAAACTTGCAAATCAATATTAAACTTTAAACCATGTGAAAACTCAATTTAACTCTATTTTTGTTAAGTAGTTTATTTTAGTGTAGTTATTTCCTTAAACTAAATAAATAAATATTATTTTTAAGCAGGAATTTAGATCCCTAAAGATCCATTAATTAAAAAGTTAACTGCATTAAAAAATAAATAAAACATTTAAGAATCTTTCTAAATTTAATAATATTTTTAAAAGTAAAAGATTTTTATTCATACAGTCATATGTATGTAATAAAAATATGCAATGTGTTATTTCTTTCAATTCACTTTAAATAATGCCTAAATAATTTTAAGTAAAATGTATACAGGATATAAATAGTTTGTGTTTATGGTAGCTTTAATAAATTTTAATTTAATCCCCTTCACGGAGAGCATCTTTTACAGAATTTTTAATCTTTTATCACTGGTACTTTAAAACAGAAATTTTCGGCTAGATGAATCGAGAAAATGCCTTGATTAAATAAAGTAAAATTTACAATAAAAAATAACTGGTAGGAATAATCACGAGCGTATATGTGACACTCGTCTCCAAGAGCTTAAAAATATTTCATGACTATTCTGGTATAAATTTATATCTAAAAATATATAAGCTGAAATGGTCTGTTGGTTTATATATTTGCACTAAAATTTAAAAAAAAAAAAAAAAAAAAAAAAAGAGAAACTATAGTGTATATATATATAAATTCTAATTTGTTTTTTCTTTATTGCTTTGTTGTGTTAAATTTCAAATCTAAAAGCTTTCATCTGAAATCGGTTCTACAGGTTTGTAGAAAAATTTTATTAATTTAAAAATTTAAGATTCTGCTTATTGAAGTGAAAATGAAAATCACCATAATTGTACTATTTATGAAATATATAAGATATGCATTTTAAAATATCATATCTAAAAATATTCAAATTTATTCAATGACCGCAGTCCATGCTTGACATCTGTTGTCACACCATATAACATCATTTTTGCATCTCTAAAATAATTTTAATGTATTTTATTAAACATTTATATTGAATATTATTTAATAATTATAATAACCTTTTATTATCATTTAATATTAATGTTCATTGCTGTTAGTAGAATCTATATTAGTGGAGATTATGACAAATATTGTTCTTTCCTTTTACTCTTGTATTTTTAAATTTTTCCCATTTAGGAAATGCTCTTCTTTTAAATAAATTTAACAAAGTAATTGTGAATAATAATAACAAGAACAACAAGGAAAAAACAATCTACAAATGTATCATAGGCTACACTTACACTAAAAAAATTGGAGAAAAATCGAAAATGATTGGTTTTTTACGGAATAAACCGGTAAAAACACGGTTTTTACCACTGTCATGTCAAAAACCCAACCCTGATTTATGCTTATTTTACAGGATAACCCAAAAAATTTGGATAGATTGCCGCCAAGAAGTTTAAGAAAAAGTTTTATATTAGATGATACAAGACGGCGATTGTTGGTTTTTTAAACTTTTGTGTATTTTTTAGCACTGAATCCGAAAATTACCTTAATTTTTAACCATCATGTCTGGATATTTCGAAAATCATAAACTGTCAAATTTAAAGAATAACAAAAATCGGATACGATAAAGTAGCGGAGATGGCTGTGCTTTTTAAATTTTGATAATTGATTTTTACGTACTTTTTAGCACTGAATCTGAAAATGACCTTCCTTTTTAACCATCACGTTAGAATTTTTTTTGCAAATCGTAAATGTGTAAGTTAAAATATAGCGAAAATCTCATACTATAAAACATATGTAAAACTTTTTTTATTTTATTTTATTTAAAAATTTATTCAATATTTTTGCTTATCCTTGGTTTCCTACAGCTAAACAGCTGAGTGGTCCAATGAGATTAGGGAGGAGATTCAATTTTAATTCTGAACTTTTGAACTTTGAAATTTGCAATTTGCGAAAAATCCTGATGTTATGGTTTAAGAATGAAGGTCAAATTCGGATTCAGCGGTACAGAATACATAAGAATCAATTATCAAAAGCTAAAAAACCCAACATGACATAACCCAACTTTTGCAGGCTAGTGCAATCTAATAATATTTAAAAATACGTATCATTTTGTAAAGAATTGAGGCTGTTAATTTAGCCTCATTTTATTTAACAAAAATTCTGTTTTTCTTTCTTCTTAAATGTTTATTACAAATTGTATAATTTGCATTAATATGTCAGAATGACTAAAGATTTCAAATTTATATTGCAATGTTAATTTTACTTTCAGCCAATTTTTAATATATCTGACGAAATTATATTTAGACTAAATTTGTGAATGACCCCCAATTTGCAGCAAAAATTATGCTCCAACTTTAAACAGCTATTATTCGGTCAATTTTAATCGTAGCATAACAGGACTTTTTTGTATTACTTGTCAGTGTAAAAGGAAAATTTTACTAAATATAAGTTATAGGACCGGGGGACCGTATAAAAATTTAAATTTAGTAATTTTTTAAGAAATGTTTTTATTGATCGAAATCTCTTTTAAAATATTTCTTTAACTGATTTAAAACATTTGTGTAATTGGAACTATATGTCTATGACTAACGGTTTAGGAATTAGCCATTGGACACCGTTGAGACCAGATACCCTGTATATAGATAAAACAAAGTGATTGCAATACGTTGAGACCTTAAAAAAACACATCTGAATTAGGTTTTTCCTTCCAGATCCACTTTCAGTGACATCAATTGAGTAACAAATATGACAAGTAATTGAAGAATACTGCCACTGGCTCATCTACTAGAAATTCATTCATTAAAATAAAATGCTACAAGGTCGAAACTTTACTTGTCAAATTACAATTCCGAAAATATCATCGAAGAAGACTTTTTTAAAAGGTTGACGAGGAGAGTTTTTTAAAAAGACGGTTAAGAGGTTTTTTTTTTTTTTTGCTATAAAATGGATTATTTTAAAAACGTAACTTACCATATAATAAGATAGTTATGTTTGATTTCCCCATGCTTTTCAAGTGTCTTTATTCCTTACTTTCTTTTTCTAAGATAATATTTATGTAATTTATAATACCATAAACAATTCTGACAAGACGTAATTGTATATTAACTGATTGCCTGTCATTATACAGCTCATATTCAAAGTATTAGAATAATTGAGAAAAAATAATAAGAAAAAATTATTTTTAATTAATTTATTTTTGATACTTAGTAAATGCAATTAAATTTCTTATAAATTAAATCTGGAATGCTTAGATGAGATTTTAACATTTACAAAATATAAAATACAGTACAATAATTTAGATATACAACTTTCTGAAACACATCAAAATATTAGAATAAAATTTAGATTGGTTCAAAATATTAGAATATTTTATTTTACGCAATAATATTACCTTATACATATGAAGTAAATGGTAGTTAATATTTTGTAGCATCCCCTTTAGCTTTCATAATAGCGTACAATCGATATTGCATACTATATGCAAGGCGTTTACAAACATTTATATCAATATTAGCCCAAATAGACTTTATACGTGCCACTAACTCAGTTTTACTTGAAGGAGGATTTTTTTGGAGTTTTTTCTTCATTATATTCCATTAGTTTTCGATGGGTTGGGTTGGTTGGGTTGATTTTTGTCGGCCGATTATCTACTCTTGGGATATAGGTCCTATGGGGAGTGCCCTCCTTGGGGGTCTTTCTAAGGGAACCTAACCCGTATTTACGCATGGAAATCCAAGGTTTCGAAGAAAACCAAGTTTTCGATGGGATTAAGGTCTGGTGAGTTTGGTGGCCAAGGATGTACTTTAATGTTACGTTGGCGGAACCAATTCCTTGTTGACACAGACGTATGCAGTGGCGCTAAATCTTGTTGAAAGATGAAATCATCTTCAAATAAATCTTCTAATGATGGAATCATGTTAAATTCTAAAATTTCTTGATGTATCTGAGAGTTAACCTTTTCGTAGACGATGCATAACTTTCCAGGTCCTTCTGTACTCATGCAACCCCAAACCGTGACACTAGCAGCAAATTTTATGGAACGTTTAAGGCATTCTTTTTCAAATGCTTCTTGCTTCATTCTCCAAATTCGAATACCTTGATTATCATATGAAACACAAAACATACTTTCATCACTAAATAATATATTTTTTCAATCTTCTTCGCTCCTTAAACGTCTTTATTTACACAAATTATATCTTATACGCTTTTATTTTGCAGTCATGAGAGGTTTTGTTTTCGATACACGAGATTAAAACTTAAATTTATGGAGAAGTCATAATGTTGTCGATGTAGAAACTTTAACTCCTTCTTCTTTCCATTTTCGGTGCAAGAATTGCACACCTTTAAAACGGTTTTCTTAACTATACGCTTCAGTTTCCTGTCATCTCTAGCAGATATTTTTGGTTTTCGGCCGCCATTTCGGCGATTATTTTGAAATTTTCCATTTTTTTTAACATTGTGTTAGTATTTTACTAACGCTTGGTTGCGAACAGTGTAAATAATTCGCTATATAACATTTATTTTTACCGTGCCGCTACAAATTAACCATATGAAGTTTAATAGATTCAGAAATATTACTCACACGACCCATTTTAAGACGAAAAAGCAAACAAGCTGCAAAAAGGATACTGATTTTAAACAAAATCATCTGAATTTAATCAGTGATGCCACCAGTTATGAGTTGGTGATAATTAAATGAGAATTAATGTGAAATATTCCAATATTTTGAACCACTTGAATAAATTTTCTAATATTTTGAATTTTCAAAATATTTTTTTTTTTCAATTAATCTTTTCAAAAATGATATTAATTTTACGATAATAAATAAGTTTAATCAACAACAAGTTCTTAATACAAATATCGTTTGCATAATTGCATTAAAAGACATTAAATTACTAAACGATATTTTCAATTTGCAAAAATGTAATTATTCTAATATGCTGAATATGAGCTGTAGAAAGTTGTATTTGTTAAAACATTTTTTTGAAAGCAAATAGAGAAATTAAAATGAATTGGAAGTAAAGAGTAGTAAATTTGCATACGGAAGTAAAATTTTTCAGGGGGCACTGTTCCCTGAACCTCAAGTTATCTAATTAACTTTACGTTGTCAATATATATATATATATATATATATATATATATATATATAATATTGTTTCAAGTGTATCTACGTGTGCATTTTACACTACAATTTGATTAACATAAGCATCTCGTTGGAAAAGAAATTTGATCTTAACCTATTAACAATATAAGCATACAACAAATCAACACCTTGTAATAATGTACTAACTTTAGTTGCTAAAAGGTGTAAATTAAAACTTTAAAACAGTAAAAATAGGTTTATTCAACTGTTTACATGTTTCGACTCTACCCGAGTTATTTTCAAAACATATAAAAATATTCTGAAAGTGCACGTCTATGAAACGCCATCATTCAATTTTTCATGTTATGCACGATATTTTTTTTTAGTTTACTTGGATGTTTATTTTCTATTTTCGTACCTATTGAGTAGCTCAAGCCATAATTTTGGTAAGTTAAATGATGTTGCATCGTTACATATCGAATTTTTGCGGGTTACAATCTCTATGGTTTCTCTTATAACGGATGGATTGTATAGAATAGTGGAAAAAGGAATCTTACTATCACTGAAATTTATTTAGATGGTTTCTACTTGATATAATCTTGCTAGGGCTGTGATTTTCCTATTATATTTAACATCAGCTACATGCTCCTTTTTTCTATATTTGAATTTCCTGCTAGTCATACCAATATACACTGCTCAAAAAAATTAGGGGAGCAAGCAAAAAAGTGAAGAGAGCAATACAAGACAGCCATGTATGAACATAAAATGGATAGTACAGGTGTATCAATGCGCAATATAGAAAAAAAGACGCAAAAAATTGTAAGGGAGCTTTTATTGTTTGAAAAGATGGTAAGAACATGAAAAGATGGTTCAGGGCAACAATTTGGTTTCATGTAAATGATAAAAAAAAAGTATTGTTTAGAAATGATGCAAGATTTTTAATATGGCATGTGGTCTCCTCGAACAGCTAAGACTGCTGCACACCTGTTTTCCATGGATGCGATAAGGTTATCGATAAGACTTTGGCGAATACTGTTCCACTGCTCAAGAATAGCAATCTCCAAGTCCCGGACAGTAAAAGGAGGCCTTGGTCTCGCAGCAATGCGTCATCTGACTATGTCCCAAACATGCTCGATTGGATTTAGGTCAGGAGAGCATGCTGGTCATTCCATACGCTGTATTGTTTTAGCTTCAAGCATATTTTCTACAAGACGAACTGAATGAGGTCTGGCATTATCATGCATAGAAAAAAAAAGAAATCACTAATTGCTGCAACATAAAACACAACATGAGGTCTCAGTATCTCGTCTGTATAAACTCGGACCGTTAAAGTTCCTTTCCGAATGATATGCAGGCCCTACGTCCACCTATGCTGATTCCAGCCCGTAGCATCAACCACCTCGTCTGTAATGTGATCCTTCACGAACGAATGTGGGATTATTTTGAGTGCCTCTGTCTCTCCATACCAAAACACATCAGATGTCACATCCATACTGAATCGGGACTCGTCTGTAAACAGAATTTGGCTCCAATAACGTTGCCTCCAATCTCAATGTTCAGTTGCTCACCTTCTTTGGGCCGCACGGTTGCTTGAGATCAACGGAATACAGACCATTGGCTTACGTGTATAGAGTCCACACTGATGAAGCCTATTTCGGACTGTTTGACTGGACACTCTTCGTCCTGTGGCCAAGAACAACTGTGTTTGCAGCAGAGTAGCATTGCCTGCTCCGTCTCGACGAGCTGTTAATAGGATATATCGGTCATCAGTTTCTGTCGTTAGCACATGACCGACCTTGCCCCTTGTCGATGTCTACCTGTCCACGTGTCTTGGAATCGATTCCACAGCCTTGAAATTACACTTCTTGGGACCCCAACAGCATCCGCTACACTGCGTTGTTTTTCCCCAGATTCAACTGTGCCGATAACACACCAATCTATGGATTTCGTTAAATCATATTGTTGTGACATTTTCAAGTCACTTTTTCTCAAAACACAAGTTGAGCAATTGAATTTTACAACTGAGGCAGTGAAACAGACGTTTCTGCAAAATCCCGATTTCTACACTTATCTCCTTTTTTCTACTTTTTGGCGTCATAAACTTTAATTTGCATGTGAATTTTTTTTAATCTGTTTTCTACTACGCTTTAAATTATGGATGTTTCATTTTACGTTACTTATCGGTGTAAATATTTGCGTAATTTTGTTAAAACCACATGCTCTCCTAATTATTTTGAGTAGTGTAGTAATTATTTGATTAGTCTGCTCTAATAAATGGTATTTCATATATTCCTGAATAATTCTCAAAATCAGTTGGGTCAATTTCAGTGCAAATAATATTCTTTAATTTCGGAGGTGATTTGGCAATTAAGCAGATAATGAAACGCTTTATTTTAATTTCTCAAATAACCTTGGAAAATACTCAACAGCATAAAGTTTGTCTTTTTGCGAATCAAATTTATGTTCAAGTTTATTGAAATTGGCAATATCCACGATTAATTTGTTAATATGCTGGACTTTAAAACCATTTTTATGAGTAATTCTTCGAATGTTATCTAATTCGTTATCCAAATTATTTTCAGTACATACTAGAATTATACTACTAGTACTCTTATGAAAAATCTACCGGTTGAAATTTTATACTTAAATGGAAAACATGCATTATATGGTATGGTAGCTTGTTTAGCTATGCTTTTACTAAAAGCAGATCTGTCCATGTTAATGTTAACACTATATGAGGTGTTCAGAAGACAATCCGGATATCTCCATTTTAAGTGGCGTTTTTTTAAACAAAGGAACATTGGAAATTTTCTATATATATTTATACAGTGTAAAAAGTTACCCTTGATTAAAAGAAAATGAGTTCAATCAAAATATTCGGAGAAAAAATATTATATAGATGCAATATTTTTATAGTTACTATAACTTTAACTGTTTATACTGAATATTTTCATTTGATGGAGTTAATCGATTTGTGCCCTGAACGGCTCATATAAAGGAATAGAAGACTTTTGTTATGCTCAATTTCCATAGTGAATTTAATATTATTGTCCATTGAATTTAGATCATATGACTCGAAAAATTATGACCAAAATTATGGCTCGAGCTACACAATGGTTACGAAAATGAAATAAATAAAGGAAAAAAAAATAAACAAGTGAAATAAATAAATAACGTGCGCAATATGAAAGATTGAATAATAGCGTTTCACAGACCGTGGAATTTTAGAATATTTTTTTTTATTTGTTTTGAAAATGACTCGGGTAGATTCGAAACATATAAACAGTTGAATAAGCCCATTTTTACTGTTTTAAAACTTATACTTACTTAAAACTTAAACTTTTATCAATCAAAACTAGTATACTCTTAACAATGCTTACTTACCTTTCAACCACGAAACATGGCAATTTTTCACATCCTACTATACTATCCTGAATGTGCCAGTGATGTCTTCTTTAAGGGTGTTCTCAAATCCAAAAGAGCAACTTTCTGACATAAGTTTTAATTTATTTTTGTTCGAAAATGCATGAAACTAGCTGGTGTTGTTGTTCAGAAACTATGTGATTGAGCTGTTTTTCCCATTTTTTTTGTAAACGCAATAGATCTTTAGAAAAGAGTGTCAAAGTAGACGATTTGAACCGAATTTCCGCGCGAAGGAAGAAAAAGCACTCAAGAGCGGGTGAAAAACGTGTTTGTCAAGTGATCCAAAACGCTTATGACTCAAGACTGGGTAACTGATTGATCAGAAAATGGAAAAAACAGTTCAATTCCCAATTGCTCCCATTGCCAGGCTTTCCAATTTTATATCTTTCCGTTAAAAAATGAATTTGTAAATGTGTAAAAACGTTTTGCGCTTCTTGAGCAGAGCAGTTAAGAACAGCCTTAAGGAATCTTCCTTTCAGGCAGTTCTTTATTAAGATTTATAATTATTTTTTTCAAAAAAATATTTGTATTACTTTGGTAGTTCGATACTAGCCCGGCACGGACGGGGTGGTTGTGAAAGGTTTTCAGGGTTTTCCTTGTACGAGAACGATAATTCGGGTAACTTTATCTTCGAAAGTCTTCCATGAAGCCACCCCTCCCATAACAATATGTACTTAACGTGCCCGATATTTAGCAAAACTTCTCCTCCTTCTCTATTCTATGAACACAGTTTAAGTAATTTTGCAGTCATACTTCCCACTGCGAGTTAAAAACTAATTGTAGCAATAGAAACAAATCGAAATATCCTGAAAATCTTTAATGGTCATGAACATTTTAGTAATAGAATCCCTACAAAAAGGAGAGTTTGTGTTTTGTAAGGCGGAGTATTTGTAAAGAAGATAATAAAATAAATAAAACATCAAAACTTAAAAAAATAAAATAAAATAAAATTTTTAGAATGGAGATATTTTTAGATTACATTCTTTCCGTTTTTACTTTGGTTTCACAAATTCATATTAATGGTGTTCAAATACGTGCACTTTAAAGAAGATTCAAAGTTTTACATTAAAAGATTTTTGAGAATAGGCATACGTACGAAAATCTTTAGACCTTACTCAGATAAATAAAGGATTTGATCTTGCCAATAACTATTTAGTATCGAAAAATCCTGTTGGTATGGAAGACAAAAATAGTGAAATGTATATCACTGTTATAGAAATCAATGTCTTTCATAGGTATCGAATCGGTATCACTCAGCCCAGTGATTGGCATGGAACACAAAACGAGAAGCTTGGACCGATGGTCGCTCGTGGGGCTCGATGCTAGCCGTGCTTTGTGGATTGTTTTCAGGGTCTTCCTTGTACGAGAACGATAATCTAGGTCACTTTACCATCGAAAGTCTTCCATGAAACCAATATGTACTTAACATGCCCGATGTTTAACAAAACTTCTCCTCCTTCTCTATATCGAAACAAATTAATACACTATACGGCGAAAGGTGACCGGCCGCTTGCGATTTTAGACGTTTTGTTAAATATCTAGAAAACTGCACGAGGAATTATCCTGAAATTCCAGGTGAGTAAACAGAATAGTACAGGTCATACATTTCCGTGAGGATTTTTTCCCGAAACCCCATAGGGGACCGTCGACAAATTGAAAAAGAACTAATATCTTTTGGATAACGCTGTAAAAACTAATGTAGCAAAAGCGTGCAAACTGTAGCTTATGATCAAGTGCGATATTGTAATAAACTGTGTTCATTTTTATGAGGATAGCATGTATACTCGTACGGAGAAATTAAAGTTTTTATAAAAAGAGTCCCAAATTTTGCCACGTTTTTTCCTTATAATTTGTAGAGTTCTTAATATAAAAAAAGTTCTTTTCAGAAAATATGACAAACAACATTGTGCACATTACACTGCAATCAGAATGAAAAAATAATAAAAATTGTAGGAAAAATGAGCACGTTCATTAGCTAATGATTCACTGCGCATGCCCGAATGTAATCAAAATATAATTTGCATAATATGTTAGGTAAATATATAGAACAACTTTTGTGAAAGTCTTAAAACATAGTTTGAAAAGTCTGAAAATTGTCGTTGATAGAATAAGCTCAAAATCCGTTATTCCCAAAAGGAAACAAAAAGATGAGGGGTTGTATCCAAATACAGTAGTGCGTGCAATATTCTGTATGCTATATTGACACTAATCAATGGATATAGGGATACAGCCCCTCATCTTTTTGCTTCATTTTGGGAACAACAGATTTTTAGCTTATTCTATCAACGATAATTTTCAGAATTTTCAAGCTATGTTTTTGAGACTTTTACAAACGTTGCTCTATACATTTAGCTAACACATTATGCACATTATATTTTGATTGCATTCGCGCATGCGCAGTGAATCACTATTTAGTAAACCTGCTCATTTTTCATATAATTTTTATTATTTTTTAAATTCTGATTGCAGGGTATTGTGTACAATAATGTTTGTCATATTTTTTGAAAAGAACTTTTTTATATTAAGAACTCTTCAAATTATCAGCAAAAAACTTGGCAAAATTTGAGACTGTTTTTATGAAAACCTGAATTTCTTTTCGAATATACAAGCTATCCTCATACAAATGAACACAGATTATTACAATAAACCACTTAATCATAATCTACAGTTTGAACGCTTTTGCTAAATTAGTTTTTACAGCGTTATCCAAGAAATATTCATTCTTTTTTCAACTTGTTGACGGCCCCCTATGGGGTTCCGGAAAAAATCTTCGCGGAAATGTATGACCTGTACTATTTTGTTTACACACCTGGATTTTCAAGTTAATTCCTATTGTATTTTTATAGACATTTAACAAAACGTCAAAAATCGCAAGTGGCCGGTCACCTTTGTCCATATAGTGTGTAAAATCAGATTCTCGAAACAGCATTATAAAACTCCAAAACCTCACAAAGTTAATTATTAACATTTTCTTCACCATCTGTGTCATATTAGCTAATTTTTATCCTCGTACCATAGTACGAAATAACGCTTCTTGTTATTACAGTCACAGCGCACGACAAAGCAACAACTTTGTAAAACTACACGAACTTGTATAATCAAAGTTTTCCGATTCTTGCTTCCAATATTTAATAAAAAGTATGTTTTACGAGTATGAAACATACATGAAGTTCCTATACTGTCCATGACACCTACGAACATTAAGTTGATAAGCATTGATGATAGTTGTGATTATTGTCCGTACTATTTATATATGGCAATGTAGTGCGACGCTATTATTTAAAGTTTCATAATTCTTACACATCAACGTCAGCCGAAACGGATTTACGTTTTAAAGTCGATTATTTGCATACTTTCAATGACACAAGCGACATTACTCAACTGAATTTACACAACATTTTAATATTAACGAAAGAAATATCACTCTTAAATACAGGACATTGGGGCGAAATATTAGCCAAAAATTCTGCCATTTGGACGTAATTATGATAATTTTTGTTCAGTTTTATGAATGAAAATGTACGTTTAAGCATTCTGCCGCCGTGTATGAGACTTAACTTCACATGGAAATTGACTGATTTGAGTATCAGAAATTTAAAGATACATTCATATGATCATTTTTAATGCTGGTATTTTTTATTTATTTATGAACGTCTTCATCAGAACAATATGACTAATTGCATAACTGTTGTTTTCCCCAATTCGAAAAAAAAAATAAAATCAGAATAAAAGACCAAATGCAAGGTATGTTCAGCCAATAGCCACGAACCAGATAGATGGCGATTCATTCATGATGGATTGATTCATGGATTTTTATGGCTTGCAGCTTGTAGTTTGACACTTCTGCTACAAAAGAAACTTGGCTGTTGACCTTCTTTAAAAAGAACTTTTTAAATTAAATACTACCTTAGTTAATTATGCTCCTCAGAAACTAGTTGTAAAAGTATACCAGCTACTTTATTCCATGGAATTTTAAATCATTCCAGAACTCAGGTCTAGATGTTAATCATGTTGGCTGTAGGCGAATTAATCAAAGCTTAAAATATTCTTCTTTTTAAATTATCTCATTCGTTGGGTTTTGAAAATATGCATGTAGAATAAAATTTTACTAATAAGGGAACTTAATGGAAAAATTAAATTACATTTTCCCAAAAGTGAAGAGAAATTACAACTAGTTCGACACTCACATCATTATGCGATAACATTCTTCAAAATGCTAAATTACAATGTTTAAGATGATGACTATAAGTTAAGTACATGGGTTTAATTGGAATGTGTAGTAGCTACATTTTTTTCCTTTGTATTCAAAGACATTTATTTATTCAAAAATGCCTTTTTAATATTTTTTAGAATGCCAATTAACATAAAAGGTAAAAAGCTGAGTATGCATTTTAAATTGAAAGAGAGATAATTCCGCACATTAAGACATTGAGTTATGTCGGAATCCTTCATTAATGAAAATGTATAAAGTAAAGCTAAAAATTTAAATTCTAGAATAATTACATTTATATAGAAATAAGCGTTTTGTTTAAGTATTTATTTCGTAACAAATAAAAAAAGTCCTTCCGGCCAGTGCCGGGAGGAAGAGGTAGCTTTCATAATCCTTATTTAAAAAAAGCCAACTTATATCATGCAAACACACGAAGCTCAATTTAGTGGAAACCGAATATAGGAGATTCAATACTAATTTTTATCAATATAATGAATGAGAATTTCGCGAAATTAGTCAGCTTTATCCAAGCTGCTTTTCTTTAAAGTAACTTATATTTGGCTGCCAAATTCGGCAATTTCTTAAAGTGCCTGTCATTTTAAGACAACATGGTGGATGAGGCTAAGCAGTGAACTTGGTCGAGACCTTAGTAATTGCTGTGCACATGCTCACTCACATCGTAATCGGTTAATATATAGGAGTGCTGTCGCATGCAAAAAATCAGATTTTTCAAAATGTCACCCACAATAGAAATTGAAACTGCTATATCTGAGCCATTTTTTAAGGTAAAGACAAACAAAAAATGCCCCTGAATCCTTATATCAAGATCAAATACTTAAGAAAGAAACCTTTTTCAATTTCTAATTTTTTTGCACCTCACTTTAAATGTATATATATTTTTTAATTTAATGGCCGCCATTTTGAAACAAGATGGCTGATGAATTTGGCCAGCGAACTTGGTCGAGGTGTTGATGTATACTATCCACATGCCTTCTTACATCGAAATAGGCGAATACGTGTGTTATCGCGAGACAAATACAAGATCGTTTCAAAATGTTAGCCATGCTAGAAATTCAAAGTGCTATAAATCAACCATTTTTTAAGATATCAACAAAAGAACAAATTTTCAGAAACAAAAACTGCTCCTGAATCTTTGTATCAAGACCAAACACATAAAAAAAATCTTTTTCATTTTCCAATTTTTTAATACCTCATTTTGAATTTTAAATTTAATTTTTTTAAATGGCAACCCTTTTGAAACAAGATGGCGAATGAAGCGAGCCAACGAACTCGGTCGAGACATTGGTATGTACTATGTACAGACCAAGTTACATCCAAATAGGTTCATAAATACGCCTGTTATCGCGTGACAAAAATCAGGTCGTTTTAAAATGTCAGCCACAAGAGAAATTCAAAATGATTTTACTCAGCCATTTTTTTTTAGATATAGACGAAAGAAAAACTGTTCCGGAATCTTTGTATTAAGGTCAAACACATACAAAAAAAAATCTTTTTCATTTTCCAATTTTTTGGTATCTCATTTAAATTTTTTTATTATTTAATTTTTTTAAATGGCCGCCATTTTGAAACAAGATGGCGGATGAAGCTGGCCAACGAAATCGGTCGAGATATTTGTATGTACTATGTACACACCAAGGTACATCCAAGTCGGTTCATAAATACGCCTGTTATTACGTGAGAAAAATCAGGACGTTTCAAAATGTCAGCCACGCTAGAAATTCAAAATGCTATAACTCAGCCATTTCTTAAGATATAGACGAAACAAAAACTGATCCCGAATCTTTTTATCAAGGTCAAACACATAAGAAGAAAATATTTTTTCAATTTTCAATTTTTGGTACCACAATTCAAATTTAAATTTTTCTTAAAAATTTAAATGCCCGCCATTTTTAAACAAGATGGCGGGTGAAGCTGGCCAACGAACCCGGTCGAGACATTGGTATGTACTATGCATAAACGAAGTTACATCCAAATCGGTTCATAAATACGCCTTTTATCGCGTGACAAAATTCAGGACGTTTCAAAATGTCAGCCACGCTAGAATTTCAAAATGCTATAACTCAGCCATTTTTTAAGATATAGACGAAACAAAAACTGCTCCAAAATCTTTGTATAAAGGTCAAATACATAAGAAAAAAATATTTTTCCATTTTCAATTTTTTGGTACCACATTTCAAATTTTAAATTTGTAAAAATTTTTTAAATGGCCGCCATTTTGAAACAAAATGGCGGATGAAGCTGGCCAACAAACTCGGTCGAGACATTCGTATGTACTATGTACACACCGAATTACATCCAGATCGGTTCATAAATACGCCTTTTATCGCGTGACAAAATTCAGGACGTTTCAAAATGTCAGCCACGCTAGAATTTCAAAATGCTATAACTCAGCCATTTTTTAAGATATAGACGAAACAAAAACTGCTCCAAAATCTTTGTATAAAGGTCAAATACATAAGAAAAAAATATTTTTCCATTTTCAATTTTTTGGTACCACATTTCAAATTTTAAATTTGTAAAAATTTTTTAAATGGCCGCCATTTTGAAACAAAATGGCGGATGAAGCTGGCCAACAAACTCGGTCGAGACATTCGTATGTACTATGTACACACCGAATTACATCCAGATCGGTTCATAAATACGGGAGTTACAGTGTGACATAGGTCAGATATATATATATATATATATATATATATATCAATTTTGAACGGAGGGTGGTTTCGGGGTCTGGGGGTCATGATCGATGTAAATATACCAAAATTTTTTGAAATCGCTTTCCTCCGAACGGCTGCAATAGGTAGCTTTTTTGTAAAGAAAGTTACCTAATACCATTCATCCTGAGTATATTACTTTAAATCTTACTGTCTACAGCATTTTTATGTTCCATTTTATTTCATTATTATAGCTTTATTTTAAAGACGTTCACGGAAATTAAAAGCTATTGAACTAATATGTCAAATTTTAATTCCTTAAAAGGCGTACACCCAACAGTGCGAAAAAGTGTCCAAGCTGGGACTCGAACCCGGGTGATCGGTATAGCACACCGATGACCCGGTGTGCTATAACGGGTCATCGATTTAAAATTTGATGGACTTTGAAATTAAATCGTAATTTTCAGTATTCATTAAGACTTTCTAGGATTTGTAGAAGATAAATTAATGATTGAAAATGATAATCATATATTGAATTTTATTCAAAAAGTTTAAATTTATAAATCGAAGTAACTCCCTGTCTCATTTACGGCTAACCATATTAAATAAAAATATTAACGAATTCTCTCAATATCTTGCATATTTTTTAATGATATTTAAAATTTAGGAATAAAAAAATTATGAATGTGTTACGCATATAAATGTAGTATATGTAGATGACACAATTTTTCTCGTTACTTATCAAGAGATTTCGAGAACTGAACTCAGTAACCTGTTGTGAAAATAAGCATGTGAATTGTGTAATGTGAATATAGTAGGGTCAGCGTACCAGTATCATTTAGTGGAATATTCTTCAAGTTTCATTTTTTTTAATGCAGTTATTGGTATATAACCGTATATAGACTTTTAAAAATACTAATTAAAGTATAAGGATTGATAATCCGAAATCATTTTTCCGTTTACTTTTCCAGAATTTAAATTATTTAGACATTTAGAGTATTGGTTCGAAATCGAGATTGTATCAGTAAGTCACCACTTCTTTTTCTGCGTAAAAATCAAAATATGAATTTCCGTATTAAAAACTGCCACTAAAAGACGTGTATTGTAGAATATCGTTACAACGAATATCACTTTAACGAATTTTTCAGTTTAACGAATATAATTTGGATTAGAAAAAAATCCTACACATTACCATTATAAATTAATTCCCTTTAACGAATTTCAGATTAACAATTTTTTTTAATTAACAGAATTATTGAAGTCTTAAAAAGAATACTTACTTTAGTTTAACGTACACCGAGTTTGCAAGAAAACAATCTTTATCGAAAAATGATAATTCCGAAAGAAAACGTTTTTTTATTATTTTCATTGCCCCACGATCTTCAAATTTCCTAAGCTCTTGGTTTCTTCTGTTTGCCTTACATTCTTTTAAAATATATACAGGGTGATTCATAAATATAGAAACAATAGGTTATTTCCTTAAATATTGCTCCTAGACCCATACTTCCAATTGCAAAGTTTCTTAAAAAAAGGTGCAAAATTTAATGACATAAGTTGCAACTCCATGGGGTGTCTATTTGAAAAAAAAAAATACGAAAATTAAATTTTTATACGGGACCTATAGTGTAAAAATTCCAATCAGGAAAACTTTCTTTATCCATTCCTGAATTAAACACAAAAAATTGCATCTTCATATCTGAAATACTCGCAGAGTTATGGCCGTTTAAATAATTCATCAGGTTTTAAGGGATTAGACACAAATTGAAATGCGTGCAATCCAAGAAACAATGTTACTTTAAGAGTTCTAGGAAACATGTAAAAAATATATTTGTTGAGTTTGAATTTTGATTTTTTTTCTTTTTTTGTGATGGTTAACCATATAATTTGCAAACAAAATCACATCCTAATATTTCTCATAAAGTTTTTAAAAAATTTAAATGATTAGTACTTTTTTGAGCGGATTTAATTTAAAATTTGTATAACATGAAACATTATAAAACGGATTTAATTTTTTTTCTTTTAATTAAAAAGAAAAGTAAAATTTTAGTTTTGTTTCAGGATTTTTTTAAATATTAATTTTAAAAATATTAAAAATATTTATTATTTTTTAAAAAATCATATTTTAAAAAGTAATTTTTTTTTTCAAATTTGCCGAAACAAAATTAGTGTAAAATAAAAAAAAAAGACATGATTCAAGTTTGCATCTTTTTTATTTATGATTCTTGACTTATAATAATTTAAAGACGAGAAATGGTAAAAAGAAAAAAAAAAAAGAAAAGAAAAAAAAAACGTCATGCAGAAAAACACATTTAAAGTTTTAAACATTGATTAGCTCCTAATAAAATGTGTAAATACTTTTTTAAAAATTGCACGTGAAAAAGTAACTTCTTTCAGTAGCTTAAACTTCCGATTCAGTTTAACTTTTGCAGCTTCCACCTCTTTTTTGTACTATTTAAATGTCCATAAATAAATGTTAAATGTGTAATTTGAAACAATGCTTTTTGCAAGATGCCGATTAAGAGTTTTTCATAATTTTAGCCCTCACAAATTCAGGCTTTTTATCGTGCCGGCGAGGCCGTTAAAACAGTCTGTATTCAAGGGCCTGGCCAAACACGGGATTGGCGACTTTTTTCTGAAGACTCGGCCAGGCCGGGCCTTACGTATTTTTTCATATCGAACCGGGTGTTGGTGTGATTTATGACGGCCAATTATCTACACGAGGGATATGGGCCCGAAGGGGGGGGGGGACTGCCGCAGAGGTCTTTGTAAGGGAACCTAACACGTGTTTACGCAAGGATATCCAAGGTTCGAAAAAAACAACTGAAAACTCCGGACGATTGGGCCGAACGGCGCGATTGGGCTCGAACCCAGCACTTCCCGTATACCACCTTTGAGAGCAGAACCTCTCAGCCACTGGTTATGCCGAACCTAGACTGGCTTCCTTATTCCTAGGTGTCCCCTGGGCGAAATTTTCAGTCCCGGTCTAGAGACAATCCGCATTAAAATCATTATCTCTGACTGACCTAATCCGTGCAAAAATAACTAAAATTTGCCTCAGCCCAAAAACTTTTACAACAAATGCACATTATTTTAAATGGGCATTATTTTACAATAAAACTTAAAAAATTATTTTTTTTAAAGGATAGTAGATTTTAAGGTAAAAAAATTAAAATACACTAAAACTAGTGAAAAAAATCTTCCTATGACGGAGTCCTTTCTTAAATGGAAAAATCAGTTGATCCATGGAAAATGAATATAATAATACCTGAGAAAAAAGAGACTACATTTACAACTCCTAAAAAGGGAACTTGTCTATAACGCTTTTTTTTTTCCCCTATGTGATTCTATCTTAAAAGATTTTACTTTATAGCATTTTTCATTGTCTCCAACACATGGAATATGGATCAACGATATTAAAGGAGAAGTGAATCATTTACATATAAATAGAGATTCATTAATAAAAAAAAATAATCACAGCTTTTGGCGCTTCTTTAAAAATAAAAATTATAAACACGAAAAAAGAAAAAATATAATAAGTATTTTTGGTCAGAAATCCTCCATACGAAACAACTATTAACCATATCGATGTAAAAAAATATGTAGAAATTGAGTCAAACCTGGCCAGGCTACGATTTGAATTTTTTTTCCAGGCAGGGCCGAACTTTTTTTCCTATGGGTCGGTTTGGGACCGGACCTAGATATTTTGACCCGTGCAGACCTCTAGTGCAGACCACCAGCATACTTTGAAAACAGGTTTAACGTAAAATCTATACACTGCCTATTTTATGTCCAAAGGAGAGGCACTGTCTTATATCGACTTTTAATAATGTACAATTTGTGAATGATCCCCATCTTGCATTCAGATTGAGTCAAAAACTCGTCTCTCAGAGGCACGGATAAATGGTTTAGGTCACGAATTTTGGCTTTTGATATCTCTGCGAATTTTGAAGATATCGAGTTGAATTTTTTTTGTGTTTAATTCAGGAATGGATAAGAAAAATTTTCCTAATTGGAAAATTTATTCTATGGGGGCCGTATAAAAATTTATTTTTTGTATTTTATCATATAGACCCCCCATGGAGTTCAAACTTATCTCATCAAATTTTGCACCTTTTTTTATGAAACTTTGCAATTGGAAGTATGTGCCTAGGGGCAATATTTAAGGAGATAGCCTATTGTTTCGATATTTATGAATAACCCTGTATAGGAAGTCCAGAGAATTTATTTTTGCAGTATTCCCTTACCTTCGCATTTGGCAATAAATAGCTGTATCTATAATCTAATTTCTAATCTGTAACAAATTATATTGGGAGATAAGGGGTCTCAGGACTCTTAAAGCATCAAATTTTTCGAAACTTTAAATTTCTTTAGATGTTAAACTCCTATTTTTTCTGAACATTTTGATTTAATTATTTCCTTGAAATTCTCATTAGAACAGAAGTTATGGCTTTTAGAATTACACCCTCTCAATAGATGAAGCGGCATTTCCGAACATTTGAAATCATTTTTCTCCAAATGATGTTTTTGGGCATAACACGCAAGATATCTCAAAAAATTCTGAATATTTGTTCATGAAAATTTCAAAACATATGTTTCATGTTAGTCTGTATAAACTGAACCTAAAATTTCATTTTTATTGTTAAAAAAATATTTTTTTAGGTCATTATATTGTTGAAATTTTAAAAATTTTGCATTAGCTGAATACAACTTTGTATTAAAAATATGAAAATGCTTTAAATACAAATTTATTTAGGTTTAGAGTAATTATTATAACCTGAAGTATAATTAGACACAAAAAATGTCATTTTAGTTGCAAAATTTATTTTATAATCCTGCGCGTAATCTGTTATACCAATTTTCTTCTCGACAAATGCCTGGCAGTTTGGAGCCCTCTCCTCTGTAAATACTAATTCTGCATCTTGCAATTTTTTAAATACATGAAATGAAAGACCATACGTATATCTTTCATCTTCAATAAAAATTGTATTATTAAATCATATACATTTTAAGATATTAAATGTTGAAAATGGTCTTTTTTTTTCATTTTTTCCAATTTTAAGACTCCTGAGACCCTTTAATTTTTTTTTTTTTTTTAATGGTGGAAAACAGGAAAAGAAAGCAATTTCCATTAAAAGAAAAAAAAAGTAATAATATACAATCAGTAAGCGCTCCAAGAATGCAGGTAAATGTTGCGACAGTTTGTGTTCTAAGATCAAAAGACTCTTTGTCGCACATGGGAAATTAAAAATTCTTTATCCCAGAAAAAAATGTGCCGGACGTGTTTTATACAACATTGAAAAATATTGAAGCCAAAATCAATGTCAATTTATTACTGGAATGCCTACGCGGGGTGTGATGTTCATGTTTTTATGCTGAAACGATAGCTAAGCTTAAACGAAATAAGAAGAAAGTATACATAAAAAATAGAGAGCAATAATATAGAAGATTTTGCTTAGAGAAGATTGTTATTAACTTTAGAAAAAAGAAATTCCTTATTGTAATAACAATAATAATTAAAAGTTACATTAATGGTATGTATAAGTGTAAATCTTTCAGCTCTCATGCATGTCAGATAAATTATAACTTATTTATAGTTACGACTAAAATCTTGAAATTTCATGAATTTAATAATTATAACAAATAGGTTCGTAATAACATACTGTATATTTAATCTGTATTTACATGTTTGCAGAAAATTAATATATAAATTTAGTAATATTATATAATTTTATTTAATGTTAATCCGAATTTTTTTTTTTTTTTTTTTTTTTTTTTTTTTTAAGCAGTCATATTGGAATTTCGCATTAACGAATTTTTCAGAATAACGAACTGAATCGGTGGTCCCCAGAAATTCGTTGTAACGAGATTTTATTGTGTACTGGGTGATCTAAAAGTAAGAAAACATTTTAAAACACAACAATTCACCAACTAATAAAAATAGAAAACTGAAAATTTTTCTTATTGTTCGGCACTAACATCCAAGCACATCTTTAGCTGCAATTAGCATTATAATTTGTAAAAATGTAAACATTAAATTTAAAAATTCAAAAAACCCGACTGCGTAAAAAGCGAAATACTTAATTATTTCTCATCTATGTGAAACAATTTTTTATATTACTTATCTATTTGTTTACTTGTATTGATGACTTTTAAGTTGTGTTTAATTGTTAGTTCCTATCTATAAACACTGTTTTGATGAGGCCTATAGATGTCTATGAAGGTTAGAGTTGCAGTAAAGCTAGAGATCCACAATACATACACAACTTCCAGGTTCTATAATATTTTAACGGAGCTTCTGACTGTAAAATAGTCAATGAAACATCGTCTTCATTTTGAAAGACGTATCCAATGATATGCCACGGGTGCGTAAATATTTTTTTCGTCTCTACCGCCATTTTGTATTTTGCGGCCGCCATTTTGAATTTATAAAAAACTAAACCTAGTCTATAACCATAGGGCCGTTAAGACGAATCGATAGAGACATCATTCATTAAAATCCATCCAGTCGTTGACATGTTTTGAAGGTATAACGAAATCCACATACTCAGATACGCGTGAAACACATAACCCTTCTTGGCAGTCGGGTAAAAAACACTGCTTTGGATGTTACATACATTTTCTAACAACCAAAATTAGAATATCTTCCCCATTATTCTTGTTTTCTAGACTTTTTATATTTCACTGATCAGTTATTGGTACACTTACTCTGTTTTCAATGAAATCATTGTTGATTTGTTGTGAGTTGTTTTCTGATAAGACAAGAAACACGCGTATAATATTCATTAACTACTTTTTTCCAACTAACAAAATGTTATTCAAATATTCAGCATCACTGAAGATAATAACTCTATTTTGCATGCGAAATTATGAAAATTTTAGATTAATGCATAATATTTTATTCTCTTGTTTTTTCCTTTTTGAATTTTTAACCCATTATTTATCCTATAATATGGAAAATAATGAGTGAAAAATATACAATGCTATCCGAAATTTGCCTAAGTTGAACCATCCAAAATAAATACAGCATATTTCAAAATGACGTAGATGATTTCACTTCAGTATATTTTATTCATAAATTACCAAAATAAGATTATTTTTTAAAACATATATGTAATGTAACAAGCTGCATAATTTTTTTTCCAACGAAAGATGCTTGGGAAAAAAAAGGCGCCCAAATTTTAGTACGAATTATCAGAGGTGGGGAATTTTTAGAAAACTTTACCAACCAAAGTTTTAGTTTTACCAGCCGGCAAGATGCAACATTTATAAACTGATTTTTTTTTTTACAAAAATTTATGCAACAGCAAAAATGATTAACAACAATGCATTTTTCCTAATAACATTTTTATAAAATGTCCGCATAAAATTAAGAAAAACATACAATAGAGAAAAGTTTGTCTTTTAAATCTGAGTTTGAGATTTAATTGGGAAACAATTCATATACTATAAACCAAAAACTTACTGGAAAATTGCAAAAATGTTTTACTTATTTTTGTATCGCACTGATAGGAATATATTTGCTATTAGTAAAAACAATGTGGTGAATAAAAAATTTCAAATGTCAGTGTCTTTAAATGTAAAGTAGTCATGATTCGGGATTATATTCTTTGCAACAAATCCAAAGTTTTAACATAAATATTTTAATTATTTAAATACATGTTTGCATTAAAATTTAAAAGCACAAATTTGATTTTGAACATATTTTTAATTTGAATTGTCAATGTAATTTTAAGATTGTTCTCAAAAGCCGTAAAGTAAAATGCTTTCGCTGTTAAAAGCTTTTAGTAAATCACGGTGAATTCTTTTTAGCTTAAAGTATAATGCTTTTTTTAATCATTGAGTTTTAATTCATAAAATTAAAATGTTTTGAATAATTGCGTCAAAATGACAACAAAGACTTTTCGTTTCGTCTGTTCCTCAAAAACTAGGAGCCATTTTTTAAAAGAACAAACCGTGTTCATTTGTGAAAACGATAGCCTTTAAATTGTGCCTTTCTATTGAGAAAACCTCACAATTTTACTACAATTGCATCAGAATCACATAATTTTCTAAATGCAGTTTTCTTAATTTTAAATCAAGGTACATTGTAACCTTGGTTTCCTATTTATTATAAGAAATTTAATACAATTAATATTTTTTAATAATAAATCTTTTCTCTTTAATAATAAATCTTTTTCTAATAATAAATCTTTTCTCAAAGAACTGTGCAAAACAAATATGATGTAAATATAGGGGAGGGACTCAACTAGTTTTTCATGAATTTTGATTATCTAATTAATAATATCGATTCATTATATTATTTATGGCTTACATTCAGATAATATAGTGGGGCAGGCAAAGATGTATACATTTTAGGAACTTGTTCGTAAATGAATATCCCAAAAAAGTAAGATTACATAAAAAATCTCAAAACTAATAACTAAATAAAAGCTTTCATAAAATGTAATAAAACCTAAAATTTTTGAGAACAAGACATGTCTGGTGGCTAGCAATATTCATAATAAAAAATCTTTTAATATTTTATGTTTTATTAGTTATATTTTCTCTTTTTTAAAAACAACGTTTCGTGATAAAATGGAATACTAACAATAAACGTTATGAGATTATTATAAAAATTGTAAAATACAGATCTTAAATAAAATCCTACTATAAATTCGTATGCATTAAAAAAAAAATCTATTATTTTTTCTTTAAAAAAAAATTAGAATAAGATCTTCTAAATTGTTTGAACGCAAAATATGAAATAGTATTCATGAACATAAAATATAAATATAACATTAAACATGAAATATAAATTTATTTTAAAGAGAGAGATTACCGTTCCATTCTCGGAAATATATTTCGTAGACGGTTGACTGGTATGTTTTTCTTCAGTTTTGCGAATTAATTATGAATGTTTTTCATGTCTTTGTCTTAAAATTTGTCAAAAAAGCCTCTTGCGATTTGATCAAAAAACGAGGGAAAAAAAGAAAAAGAAATGCACTCGTATACGGCCATAACTGCCAAATATACCGAAATTCGAATACCATTATTTCGAATAAAAATCTTTGTCTTTTATCCAAATTTTTGTTTGTAAAAAAGAAAAAAAACAACTAATATTTCTATTCAGAAAAAGGATATTAAAAAATCAGGAGACTTGGGAGCCACTCATACTAACACACCAAATAGAAAAAAAAAAAAAAAAAAAAAAAAAAAAAAAAAAAAAGAAGAAGAAGAAAAAGAAAAAAAAAGAAAGAAAGAAAAAGAATGAAAGAAACAAGAAAAAGAAATATAATTTACGCAACAGAGTGGCTAAATTTATAAGTATCTTTAAACTTCTAAGCTATCTCATCTCATACTTTAATATTTTCATCTCCATCTCTAACACTCTTTAGTTCCATATTTACATACATATTAATTTATATGCTTACGTGCATCATTTTACTTACATAGGGGAAAGTAGGGTGAAACCATACAGTCAGATGAAACCGAATATCTCACTCAGTCATAAAATACACATGGAATACCTCAATTTTTACTCATTTTCAATGTGAGCAATTCTCTAGCGGGTTTGGTTGAAATGCTTAGTTTTAAGAACGTGAAGCGGCCATTATGATATCTCCATACTCATGTACAATTATGTAGTTTCTGTGCTTAAACATGTATTTTATTTTATTTTTTATTTCATTTTTTCTATTAGTTTTCAAAATTCTTAAATATGAACACTTTTGAAGTTATTGAAACCTTTTATATTATTAAGTTTAGCATACTTAATAAGATCCCCCCCCCCCCACACACACACAATGGTACTGTTCCTAGTATTTAAAAGGGTATTTTTGTGGCTTGTTTACGAACCACATTCTCCTGGGGGTAAAATAGGATATCTTACATTAGATTTAAAAAAAAGATACTAGAAAATAATAATTGAAAAACTCATAAACAATATCTGAAGAGCAGTCAAAACTACATTGACAAGAGTGATTATGATTTTTTAAAAGCTGATAAAAAGGTAAACATCTTTTCTGCAATTTTTCAAACAATAATGAAAATAATTATCCCTTTGTCTTTAAATATTAAATCATTAGCTTAATATATTAAAATATTATTAATTTAATTTTTTAATTAAAGTTGTAAAATAAAATATTGTTCCTTTTAAATAGGAAGTATATATATATATATATATGTCAAGGAGCTAGTACACGTACTTAAGCACACTTGTTTAATAAGATAAAGTATTTACAGAGTATATACAAGTTGGTTGATGAGATTACAGACGCGGTCGGCAAAACGCACGACCGTATGCATTGGCAAAAAACAGGCGTCTGTGCCCACAAAGGATTTTGGGCAGTATTTAACAGGAAATATCTGCTGACCAAGCCACTTTCTAACAAGGGAATCGTGCAACGTGGCTAGTCATGCGACGTTATGAAAAGTGCTTGATATAACTTTAGCTGAGTTTGCGCCATTAACTGCAGAATCAGCTTGTTGTTAGGCGTGAGCTGTTTATATGACTTCTAACGCATCACATCCATCGGTCAGTGACACATACCGTTTCCTGACTTGACACTCGGCCATTTTGATTGCGGTTAGCCCTCTGACCGCTAGAAGTAACGCAGAACAGCGACGCATAACAACACTAACACTATATAAGAATTGCAAAACACTACACACAATATAAAACAATATATGAAACAGTAACTACTAAGAATTCAAAATATACTACGAAAATAAAAAAGTAAAATGATACCGCTTAATTCTTCATATTTCTGAGTTGTCTAACTTTAAAAAAAAAATTTCATCAAAACCTTAAGTTAAAAAAATTAAGTGTATTAGAACATCATTAAGCTTTATTATATTCACCTGTGTTTCTTCAAAAAATTCAAAATTTAAACAAGAAAAAATTTACTTCCTGATGTTGTGTTTCTTTTTTTTTTTTTTCACATCTTTGAAGACTGTGTCTTCTGAAAAAAAAAATTCGTCTTTCTCAAATTTAAGTGAACTTAAATTTCTGCTTTTACGTCTTTAAAAGATTCAACTTTAAAATAGTCATCTTAAAATATTCATCTACAGTCATTAAGGCATCTTTCTTCATCATCTTTAAAACACAACAAAAGAAACTATAACATCGTTTAACTATCTTACTAGAGCTAAAATACTTCTTAAGAGTCTTATTTAACAATTAAAAAAAACTAGTTACATCTTAATAAGGGAAAAAAAAACTAATTTTCCTATCTGTCTTTAAAAAGGAATGATGCGAATGTTAAATTCTTTACATCAATAAAATCTGTCAGTCTTTTCTCTTTTAAAAAAAATATTTCTTTACCGCATAAAAGAAAAGGCTAATTAAATGAAAATAACAATACAACTTTCATACAGTAAGTACACAAGGAAAAAAAATAATCTGTTTCTTCTATCGGAAACATTTAAAAATAGTCATCAGGAAAAAAAAAAAAAAAGGAAACTTACCGCTGATACACTGATACAAAAAATAATCATGTAAATAAAAATGTACACTTAAATCTTGAACTGTCTGAAAATGTCGATCACTACTGGAATGAAATATAGTCTACAGGAAAAAAAATAGTCTTTTTTTTTCTTCTTTCTTATCACATTGCATCGTAAAATGTCTTATCATGGACTTAAAGTTAGTCACAACCTCATGAGTGAAAGGTCTTGAGTCATGCCATTAGACATGATGAAGCTGAGAAGAACACTTGAAAATAACATCAGTGAGCGACAAAAAAAATAAATCACTCGCTTCACTATCAGTTTTGGGTTGAGAAAACACCGTCGTTGTTTGAAGAAGGGAAAAAAATAACCCGTAAGGTTTTTCACTGTAAAATCCAGATATTTCGGATTGGTAAAAGAAAAAAAAAAAAAAAAGTCTTCGTTTCATCCGAAAAATACTTTGGAAGATGCGACGTAAAATGTATACACAAAACAATTTCTGAATATCAAAGGTGCACGTGAAGAGGAAAAGAAAATCGACATATAATATTAAAAAAAATTGTTGAATCACTGGAGAGGTTTGTTACTATAAATTCAAGCTGTACACTGCTCTCTTCTTCGAACACTTTAAAAAAAACACTGGTACACGGTAACACTTTTAAATTCTTGAAAAACAACGGATATGAAAAAGAGAAAAAAAATGTCCAATTGGGCTATATACATCTTATGATTCAACATCTTGTTTACAGATACAAATTTTCTGTCTACGTCTTTTTTTCTTTTTCTTGACGCTGGCTATGTGCGATCGCTTAAAAGCAGGCATTATCATATAGAGGGCAAGAAATATTGCGTCTATGGTAAGCTGTAGAAGTAGGTCAGTCAGTCGATGGGGTTCATCTTGTGCTTGAGATATGCGTACGAGAGAGTGCATCAATATACAGATAGTAATGATCGCTAGTACTGTTATAGATCTTAAAAATTCAGAGAAAAATGCTCTATCGGTGGGGATAATTCTTTTCACTCCTGCAGGAAAAGTATCATTTAAGGGGGAAGATTTTAAATCGGGTGCTTTCACTTTTTCGGTCACTTCGACAGGAACCTCTGATAACGAAATATCAGTTTCTTTATTTAAGCAGATTTCGAGGGGGGGAGAATTTTGTAACTTAGATTCGTTTTCGGCTAAGGATTTAGTGACTACGGGAAGCTTTTCAGTATGCTTAGGGACATTCATATTATTCTTTTTGGTTAACATTAAATTAATGGTATCCGTCTTAGAGGAATTTTGTTTGTGGCTCACGCCAATGTAATTTATGGTTGCTTGTGCGGTTTTTTCAAGGGAAATTTCGTGTTCATTACAGATTAAGGTACCTTGTGCCAGGACATCTCGACCAATAATGACGGGAATAGACATGTGGGACGAATCCATAACGAAAATTTTGGTCGAAAATGGGGTGTTATCTATGTGTATATTCGTTTGATAAGATCCTAGTGGTTTTATACTAGATTTTCCAAAACCTTCTACATGTGTACTGTCTTCGCTTAGGGGAGGGGAACCAATTAGTCGGTAAAAATCGTGTCTCATCGCCGAAATCTCACTACCGGTATCGATCAGGGCTTCTACTGCAATGTTTGCGATTTTTACAAATTTTTTCATATTTTTGTGCGGTTGACCGCGCTCGACTGTGTGAATTTTGGGAGGAGGGGTGCCTTGAGTGGACGTCTTGCGTTCTGCGGTTCGCTCTCCGCAATTATGACTTACGTGTCCGAACAAATTACATTTAAAGCACTTAGGACCTTTATTTTTATTGGGACAATTCACGGCTAGGTGATTAGCTCCGCAATTATGACAGTTAATTTTGTTTTGGGGTCTGGGCGGCGGTGCGCGTGGTGTACTGGCTGTAAAATTCTGAGTACGGGAGCGTGACTCGCGGCTGGATTGGCAAATTTCATCGTATATCAAAAGTTTTTCCTTAAATTGCGCTAAATCAGTACATCCGAACAATATGGCTTTATTTTGGGGTGCGTCATCTATTCCCTGTATCACATAATGCATTAGTGAGTTGTCGTCAATATTGCCGTTAGTCGCAATCTCTCGCATGTGCAAAAAATATTGTATTGAATTTTCTCTGTGATTACGCGTACGAAATGACAATAATTTATGGATATGGGCGGGCGTTGAGTAACATGAAAACTCTGCAATTAATGCTTTTTTAAGCTTATCGTACGAGGTAATGTACGGTTCACTCTGTACAAATAAAAGTGCTAAATCTTTCAAAGCACGTTCAACAAAGATAAATTTCTGAATTTCCGACAGGGCGAACGATTGCGCTAAATTTTCAAAACGTGTAAACCAATTAAGGATATTTTCTGTGCGTGAACCGCGAAAGGGGGGGATTAAATTCTCAAAATCAGTAAATGAAATTATTGGCTTCGAGGGGATCGGGTCAGTAGTTCTTGCAGCCATTGAATTTATATTTGTAGCTGAAATGGTTGCCGGGGGGGGGGGGGATCGGGTGTAACATCCTCTAATTCTGAATCTGTCGCTATCTTAATGGAATTCGCGAATGTTTCTAAATCTGTTAATGCAGTTAAAATACGACTTGCGAGCTCATCTTCAGTCCCACCAATTTCAATGGCCATCAAATTTGCTACCGCTATTAATTCTAACTTCGAAAATTTAGTAGTTATGTCCTGTAACTTAGCCGTAAATTCACTGCTTTTTGCATCATATGAAAAACCCTCAAATTTACGTAAATTTTTTCGATTGGACCTTGCTTCATCTTTGTCGAAAATTAATTGATGCAATAATTTAATTTTGTCTGCTTTAACGAATTTAAGCGCCGACTTCAACTGGGGAATATCCTCTAAAAACATGATTAATTTAACTAATAAGACTGGGGAAAATAAAATAAAATTTATAGAGAGTCTTGGTACTCACTCGTTTGCAGCCGGACCTGGGATTTTGAGCGAAAGTGGAAACAAAATCGCACTTAGTAGTTAAGCTTAGGAAAAATACGTAGTCCTTCCTTTTTCATCTCTCTTTCTTCAATCTTCCTGTGGTAAGTAGGTCAAATTATATCTTCTTGTTTTGGAGAAAATCGTTTCTTCTTAGTGCAGAGAAAAGGACGTGAAAATTATCCGTGCGGGCTGCGATGTTGAGGGGGAAAAAAGATCTCTTCTATGCGCGGGTCTCGCGCTCAGTCTTGTAGTAGCGGAGCAGGTCGGGACGGGTTTGCATTGTTAGGCCGTCTGGGACGTGTGCTGAGGACATTTGTAAGGCAGGAAATATCGTCGAGGGCTGTGTACCGGAGCTGTGGTCATCGGGCGTAGGGCGACATTATCAGGGCTGAAGGCTTGAAATTCGGGCAATCGTCAGTCGGGTCTGCTGGCTGGAACCGGGGAATTCAGGCATCTGGAACCGGAGAATTCGGCATCTGGAACCGGGCTTGCATCGGGCAGGGCAGCAACCCATCGGTTAGGGCTTAGGCATTCAGTCAGCTGGGCTTTATCCATCTAGGGGTGTCTGGACGTTCAGTAGGCTGAGCCCCCATGTCAAGGAGCTAGTACACGTACTTAAGCACACTTGTTTAATAAGATAAAGTATTTACAGAGTATATACAAGTTGGTTGATGAGATTACAGACGCGGTCGGCAAAACGCACGACCGTATGCATTGGCAAAAAACAGGCGTCTGTGCCCACAAAGGATTTTGGGCAGTATTTAACAGGAAATATCTGCTGACCAAGCCACTTTCTAACAAGGGAATCGTGCAACGTGGCTAGTCATGCGACGTTATGAAAAGTGCTTGATATAACTTTAGCTGAGTTTGCGCCATTAACTGCAGAATCAGCTTGTCGTTAGGCGTGAGCTGTTTATATGACTTCTAACGCATCACATCCATCGGTCAGTGACACATACCGTTTCCTGACTTGACATATATATATATATATATATTTACCTGTAAGATTAACATATTCATGCAATTTTACCCACCGGTTTGATACGATCGGATATTTGACTTTCCTAAAAAAGTATTTATTAATAAAAATGTGACAGACTATTCAATATATTCAAAATATAGATAATATAGATAATATATTCAAAATGATATTATGGTATAAAGAATAGGTACAGAGTTTATTTTCAAAGTTATATTAAATTCAGCTGAAAATTCTGGCTTCACAAAGAAGCTAATAAGATATACGGTTTTACTATATTTTCCCCTACATCTTCCAACGTACAAAAATATATACATCTTACAAGATGTATACATATTATGTGTACAATACATACACTGTTAAAAATCTGCAGCAAACTGTCCAGTTATTCGTGCATTTTTGGAAATAATGGTTTACTTTACCATATTATGAAGCAACTGTGACCATATTATGAACTAAATTGTAATCAGAATCGATTAAAATTACGGTAAACTCACCGTTATTTGTAAAAACGGTCGAATATTTGCACACTTTGCTGCAGATTTTGAACAATTTACGATAACGCTTTTCAAAAAATGAAAGCAATATCGACTATTCTATCGCCAATGGTGAATTTTACAATTAAGGAATCCTGCATAATCAGAATGATCTATCTATATATTTATATAACAATGTTTTTTTCATCAAATGAAAATATCTATTACACACTGTTAAAAATTTTGCAGCATTCTGGCAGGTCATTCGACCGTTTATTGAATAAACGGTTTCATAACCATAATTTAACTATATTTTGACCATAAAATGGCCAATAATATGGTCAGAATAGTTTTAAAATTACGGTTGTGTAACCGTTTTCGGAAAAAACGGTCAAATGACCTGCCAGAACGCTGCAAATTTTTAACAGTGCAGTGTTAAAAATTCGAATCAAACTGGCCAGTCATTCGACCGTTTTTTATCGAAAACTTTTACACAACCATAATTTAATTCTATTCTGACAATACTTTTGGCCATTTAATGGTCAGAATATAGATTCTCTAAAATTACGTTTATGAAACAGTGTTTTCAAAAAACGGTCAAATGTCTGGACAGTTTGCTTCAAATTTATAACAGTGTACTCTTAAAAGTTTACAGTAAGTTGTACATTCTTTCGACCGTTTTTATAGATCCGTAATTTTAATCGATTCTTATCATAATATGGTCAATAATATGATCATAATACCTTCATAATATATGGTCAAGTTGCCATTATTTGCAAAAACTATTGAATTACTGGGCAGTTTGCTGCAAATTTTTAACAGTGTAGGTCTGGGATGGCGAACCTATGTACGTGACCGTGCCAAAAATTCAAAAGCTAGCGTTTCACAGTGTTAAAAGAAAGGAGGCCTTGGACGCTGGACGGTCATGCGCGCCGCCTGTTCTGCGGAGTAGCGGCGATCGGCACCATGCTCCCGAAACTGCTGGACGATGTCCTAAACTTATTGAATTTAACTTTTAAATGTTTCCGGCGGCGCTCTTCCATGATCGGGTCTAAAACCGTTTCGCTTAGAGTTAGAAAAGGCTCCCTAAAACTACCGCGCGCGCCGCCTATTCCGCGGAATAGAGGCGGTCGTATTTGAAACATTGTAAAGTACCAAACTTTCCCATAAAAAATATTGCGACATTGCGACTTATACTAAATACTGATTAACAGAATAAATCGTTTTCCTGCATTAAATAACTAATAAGAAAAATGAAAATGTGATTTTTCTGTATAGTACACACTGCCCGAAAAACTCGTCAATTTGCACTAAATTATTCCTCATTTTTTAACAAATCCGTACTCCTAGAAAACATTATCTGTGAATTTTTTCCCAAAATCTGAAAAAGAGCAAGAAATTCCGTTCATTCTTGGCACGCATGCGCTCTATTAATACTATAATCTGAATTTATTTAAAAAATGTAAAACCAAAAATTCTTTACATTAAGATTGCTAATTTAATAATAATAATAAAAAGTTTTCGAATTTAAAAATGAATAACAATTACTTTTTTCATCCATTCAAAAATACTCACAATTTATTTTTTTAAAGCTGAATGAAATTAATAAAGTTAAATAAAGTTGAATTTATAAAGTCGTTTATAAAAAAAAATATTCGCATTTAAAATATATTTGAATAAACAGATTTAAAAGATATTTTAATTTAAATATTAAATGGAAAAAAAATCGATTTTAATAAAAAAAGAAAAACAAATTCTTATCGAATAAAAAGGTAATATTTGTATTTTACATCTAGCTGTCCACTTAAAAATATTTATAATTCATATTTTTATCATATACTAATACTAAGGTATTAAAACCCCAGACACAATCTCATTAAAGACGAAATCTTCCCGAAATTAATTTCAAAATTAAAAGCTTTTTAAAGAAATTAATCAAGCCGTACCCATGCCCATCTGAAACAAACATATTTACTTCAAAGTACCTCACAACTGTGCAACTGTAGCCCAATGGTTAACGTACTCGTCTCATAACACTGAGATGGCTGGTTCGATTCCAGGTCAACAACTTTTATTTTCCCTCACTTTATTCATTTCACGTATATTTTACCTCCTGTAACGGAGAAAAAATAAACGGATATTCGTCCTCTTCGGACCAGGAGTATCCTATAGGATACACAGCTTTACAAATGTTTTTCCTGTATATAAATAATGATTAAAAAAATGAAAATGGTGTGAATGGAATCTTAAAAGACAGCCAAACTAACGCAAAATATCAATTTGTCTATTATAGTGCTTTTTCCGGCTGTAAAATGGGATTTGAAAATGACTTGCAGCAAAAAATGAGGGAAATATACAAAAACGAAAAGTAAATAATTTTTTTATATGTTAAAATACCATATGGAGAGTCCATTAAAAATAAAAATTTACTAAATACATAATTATTTAATATTTTTCATTATTTTTTCCATGCAAAACAAATGAAAATATCCTAACAAATTATCAAAAAATGTACTTATTGAGTCCCATGTGTCATATATGATATATCAAATTTTATGTACAAAAAATAAATTTTTTTTTTTTTTTTGCTTATTAATCTTTCTTAGTTATCACTTTTCAAATATAAATTTATAACTGAAGTAAAAAAATATATGAAAATAAACCCTGGGGTCTGAAGAGGTTGACAGAAAAATCCTGGCATTAGTGCTGCCAGGAGAATTTCCATTAATTGAAGAAAGTAAATCTGAGAGTGCAATCAGCCACAAATCTCTCTATTCTAAAAAAAAAAAAAGTAACTTACGCTGTCACCGCCGCCGCCGCCGGTTTTGAATTTTTTGTGACCGGAGGTCTTTCTGCGTTAATATTAAGAAAAATATTGCATGCAAAAATATGAAAATCGGCGGTATTACAGAGAAATGTTTGATAAACACGCTAATGCAGATAGTTTTCAAATCGAAGAATTATTTTAAGAGATATTTAATGCTAAAGTTAGACAAAATCGTTCCATTAAAAAAGTTTTATAGGAGCAAAAACTATACATGGGAATTATTTCATTTTTAGATCATTTTATACGTTAGAAATTCCCGGTGTGCAGACTTCATGTACTTTTTTATTAATTTGACTCATTTTTTGAGGTTTTATTTCTATTTTAAATTCAAATTTTCAGCATTTCGAGAGATATTTTTTACTTATTTTAGAAAATGGTATTAATTTAAACTGTTGCCAACTGTATAAACAGCGCAAACAATAATGTTTGCTTCAAATTAAAAATTTATTTACACGTGACTATTATAAACAGAAAAAAAACTTTCAAATTAGAATTAAATAATTACGCGTAAAAAGTAGGAACATATAGAAAATTGTTTCATAAAAACTATATTTACACGTGAATTTTAAAAGAGAAAGGATATTGTAAAATAATAAATTCATTAACAGGCGTTAGAAGTCTTAAATAGGAGAAATTACGTACATTTATGTCACATTACACTTATTACGTAAAATGAACAAAAAATAATATTGCAAAACAGTTTAAATTTAAAAATTGAGCGCAAATAGTATTTCATTTCTAGCAAAAGTAGTTTCACATGAATATTAAAAAGAGAAAGAAAAGTTTGGTGAAAATTATGTCAGATTAAAAACGATACATTTAAAATGTCTTATTTAAAAGAACCTTCTTTTCGCTTCGTTAAAAAAATACCGGGAGACAAACACTCTGTTTACTTAATTCATTTTATATTAGCTTATTTTGAATTGTTTAGCTAATTTTATTTAATCAAAGACGAAAACAACCACTGTATCTTTTAACAGCAGCTGATTTTTCCTTAAACTTCCCCAATCAAAGAGAAATGAATAGAAAGCCGTTTATAGGGAGATCGCCACTGTTTTTTAAATTATAATTCAGTGTTCCAAAATCTTTTTAAAGCCGATCAAATTAGTGTGCTTTTAGAGACTGCGGTGTCTGAACGGGAGTTGGCGAGCGTAGCTCGTAGGGGGCCGAGCCCTCTAGTTTAACTAAATTTTGGTTAGGAAATGTTCATTTCAGTAAAACGTACAGTAATAAAGGAAAGAAATTTCATTAATTTTTATTTTAGTAATTCTTACCTTTTTACTAATACAACATCGAACTTATAATAATCTAAGTTGTATTAAAGCATATATTAATAATTTATTAATGATATGTTTTCTGTAGTACGTTTGATAGAGAATCCTTTGTAACTTGTTGATATTTTGTTATTTTAGAAATAGACATACCAATATGAGGTACACCCTCCATTCAGTTACCGAATGTCTTATGAATTTATTTAACGATATAAAGCTTTTAAAATTGATATAGAATAGCGAAGTAGTTGCTTTTTGAAAAGGATGCATAGCATCACAGAAAAAGAAAATTTTCTAGCGTGTTAATTTGTGCAAAAATAAAGAATTATTTGTGTTAATCTGTACACATGGGAAATAAAGTTGTATTTGTTATAACAGAAAGGAAAATGAATGTTATCTATATAATGATTATCAAAGTTATATTTTTCAAGTGTCATAGAAATTGTCACACATACCAACTGTCACGCGTGCCATAAGTTCGCCATCCCCGTACTATGTCTTTGAAAATTCATAACTGATATATAAAAAAAGAAAAAACACCCTCGATTTAACCCAAAGTTGTAAACAAACAACTCTGAAGTTAATTATAAATTTTTTACCTTTGCTGGTAATTGCCTTAAATTCCCGTGGAATGCAATTACCTGCCTGGAAACATTAACTTTGCACCCAAAATTAACAAGTGCATGAAGAAAATTATTTCATTTATAAACCTGACTGTAAAAGTGAACACCAAACTCAAATGGTACGAACTGAACTGGGTCTAGCTCAATATACCATGCTTCACAAGTTTCCGTTCTCAACGGGCTCGTCAAAACATGTGTTTATTTCCTTCAAGGTGGATTAAGTACGCCATTTAGTGGATGTAAATAGTTGTGCATTGTTTTATCAACAGTCACGCGGATTAAAATGCTATGCTACGGTCATTCAAAATATTGCGACGGAACATTGCACTAATGCTGAAAAGTGACATAAACGCGTTTTCTGTTGTTTTAAATTTTTACACTACTTGTGAAAGTAAATGAAAAGAGCTATTTTTGTTTGTTTTTTACACTCTTTTGTTTAATTTAACTTGGTTTTTGTAAGCAAAGATGAAATTTTGTAATCTACTTACTTAAGGGGGCTAGTCACCCAGCTTCCGATTTCCCCTCACTAATGTTAAGTCTATGGCCATTGGATGCATTCGTATATTTAAAATATCTCCTCTGGAAATTAATATTTTTAACTTCTATTTTTTGTGTACTCTTCCTGAAAGATGTCTCTTTTTTTTTCTTAGTTCTCAAAATATTTCTAAAGTATAGACTTAATTTTATAGGAAGTGTCGCCCGCTTTTAACACATCTTATATTATAATACGAGAAAAAATTGTGTGTGTGTGTGTGTGTATGTAAATCTTATCTTGAAAACGGCTGTAACGATTTTGATTAAATTTTGCACCCTACCGTTTTCGGGCGTGAAAAGGCCATTGGGATGGGTTACGTGTTCGAGGAAATTCGATTAGTGGGTCATTATGGGTCAGGGTTAAGCTAATTATATCTAAAGAATGGCTCAATCGATTTTGACTAAATTTTGTATCCAACCGTTTTCGGGTACGAGAAGACTATTGGGCTAGGTCACATGTTCGAGAAATTTCGATTTGTGGGTCATTTTTGGGTCACTGTGGGTCAAGCTATTTTGATCTAAAAAACGGCTCTAACGATTTTCACTAAATTCCATATTCTACAGCTTTGGATTACTAGAAGACCATTGGGCTAAGTCACATGTTCGATAAAATTCAATTGATGGGTCATTTTTGGGTCACCGTTGGGAAAGCTAAGTTTATCTAGATAACGGCTCTAACGATTTTGACGAAATTTTGCAGTCTATCGTTTTCGGGCACGAAAAGACCATTGGGATGGGTCACGTGTTCGAGAAAATTCGATTGGTGAGTCATTATGGATCATTATGGGTCAGGGTCAAGCTAATTATATCTAAAAAACGGCTCAAGACATTTTCACAAAATTTTGTAATATACCGTTTCTGGGCATGAGATGACCATTGGGTTAAGTCACATGTTCGAGAAAATTCGATTAGTGGGTCATTTTGGGTCACAATGGGTCAGGGTCAAGCTAATTGAATCTAAAAAAATGCTCAAAATATTTTGACCAAATTTTGTAATATACTGTTTCTGGGCATAAGATGATCATTGGGTTGAGTCCCATGTTCGGGAAAATTTGATTAGTTGGTCATTTTTGGGTCATTGTGGTTCAACCTAATTGTATCTAAAGAGCGAATCAAACAATCTTGACAAAATTTTGTGTTATACCGTTTCTGGGCAAGAGAAGAGAATTGGGCTAAGTCACATGTTCGAGAAAATTTGATTAGTGGGTCATTTTGGGTCCCAATGGGTCAGGATCAAGCTAATTGTATCTAAAAAACCGCTTAAACGATTTTGACTAAATTTTGTATTCTATCGTTTTTGGGCTCGAGAAGACCATTGGGCTAGGTAGCATGTTCAAGAAAATTCGATTAGTGGGTCATTTTGGGTCACAATGGGCCAGGTCAAGCTAATTTTATTTAAAAAGTGGTTCAAAGCATTTTGACAAAATTTTGTATATTACAGTTTCCGGGCATGATAAGACCATTGGGCAGGGTCGTATGTTCAAGAAAATTCAATCAGTGGGTCATTGGGTCCTAATGGATCAGGATCAAGCTAACTGTATCTAAAAAACGGCTCAAACGATTTTGACAAAACTTTGTATTACACCGTTTCTATAAAACTATTAGGCTGAGTCGCATGCTCAAGAAATTTCTATTAGTGGGTCATTTTGGTGATATTGGGTCGGAGTCAAGCTGGCTGTATCTCAAAAAGATTCAAACGATTTTGACAATTTTTTTTATTATACCGTTTCACAGTACAAAAAGACCATTGGAATAGGTCACATGTTCGATAAATTTAGGTTAGTGGATCATTTTTGAATCAACGTGGGTCAAGCTTATTTTATCTAGAAAACGACTAATGATTTTCACTAAATTTTGTATTCCATCGTTTTCAGGCTCCAGAAGAGCATTGTGTTAGGTCGCATGTTCGAAAAAAAATGATTAGTGGGTCACTATGGCTTAGGGTCAAGCTAATTGCATCTAAAACAGCAAGAATGATTCAATGGGCATAATATATCGAGATAAACACAAACCTAATTTTGACCGAGCTTAGCTCGGTCATTCCTGCTAGTAAAATAGTAAATTCAGCATACATTTTAGAAATATTTTGAAAACTAAGAAAACAAGAGGCATCCTTTAAGCAGAGTACACAGAAAAAAGATATTAAAAATATTAATTTCCCGAGAAGATATTTTAAATATATGAATGCATTAAAAGTTCATAGACTTAACATTACAGAGGAGGATTCCGAAGCTGAGTGACCAGCCTCCTAAATATTGCCAACTAGCTGTGAAATTGCAAAAACGAAATATTTTAAACATTAGAAATGGAAAATATAATAACAAAAATAAAGAATGTAATAATAATAATAATAATAATAATAATAATAATAATAATAAATAATAATAAAACCTCTTTTATCATTTAATAGTTTTATATTAATTAAAGTATGACAGTACGTTAAGAATTAAATTGTGATTGCATGTACAGTTTAGAAATCCCGAATAGGTAGTTTAGGTAATGCTTTTCTTTCTTTACTATTACCATATCTTAAAAATAGACATAAGCAGAAATTACATTTTTTAAATAAATTCACTATGTCGCACTTCTTGAAATTTTTGAGTCAGCTGGTTAAATAAAATTGAAAAGACAAAGGAAAAAAAAAAGAAATATAGAAACGGAACCCAAGGGATTTAGCACTTCATTTTTTTTTTATTATTAACTTAATTTTTTTTGAGTCATTATTAAATGAATTTAAAAAATAAATTAATTAACCCTTAAATGCATAGTGCAACTCAGGAGTTACATGATCTTTTTTTCCTATTTGAGGCTTCCTATTGGTCTTTGGTGAACTATCTTATATACTTATGTGTTACTCAAATGTGATAACATGCATTTAAGGTCGTGAAGCCTGCTTTTTTTCTGATTTGTTATTACGGAGAGGGTATAACTTCTTCTGATGATACTGCTTACAATGTGCTCGACTGGCATTTTTTCTCTATCTTTATAAGGTAGTCATTATTAATTCTGAAAAGCATTATAAAAATTATTATATCGTTGAATAGTTGTTATTGTGCAGTGTAAACACTTTAGAGTAAATATATAATTTAAAATGGCTTAGATGTCTTATATTCTCGCGGCCGCCATCTTAGATTTTTTTTTAGATTTCTTAGAGATTTTTTGTTGGCGATGTTGGCGATCTTTATCGATATAGCAACCCCGACGAGTGACGTGTTCTGGCAACCCCGTTTTTCCGCGACATTGTATGTGATTTTGCCAATGTCCTTTGATATCAGGTTGTATCTTTCTATCTTTCTATCTTTTTATTTTTATCTTAAATTTATTGGATTTATTTGATTGACTATGGTTTTTGAAGTAAGTTTACCCGCTGTTGCTGATGTAATTAAGAAATATCAGGAACTTTTGAAGAAAAAAGGAGGTTTGGTTAGAGTGTCTAGTCATAGACCTATTTTGGGAAATGAAGGTGATGCTAACCGGTATTTTGTGCTTGATCTTTCAAGAAAGGACATGTCTGTTAAGGTATGTTAATAATTTTATGCATATTTTGTTATAATGTTTTATATTAGCCGTTTATTGTACATTTCTCATGCATGTGGGCCTTACGAGTTTCGTGCATTTTTTAGATTGCTGCACAGCTAGTTTGCTGAATGCAGTGATTTTTTTTTTTTTTTCGGTTTATGAACGCTACGCGTTCATACGTGCATTTACTAACTACCGCTTTAAGGAGTTTCAAGCGTTTTTCAGATTTACAGTTTATTATTGCATTTTATTTTCGTAAGCCTAACATGCACATAAATCGCTACTTGGTGACATTTACTACTTGACGGAAAAGGGGTTTTCATGCCAAGAAAAAAAATCCAAGATGGCGGCCGCTGGAATATATAACATCTGTTCCTTTAAAATGATCATTTTTGAGCAATTTTTGTCATGTTACTCAGGAGTGACATTATGACATTATGTCCAATAGAAACATAAATACATTTTTTCAGTATTTTCCTAGTGGATAATTAATAAAAATAGACTCAAATACAATGTTTTCCAAACAAAATAAAAATCATGCATTAAAGTGTTAACAAATTATATACTTTTATTAAAAAAAAATTCAAAATCATATTCCAATTACAAATTTTAATATTGTTACATCTGTCTCATTTTAAAAATTCTTTGCCATAATTTTTGCATCTGTTTTCTGAAGAAATTAACAAATTTAAGGGCTAAATGTTGTTAATCGGAGTAGTTTCAAAGGTAAACAATATAAATTACAAAAAAGGTAAAAAAGAAACATGAATAATCATGCATTTCATTAACACTAGAACGACTGGAGCGGTTATTTTAACCGCATAGCACCTTTGAGAAGCAATTATTCTTAAAATTTTTACATCAGCTCACTCACCTTTCACGACTTTTATTATTTTTGGTTTTTTTTAAATGTATAACATTGTTTTCTTGTAACATTTTATAACGAGTGTGTAAATTATTGTTCTACCTAGAACAACCAGGAGCGGCCACAATGACCGCTATAGAGATCTGAGTGATCTGCTGGAAAATAGCCCTGAAATATTATGAAATATCAAAATTATACAATAGTATTATAATAAAAATTAGTGTTAATAATAATAATAGTATTCTATAAATATATTATATAATATATATGATATAATATATGATAATAGTACATAATAGTAATAATATAGCAATAATAATAGTATTATATAATAGTATTAATAATAATAATAGTGTTATAATAAAATTATATAATAGTAAAATTACAAAATAGCAAATATTATGAAATAGCATTATTGCAAATCATGTGTTAATGTCTAAAATGATGCATAATTGTTTTATGATAATACTACTTTTTTTACTGAAAATAAAGGTATGTTTTCTTATACAATAAAACAATTACTATTTAAAATATTGCATGTATTTTATAATTGTTCAAAATAACTTATTATAACTTTTTATAATGATATTTGCATTAAAAATCAAATGTTCTTATTGCGGTCAAAATTACCGCAATGGTCGTTCTAGGTAGATAACAGTGTCGGTCGTTCTAGTGTTAATATATTTTTTAAATATATCAAATCTCTTATGTGTGATATAATATGACACTGGAAAAATCTCAAAAAAATTTAGTAAACGTTTGATAAAACGTTAGCATTTCAAAATTAATAACAATTAAAAAATATATACGCATACAGATACTAATATTGAAGGATTTAATTCTCTATTGCAATCAGTTGACACGATTTCAAAAATGTTAACAGTTATAATTTTCCGGAGGGGAGAATAGGAGGGATAGAATCTGCGTTCTGTACAAAATTTCTCTTATTTTAATAGTTAAGGGGGGTCCGGAACACAATTTAACATAATTTTTGTTTATTGACTTAAAATTTTGAATTTTTTTGTGACGGTTAATTATGTTATTTGTAAACAAAATCACATGACAAAACTTCTCATATATTTTAAAAAAAATTTTAAATCTAAAATTCATTAAAAAAGTGGGGTAATTTAAAATCGTGTATAACTCGAAATATTATTTGTAGAATTTCAATTTTTTTTTCATTTAAATAAACAGAAATATATAAGTTTTAATTTAGAATCAGCATTTAAAAAAGTATTAATTAAAAATAAAATTAAAAAAATATTAAAGTGAAAATTAAAAATAAATGGTGTATCTTTTTTTTAAAAAAATATCATATTTTCAAAAGTAAATATTTTTTTCTAATTTGCTGAATCAAAATTAAAGTAAAATAATTGAAAAAAAAAACATGTTCCAAGTTTGAACCATGTATCTTTAACGGTTCTTGACTTACAGCGATTTAAATAGACGGATTGCACATGACGTCACATGTCTGAAATCGCTTCCGCCCAAATATAAGGCGAATTTGGAGCTCTCCATTTGATTTTTTAGTCTTCTTTGCACTATAATAATTAAAATAAGGAAGTTCTAAATTAAAGAAAAAGATAACACGTGCTTTTAACGGCAAACGGGGAGTTCTGTGCTCCACGTGTGTGCTCCAGAAGCTATAGTATCAGTCGTTGCTAATAGCAACGTGACGTCAATGCAAGGGGTCTATACTAGAAATGGTGAAAAAAGCCATCATGAAGAAAAACACATTTTCGCAAGAAATCATTTTCATGACAACAATTGCTTGAAAGCTAGATTTTGAAAACAAACCAAAACGAAAATTTTAATATTTCCTGTCCTAATTAAGATAGAAAAATGATTTAAACGTCATGTTAAGCAGAAAAACACAGAGAATTTTTTAATGCAATAAAAGTTGTTTTTTTTTTTTTTTTTTTTTTTTTCAAAATTTGTAGATTTTTGTGTCCCAGACCCCCTTAAATACTGTATCTGAGTATGAGATAGAGATTTTTTCAGTAAAACAAGAAAGTCTTTTACTGACATTCTGAGCAGTGTTGCCATTTTAGCTCAAAATGTTACATTTTGCTCTTTTTCCAATAATTTAGTTCTAACATTTTTTTAAACTCTTTTTTTTTTAAGTATTCAATTAAATTTTTAAAGATAAGTTTAGTTTTCAGACATTTTTTAATTACAAGTTATGCCAAACGTATAGGAATTAGTTTTTTTAATTTTTAGTTTTTAACAAGATGACGAAATGCGAGTAAGAAATGTAAATTGCAGTGTCTCATGCATACAAAAAATTTTAGCAGTGATTCTTGAATGATTAAACCTAATTATTACTTTTACCAAAAGCATGTATTAGTGAAATTATTATTTTTGCTATTTGCTTGTTCTTATATTTAAGTATTAGTTATTTCTTTTTTTAAAAAAAGCATGATATACTGCTGGAGTTTTTAAATTTGGTTCAATATCTGTAATGCTATTAAAATCTCATAACAACTGCAATTTATTAATATAGGTACAGAAAAAATATAGCTTTTAACAATGTTACATGCATTAAGAACTCATTTGTACAATCATTGTTTAGAATTTTTGGGTTTGATTTGACTCTTTTTTAGCACATTTCCTTCCACAAAAATTTAGCCCCCTTTTGCTCTTTTCTACCTTAAGACACCTGTTCCTGCAGACGAAGACACTTCAGAGCTAATGCTAAACGTATGGGGAGGTTACTTTCTAATATCTCGTTTGCATTTCCACATTTTTAAATTATTTTTTTGCATTGGGTAGCTGAGGTCCATCTGTACATCGCCCGTTTTTTACTTTTTCGATTTTGGTTGGAGATATTTTTTACTAAGTTACTTTCGCTTCTAAAAAATATCTCCAACCAAAATCGAAAAAGTAAAAAAGGAGTGATGTAAAGATGGACATCGGCTATCCTATGAAAAAAAAATATTTAAAAATGTCGAAATGGAAACGAGATATTAGAAAATAACCTTCCAATAAGTTTAACATTAGCTCGCGAGTGGCTTCGCCTGCAGGGATAATAGCCTTAATGGCAATATTGATCTTGCGTTTTGACTGGTTTTTCTTTTCTTTTTCCTTTTCATTTCTTTTTCCTTTTCTGTTCTTTTCTTTTTTCCCCTGTAAAACCATCAAATTTTTTTCTTACAATTTAAGTTAAGAAATTTAAAATGTTCAATCAAATTTGCGAAAAGATGACAAACAAGAAAACGGCGTCTCGCACACCTAATAAATTTATAAACACTGAATTTAAAGAGGTCTAACTATCATAGTGATTTATCATAATAATTTAAAACAATATTCTAAGCACTTCTTTTCTACATATAAAGTCTGACACAAAAATAAAAAAGGCAAGTAAGGTACGAGACAATTTTTTTCCACATATTTCAACAGCATTAGGTTTGTGAATGGATGCTCTTCAACATACAATGTAATTACCCTTTATTTGCTTCCTATTTATTTTTTTTCCTGCTGTATTAGGTAAGAGTTTTATGCCGCAGGTCTAGTGAATTGAATGGGCTGAAACAATAGATGAACGTTTGGTGACCTTAGCTTCGTTCTTTTCCTTTTCCAAACTAAGAATCGATCGTTGTGAAAACAGATGAAGGTGAAATCTCCCACGTGTTGGTTTTCCACGCATAAAATATTTGTATTTTACTCGTGATTTCGTTTGTTTATTTGTTTTTCTTATGGCTGAGGTAAATTTGATACATAAACTGACGAAAGGCACATTTTGTAATCCTGATCTTTTCAGTATTTATCACGTGCATAATAACGCCTTTGAATTGTTTTCAATATTTATCAAGAGCATAATAACGACTTTGAATTGCTTCCAGTAGAAAAAAGAAAAAAAATATGCATCATGCATAAAATATGAGACATATTTCTTGATTATGTATAAATTTATGTATAAACTCCATAATTATGTATAAACTCTATAATTATGTATAAACTCCAGTTATCTGTACTATAGTGTTCTGAACGCAATCCGGATAATTCGGAGCAATAATAATAATAAAAGAGATTATAATAAATAAAAAATTCTCTAATGTCGCCTTTGTTTAATAAAAATGAAGGCTTAATACATTTTGAAAATAAGATAACGTTTACTGCAAACGATCAGGGCACGGGGGCCATTTCAAATATTTCTTGAGAGAGAGGGTAAATCTTTCTTTGAGGGGAGACATGATTTTTTCCCCCTTAATCTTTTGGTACACAGCTGAGAAGCATTTTATTTTCAGATACATTTTAAAAATTAGTCAAAGCACTTATCGGCGATAAATGTGTTTCACTGTGAGAATCTTTCAATAGCAATTCTTTAGCAAATATTATTGATATTACTTTTTTTATATGCTTAAAAGGTTTATTTAAAGCTATTGTTTTTATTTTAATAAAATTAGACAAGTCATTTTAGCTTAAGTGCAATTTTGAAAGAAGTTGTTGTTGAGTTTGACCTGTCGCACACTGAAGTATGTAATTCCTTTGAGGAGGACAACTGCTTCCCCTAGCCTAGCCTTCCCAAATGGCGCCCAGGGCCAGCACAACATAGCGCCAGGACCTGCCAAAGCAGTTAATGGGGCTCAACCGATATTGCAATACTGGACTAATACGATTATTTTTAAATTGTATACATCATAAAATAATACATAATGTATAAAAAAATACTACTTTCATATTTAATGTGCATAATTAATTTTTATTTCGTAAATCCTTCTATCCTTTAGAACATTTTAAATATTTATTTTTTGCGATCTCGGTTACTTTTGAGATCGTCGAATCCTCGACAATTATATTACTTTTGCATCTAACAAATTTTCGCGAGGAAACATTTAAAAACATTGGGCAGCCATTCCGTTCGCCTAATGGTTGCGCTGGCCCTGATGGTGCTACTGCAAGCAACACAGTAGAGTACTTAACATAAGGTTTCTTATAATATAAAAATAAAGTGCTACAATTGACAAAGAAATAAAAAAGAGAGAGAGAACCCATACATTTTAATCCTGAAATTGTCCTTAGACAAAATAAATAAATAAAGGAATTAGCCATTTGACTGGAAATTATTTCTTCTTTCCATTAATTAATTTATTTATTTTTATTATTATTATTATTTAAAGCCCTTGGATATTTTTTTTTATGCAGAAATTGTTCAAACTCTGAAATTTTCAATACTACACCTGATTTTCACAGCATATTTGGCCTTTTTCGGTACATTTTATTTTAAGCTGCTACATCTTTCTCGTTAAAACACCCGCTCGTTAATGTTAATCCCATTGGAGAATTTTTTTTTAAATATCTCGTTTAAATTTCAATATTTTTAAATTACAAATGCTTAGATTTATGTAAATGTATCTACATACTTTTTTAAATTACCTTAAGACGACTTTTTTTTTGTATAAAAGATGTAGATATTTTTTTATGTTTGTAGTTCTAAGAAAGTTCTACCATTTAGTTTCATCAGCTATTTAAATTTTGTTTTTAATTAACGTAAAAAAAAAAAAGAATTTAAATTACTAAATTTGAATGCACATATGTAAGGGACGCAATTTCACAATGGTAAGCTAATTTTCTTGAACATTTGTTAAAATCTTTTGTATTCTTAAAAATAAGATTTCAAGTAAGCTTTTGCTGTTTTACAATTTTAAGGTCACACTACATTACTTGTTATGAAACTAAGATGGGTCAATATTTAAAAACGAAATCCAACACGGGTTACCCGGCTGAAAAATGACTCACATACTGTCCGGTACGCAGTACACAGGTGAAAATCATTTTGAATTGAAAAGTATGTAATATGAGGGGCTCACAACCATAGTAGACCAAGTCCATTTTGAAAAAAAAAAAATGACGTAGTCCATTTAGAAAGTGCATAAAATTTGTTTTAGATATTCCCACAGTGAACCAAGTCTGTTTTCACATACTTTCTCATATATGACATCTGTTTAGAGACTTGGCTCACTGTGGGAGTGGGTAAAACAGATTTTATGCATCTTCTAAATGGACTACTTCATTTTTAGCCCCCCGTATGCTATTTCTTTCTCCCAGCTTATTTTGTCTCCAATGAGTAACGTTACCTTGTATAAGCCATCCGTAAAACAAAAGCCAATGTTTTATTGTGCGATTGAATATTCTACAGCAATTTTTTAAAACTTCTAAGCATCGCGCAGTTTCAATGTTTATACCGTCGTATTGAGAAAAAAAAGTACTTTTTAATGCAATTTGTTTGAAAACTGCATCTCCATTTATTTTTGAAATATTGATTTTTTTGTGGTTTTTAGCGACATTTGTTTCATTTTGGCAATTCAAGTACTCCATTTCTGTAGAAAGTAAAGAAAAAATAGTTGAAAATAGCAATTATATCTTTTTGTTGCCATTTTCTCATAAAAACTGAAATTTTTTAAAAATTAAAATACGTGCTATTTCGAGAAAAATATAAATGAATGATTTATGATGAAACATGGAGCTATTATAAACTATATTTAATTTTAAGTACCTATATTAATGCAAATGACGTCATTTTACATAAAATAAAAGCGTGTGCTTTTATCTTAAATTGTCTTACTTTTTAATTATCTTAACATTAAATATTAATATTATATAATAATAAAAAATCTTAAAATTGAAATATGTTTTGCACTACAGTAGAGTCCCGATTATCCGAGTCCTGCTTAACCGAGTTATTTTCTTCTGATGGACTGGTGACTTATATTATTATGAAACAGCCATTATAAATGAAGCGTTAGTTGAAGATGAAAGAGCAGTCGTAAAAAGTTAGAACTCTGATTTTCTGGTCAGAATGGAAAAAAATGGCCATAATTTGTTTTTTCAAAAAAAAAAAAAGTTATGACCATTTTTTTTCCCATTCTGACGAGAAAATCAGAATTCTAACTTTTTACGACTGCTCTTTGATCTTCACCTAAACGCTTCATCTATAATGGCTGTTTCATAATAATAGAAACCACCAGTCCATCAGAAGAAAATGAAGTAATGGAAATATCGGGGGCAACACTAAATTCTGAAAAAGCAGAATTCTTGTTCTCTAGTTTTAACACTTTTCAACAAAGTTGAAAAGTGTTTATGCATTCGGTTTGTCTGTCCGTATGGCCGTCTGTCCGTCTGTCCACGCTCTAACTTCTGTAAATGTACTTGGATTTTCATGCAATTGATAATCCATATTTAGGGTCACCTAAACATGTTTGGTATTGCATATGAAGTAATGTAGGATTAATATTTCCTTTACATGGCTACCCAAAAGAATTCCATTACATTACGGTACATGAGGAAAAACCGTTTGCAGAGTATTTTAATGACATTATTTTGTTTCAAATGTATTTAACCCTTAAATGCCTGATTTTTCAAAAATCATTGTAATAATGTTTTTCGGCTTTATTTCTTAAATAAATCACGGGAAAAATACTTTTAAAAATCATATTTTGTTTTAAGTATGGTTTACGGCTAAAAAACAGTTTGTTACTAATAATACTGGTCTTTAATTGAAAAAGTAATTTTCCTTGATAAAATTCTATAATATCAAACACACAAGAATTTTAGGAACTATAATAATAAATAAATTTTACTTGCTCACTGCAGAACAAAATAGGGTATTTCGCAAGCTTCCAAACAAAACAAAAAGAACAAGTAGCAACAATTGAAAACACAAATCTTTCTTTATTCTTAAACAGCACAAGTGTTGTCATCTATATGTTGGAAATCGATTTAATAATATTTTCAGAATGTATTTTATTGGCAACATTAGACATTATAGCTTCAATATTATTCTAATAGTATTTTAGAGCCTAAATTGGGTATGTTGCCGAAAAGCAACACCCGATATTTAAGGGTTAAACTAATATAAATCACTGAATTTCGCTGCAGGATGATTACGACAGAATAGGGTATTCATAGCATTTGTCATTCATTTACAGGGACACACAAAAGAAATCGGTTACAATACTCTCATTGAGTAATAATTGCTGAAGTGCGTTTTCAATTTCGGCTTGCGCTTTTAAATTTAACTGTTTTAATCATATACAGTGCTGCTCAAAGTATTCGGATAATTTTTCGACTGTAGATGGGAACAGCTGAAATTGAGTTTTGAAATGTGTTATGCGTTTCCATATGGTCGAATTAGACATGATATTTTAACTTATTAAACTATGAAGTTTTGTTACATTATTCTGAATGTGTGGGGAAGTGTTTCATAATCTATGCTTGACGCATGATTTTTCTTTCTTGTTTTAACATAGACTTGGTCTACTTGGTTCTGAGCCCCTCATATATTCTTTACATTTAGCATATTTCTATAGATTGGCCACCAACTACAAAAAACAGCATTTTTGGTGCTTTCATATGGCTTGCTTGCCAGCGGTCAATCGCGAAGCATTCCACTATTTATAGGAACCTTTGTGATTCTGATTATTTTAGTGTTTAAACGCATACTTAGATTACATACTTGTTAAATCCGTGTTTATTTTATTTTATTTGTTTTAAATGAGGTTTTAATTCGTTTTCTGCCTTACATTATACACACAGGAATGTTACGCAGAAACATAGAAATGCTGAATAATTTGCATTGTTTTAAGTGGAAACGACTTAATCTTCCTTAATTCTTCCGTTGCATGCAGATTTAAAGAACATAATAAATAAGGACTTTATGTTCTATACTCAAATGTAAGAACAAAAGCAATATGTTGCTAACCAACGTACGCTTTATTTCGAGATTTTAAACAAAGATGTAAAAATTAAATCGCACACACACACACAAAAAAAAAGATATTCGACGCTTCGGTTTCTCTTTCATCCTCAGGAGTTAATTTTCTAAAATACAAATCGGCAAAAAGTTATTTACATGTTAAATAAACATAGAGTTTGAATATATCTTTAATTATTTAACATGTAAATAAGTTTTTGCCAATTTGTATTTTAGAAAATTAACCTCTGAGGATGCTTTTAAAGAAAAATCGAAACGTCGAGAATAATTTTAATTTTTGTTATTTTAATTTTTACATCTTTGTTTAAAATCTCGAAATAAACCGAACGTTGGTTAGCGACTTATTGTTTTAGTTTTCAGATTAAAAAAAAAAAAAAAATTCTTGCTTGCAATTATTTTTAAAGCCATAAAAAAACAGTAAATTGAAATACGGTGTTAAAACAAATCGCATTTGAAAGTACATTTTCTATCCTATTCGATGGTGTAAAAATTGGAATTGTGCAATATTTATAAGTTAAAAAAATTGTAGTACAAGCGACTTTTATTGTTCACATCGTTGCCACCATCAATATGACGTCAGCATAACTCACGAACTTTTTTTGCTTTATAATATAAACAAGTAAAAAAAAAAAAAGCTTTTTAAAGTCAATTCCTACTTAGGTTAATAAGAGAATTTTTTTTTCTCCCATTCTTCAATGATTGCTTCACTGGCGCTCAAAATACCTTGATCAAGAAGAGGGCTTACTCGGTCAACAATCGAGTATGGAATTGATTATTGAAGATTAATTAATTAAATTAAATTAATAAATTAATATTTGAAAAAACTGTATTAACATCAAGTGTCATTCACTACAAGTTAAAATAAAATTATTTGAACTTGATTGGATGAATAATAAGTATTTTATTAACGATTGAAAATTTGAACAAGATATATATATAGCGAGAGTGTGAACTAATAGTAGGAATTGAATAAAATAACACATTTTCATTATATAAGGTAACATAAAAGCATAGCTGCCAACCTTTCACTAATCTTCCGTAATGTCTGGGTTAATTTGACCCACGTTAACCACATTTCGAATCAGAAAATTTATTTCATGAATTCTTATTTATTTAATTCCAGGTTTCTACGTGAAACATATTTAATTTCATTTATTAAAAAAAATACTGGTTCGAAACTTATTAAACCAGGGTCAAATTAACGCAAGTATTACGGAAGATTAGATTGAGGTTGGCACCTATGCATAAAAGGTATTTCGAAAGTGAACGTGAGTGTAATAACACGATAACAATAAGCAACTCACGAAAAAATTCAGTTAGCATTTTGAATTTATGACACTTGATTATTTTGTTTTAGAGTGTAGTACTTTTAACGGTGTTTTACAGAACTAAATCTTTCAACGTACAAAATTATTTAGAAATTTATTAGAAATATATCATTCTAAATATTTATTAAGTGAAATCATAACTTTGATAATAAAAGTGCGTTTTTTTACTCATTAAAATTATTTTAATCAAGGTACTAATTAATTTTACAGTGTAAATATATATTCTTTTTTTACTTTTTATGCAAAAATACTGGTATGCAAACACCTGAATCATGTTTTCTCAAACTTAATGATTGATTTATTGAAAATGAAAATGCATTCAATCATATTTTGACCTTTAATGCATGATTAAAGCCAGTTCTTCGAAGATGTTATCGACAAGCTTTGGCTATATTGGAAATGAGTTTTCCGTTCATCAGATAAAAATAAAATTCCCTTTCTTTTTCTTCTTGAATCTAAACTGTTTTAAACGTTTCAGTGTTCTTCAATTATCGATCATTAACGCTTAATAAAAGCAGGATTTACAGAAGACTAAAATCCAGTCTGTTTAGACGAATCGTGCTTTGAATAAGTTGGAGCAAGAAAAAAACAGACTTAATTTCATTTAAGGATGTTATGATCCAGTTCCATTAAGTAATAACACCCTATATTCGCTTTCGAAACAAAGTATTTGTTTTATAAGTGGATCGATTAAAAGTCTGTCTAGTGATTGATGTGAATCAATCTTTTTCGGTTACTCTTTGCCCGAGGCGTTCTGTTACGTGTCTAGAATTAGTATACCAAAACCCGAATATTCATTACAAAATTATGAAATTCATTTAGTGTAAAGACTTTTTTAAAATATAGAAATGGATCTTCTTTTTTCTGCACATAATAAATATACATGAATGCATGATAATGCATGATAATACATGAATATATGATAATGTATGGTAACACATGAATGTATTTCATGTTCAGAATGCATGGAATGTATTAGCACTGGGATAATTAAATCGCATGTATAAGTACTTTCGTGCACATGAAAATAAGTAAAAGAAATAAGTTCTGTGTATTCAGTAACTGCACTGTATATAAATCTCAATACACACGAATTTCGTTAGCGCTACGGCCATTATACCTCATGTATTTGCGCTTAGCGCAAACAAAAACAACACAACAAAATGAAAAAAAAATATCCGTCACTTTCGCAATTTTTTTTCATCCCATTGATTTTGCAAAAACACATTCATTGTTCGAGAATCGAATGAAATTTCAATCACATTTTTTGTTCGGGAACGAAATTTTTTGACTTATATGGGTCTGGGTCATTCTTACAAAAAGATACAAGATAGAAAAAGAATATCTGTTTTGTAAAAGTATGTAAAATCACTTAAAAACTGCATGGATATTTTTACTTGGGCTTTTATTGTATTTTTTATTTTATTTTTTACAAGTTTTTGATATTTTAAAAATCCTGACATGACCACAGAGGCCGGAAGGTGCATTTACATTAAAAATATATAAATGAAGACATAATTGAATAGTTACTGAGAGTAGTTGGTTCCTTCTTTATTTTTTTATAATTAAACTGTAAGGGTCATTCCCACAGAAAATGGAAAATTGACTGGAAAAAAAATTTAACGAATAATTATTATTAATAATAATAATTTATAGAATAATAATAATTTATAGAATGTAATTTTCTGCAAAACAATGCGCATGAGGATTTCATTACTTCTCAAACTTTTTTTTCTATTTGAGCCTCATTCTACTGCACACAATCTTGAATAAATGACCCATAAACTCGAAAATATCAGTAAAAATGGATACGTTAGGTCCACGGAGGAGACAAAAATTAAATTTTGAATTTTTAACTACTTTTATTTTCATGTTGCTAAAATGGTGCATTTCTTTTTATTAAATACAATGTTAAAGATGTCTAAAATTTGCTTTTTATAATTATAAATTAGCTTTTACTTATCTTATTTATGATGACAAGGGAGTGCACACTGAGAGCTTTTCCAAACTCCGCAAATAGAACTAATAAATCGGAAAAGATTCAATAACTTCACTACAGAACAAAAAGTTATATCTAAAAAACAAAATACCTTTTTTTTCCTACCTCTAATAATGTTTTAGCATGTACTGTCATCAATAGCACTTTTTAAAATTTATTTTCAGTGACCATGGAGGGAGATTATTTTTGCTAGGAACAAAGTTTATAAGTTAATTCCTTAGTAAAAATAAAACCAATTTTAAAAATATTAAGTTAGAACTTAACTAAAGAGTTTTAACTAGTTATTATTGAAAAAAAAAAAAGTAATAAAAAATAAATTGCTTAAGCAACAGTGAAATGAACGTTGTGCTTTAGATGTAAGGGCATTCACGGGAGGGACTTTCGACTTATATTCGTTAAAAGATTGAAGATAAATAAATAAACAAAGCTAAAAAATACTATAAAAGTGATATAATACCGTTATTTAGATTAACACTAGTTTCATAGTTCAAACGGCGACATTTTCAAAATCATTCAGGATAGAAATATTTTTGCAAACAAATTTTAAAACAATAACTTAGTAAATAATGTCACGAGACTTACATGCATGATGAAAATCGATGCAAACATAAAATAAAATGAAACTGGATATTTGTGAGCGTGGATTAATTTTTACTATTGTTACTAAAACAGCATATTAGTGTCCTGGTTTCTTCTAACGTTTGAAATATAAACTCAATAAATTCAATATCTCCCTTGTTGCAAAACCTTCCATGAAATTAAAAAAATATAGTATGCAAGAAAATAGATCCAATTGAATCAAACAGTTATCAGGAGTATGTGAAATACATTTCACCAAAGAAGATGGAGCAAAGCAGTTTTATATAGATATGACAAGCAGAAAACTTAAAAATAGAATTAAGAACATATAGCAGACATCAAATATAGCAGGAGAACCACAGCTTTGGCCAGATTATGCATCAAAGAAACTTTACAGATCGATTTTAAAAATAGCAGAATAATTTATCCGTCAAAATTTTCTCTACCATCCTTTATTCAGGAATCAATAGAGATATTTTTACGCAACGAGAATATTTGCAATGATTCTGTGTCCGTTGCGTTACCAAAAATTTGGAAAGAGATGTATGCTGTTTTAGTAACAATAGTAAAAATTAATCCACGCTCACAAATATCCAATTTCATTTTGTTTTATGTTTGCAATGGATTTTCGTTATGCATGAAGTTTCGTGACATTTTTTACCAGGTTATTGTTTTAAAATTTGTTTGCAAAAATATTTCTATCATGAGTGATAGCCGTTTATGCGATAAAACGAGCGTTAATCTAAATAAAGTTATTCTATCACTTTTATAGCATTTTTTAGCTTTGTTTCATTATAAGTGATTAGCATACATTCTTTTAGTTAAATAAATATTAAAATTATTTAATTATTACCGTAAAAAATGACTTTTCGTGAGAATGACCTATATATGTAATCAGGGCCTAATTTGCACCGGAGCCCATCGGAGCTCAAATCCGGTACTTCTCTGTTTTCAGTAAATATTTAAATATTGGTCGGAATTCACCGGAGCTCATAAATACAGGGCTCCGGATCCCAGTGCAATAGCGCTTCCGAAAAACCGGTGCCGGAATTACCCTTCAGTTCGATTTTATTTTGTGACAGTAGGATATTTTTTAATTGGATCATTTATTATTTTTTTATTTAGATATCTAACCTGAAAAGAATATTTTCTTTTGTTTTTATTCAACGAGCAACAGTTTGAGGCTTTGTTTGTTTGACGTTTTAGCCGTTTATTGTGTAGGAAAAAATAATGAAAATAAAAATAAAGTTAAAAATTAGTTTTTGGTGCAAATCGCTCAACAGATGGCACTCCTATGCTGCATTTTTTACGATTTCCGCAATGGCTCTTTCTCAAGAACTAATGCACGGAGTTTTATGGAATTTCAGATTCAGTTAACCTTGATATGAATTGGTGTTTACTACGATGTGGTGTATATCGCCCAATAGGTGGCGCTGCTATACAGCACTTTTCACGATTTCCGCAAGGACTCTATTTCAAGAGCTAATGCGTGGATTTTCATCAAACTTCAGATCAAGTTAGTCCTTGATATATGAATTGGTGCTGACTACGTTTTGGTGTAAATCGTCCAACAGGTGGCGCTGCTATGCTGCATTTTTTTCGATTTCCGCAATGGTCCTATCTCAAGAACTAATGCGTGTATTTTTATGAAGCTTCAGATTCAGTTAGTACTTGATATGAGTTGGCGCTGACTACGTTTTGGTGTAAACTGCCCAACAGGTGGCGCTGCTATGCTGCATTTTTCCTGATTTCCGAAATAGTTTTATCTCAAGAAGTAATGCACGGATTTTAATCAAACTTCAGAATCAGTTACCAAGTTGATTTCAGTTATTGCTTATGAGGTTTTGTTATATATCGCCTAACAGGTGGCGCTGCTATGAAGAATTTTTTACGATTTCCGCCATAGCTCTACTCAAAAAATAATGCATGGATTTTCCCGAAACTTCACATTCAGTTAGAAGTTGACATAAGTTGTTGCTGATTAGATTTATGTGTAAATCGTCTAACCGGTGGCGCTGCTATGCTGCATTTTTCAGGATGTATTAACATGTATGAGATAGAAGAAAGTTTTGGGGTTGCTACGTCCGTCTAGTTTTTTTTCCCGAATTACACGAATTAACATGTACTTTAGTGTTAGATGAGGCAATTTATTTCTTATATTTGTAATTTTATTAACATATAAGTACCTTTCTAAGTGGATGATTAAATTTTTCGATACTTGTTAGTTATCCCGTCGAACAAATTACTGTCGCCAAATTGTAAGATTAAATGCCAATAATGGTTGATCGTAAATGTCACAATCACTTGACTTACACGTGTTTACGTCATCAAGTGATTTTTATTTTGACGTTTTGTTTGTATTTTTAATAATGTTATACTAATTTACTTGTTCTTTCGTTATTTAAAATAAAAATTATGTGAATTTGTATAATTTGGCGAGCGGTTTGGCGATTTATATAATTTGGCAAAATTGGTCGACGGGATAACTAATAAGTACGAAATTTTCTTAGATTTCAAAAATTTTTTAATGTAAATAGTTTCGTTATGAAGTTAAAAAAAAAAAAAAAAAGTAGTATATGCAGTGGAACTTTCCTTTAACGAAGTTTTCTGCTTAACGAATTTTTTTGCTGAATCTTGACTTTGAAAGCCATTAACATATAAATTAATCTTCATATTACGAAAAATATATTCTATGTAACGAAGTTTATTCCATTTCCGTGCCTGTACATCGTGCAAACGGGGAGGAAGTTGCTGTTGCGATGGATGGATGAATTTATTTCAGTGGATTGTATGAAAATGAAATTATTTATTTATTTAATTATTTGAATTCAAAAGAAGAAATGCTAAAAGCGTTCGATACAATAAGAAGGGGATTCCAGTTACAGATGTAATGTTCAGCTACTTACAAAAGTGTGAAAATTTTTAACAGTATTTTTTATAAGAAACGTATACAAAGTAATATTAAAGACTTTTTTAAAATTAAGGCTTTGGAAAACTAATAAAAAAAGAGAAAAGGTACGCTACGCTTCAGTTTTTCTTTACCTCTCTTTCAGTGGCGTGGCGTGAACATTTTCGGTGGTCATCGCAATTATTTAAGTTTGTGGTGAAAAATTATTAACTCTAAAATTCAATGGTTGAATGTTCAAAAAAGAAACTTTAAATCTTACCTTCACTTATACATGAACTCCAAATGTTCTACTAAAACTGGATCGTAGAGTTTTAAAAGCTTATTAAGAGTTTTAAAATATTGCTTGGTCATCGCCGCATCCAGCGATGACCGGACGCCACGCCACTGCTCTCTTTATGTGTTTTTTTTTTAAAGACATTATTATCTAATTAAATTTTCCTCATACGTCTACATTGTATAAACAAAGTTACTGCCCAAATTAAAATACATTTTTCCAATATTTCCATTTTATGTGTATTTTTCATTTTATACATGTGCATTTTATTATACAATTTTCATGAATTTGAGTTGATTTCTATTTAACGAATTTTCTTCATAACGATTAAGTGTAACGATAAGACTTCATTAAATGGAAGTTTCACAGTATTTATTAACTATTCTCTGTTGTATTTGCATTTATGATCGCTTATGGTTATTTTAAATCTTCAAGTTGCCAAAACCCAACCCGAAACCGACCCGAATCAGAAACATTTATAGTCAAACCGATCCACAACGAAAAACTAGTTGGATGGGCCAATCCCAAAACTTTCTTCTGTCTCATATATTTTAATATTTCAAAATGTTGTTACAAATGTGAATATTTTATTTTTATTAGTTCAATACCACATCAACTTTGACTTTCTCTTAAGTTTCTGCGTCAGTCAATTAATCGGAGTAAAACGAGTTAATCTGGATCATGATATTTATTAAAAGACATTGGGAAGTTCTCGTCGATTCACGAATCACTGCTGTACAATAGAACTACGAAAAATCAAGTAAATTAGACAAAATTCGCTATTATAGTGCCTCTTCGGGCGGAATATTTCCAAATTCAGGGAGGACCTTCTTGCCATGGCCAAAAACGTACACAAAAATTTTGGTTCAATTCTAGGCATAACTTCCTACACTTTTCGATGGTACAGTATTCAAAATGCACAAAAATCGCTATTACAGTGTTCCCTACCGGCGGATTTTTTTCAAATTCAGGGAGGACCTGCTTGCCATAGCCAAAAGCTTTAAAAAAATTTTTGGTTCCATTCTATGCATAACTTCATATACTTTTAGTTGGTACAATGGCAACATGTGGACACACGGACATACGGACAGACAGACAATTTTTATAAACATGTTTTTGTGCTCTCTGACCCCTAAAACGTGTAAATCCGTCGAAAACCGGAAGTCGAAAAAAATTTCGATTACAATACTTTCTTCTATTGAAGATAGAAGAAAGTAAAAATAGCGTCAACCCGATTATTGACGACGTCGATTCGGGTAAAATCGGGTTTACCCGACTCGATGTAGAACTCTAATTAGACTCACAGAGCTAGATATCGGCGCCTGCCACGCTGTAACGATGTTATCTGGTTCCCTGGTAGCACTAAACAAACGATGATTTAACACTGAATATTAACTTTATTTAACAGTTTATACTTCAAAATAAAATCTCTTCAACCATAAAAAAATACATCGTCACTCTTAAACAAAAAGCACAACTTTTCAGATCTCTCTAAAATACATTGCTTTAAAAACACAATCAATAAAAACCACCATGTCCACACTCGTTCCCCAGTTACAAAAAAAAAAAAAAAAAAAAAAAAAAAAAAAAAAAAAAAAAAAAAAAAAAACGTTCTCTTTCCATTACACAAAATCAGCTCGGACACTATCTGCCAAACTTTTCTCAAACTGCATTTCCATCTCACAAGCCACTAGCTCTCTTCATTTCACTTGACCTCTCACCTAACATCTTCAGCTCTCTTTCCGCATATCGAAAAAGTTTCTCTCCGATACGAGAGCACGACCGATCAGTCTCCGAAACTCAGGCGGCGATCCATGGACAAGATCTGACTCTAGGCTGCGATCCGTGGACAAGATCTGACTCTAGGCTGCGATTCAGGGACAACCGCTGGACAAAACCAGTTTCGCAACTTACGAAACAAAATAAACTGCGGGGTTTTTCGGTCGTTACAGACTCCTCCCCCCTCCAAATTTTGGACATGTCCAAACGGAGTCATGGACAGGAAGAAACAGTTGCGACAAGTTCTACTGAACACTAAAATTTTTCTCTCTTCCAAAATGTTCAGGAACAACTTAGTAATTTTGTCACAAACATGTCTCTTCGCCCTTTCCCAATCCATCACAGCCATGTGCCGCCCTAAACAAGATTCTTTAAATTTTAGAGCTACTAGCAATTTTGAAACAAAAAAAATATAGCAATTCACAACATGCCAGTAATAATACAAATACTTAAATTACACTATATAAAAGTTACTCTAATTTACCACAATTCAATATACACAAAATTTCCTATAACTTCAGATAAAATTATAAGCAAAGTAATTTTTCTTAAAATATCAATACAATCAACATTTTTTTTTCTTTTTCTTTACGTAAACTTAACGAAATACAAAGCAAAAATATTTAGCATTTTTTTTCTTACTAACAAAACAACTTCAATACATAATCATACAATTACAAATATTAAACATTAAATCATAATGTAATAGTTCAAAATTATTTCTATATTTTTCTAATACTAACAATAAATAAACATAACATATACACTTTTTTTTTCTCTTTAATAATACCACTTTAATATATAGAACTTAATAAATAGCACTCAATGTATGAGTATGGCTATGGGTATGGGGCCTGCTCAGTGTGTCTGCATTAAGAAATTTTCTTCTTTTCTTATGATTCCTCATTCTCTTTTTCCTTGATTTCATTTCTACCTCTTTCCTCTTGAAATTAACAACATCTGTTATTTCTGATAATTTTTTAACACTCCTGCTCGGTCTCCTGCATTGTACAGCCAGCCTTTTCGGTCTACAAGTAGACAAGTTCAGCACAGTTTTAATTCCAAATCTCTGGAAAACTCTACAGTCAATTTACTCAATGAGAGTTCCTGTTCAGTCTGTATTTCCCTTGGAAACATCATTCGACTGAATATGTGCAATATTTCATCAAATATAGACGTTGATTCAGCATTCACCACTGGCACTGCACCTGGGTAGCTAGATGCCATACACATAGCTGTAATCAAATACTTATTTCCATTTGATGTAACCGGTAAAGTCCCGCAAGCATCTACATTTATCCCGCAAATTTTTTTAGATACCATGGATACCAAAACCAATGGAGCTTTTTTCTTGTCTTTAGGGTTTCCAGCTCTTTGGTAAACATTACAAGTTTTTTCCAACTCTATTTCCTTAACCATTCCAAATTCTTTGAATTCTGTTTCAATCTTTCTGACCAATATAAACAATGGAGCCAATTCTTTACTCTTCTGTTGCTCCTCAGCAAATCTATTCGAATCCACTTTCATCAAATCCAAAATAATTTCAGTTCCAAAACCTTCGGCAAAAGTTTACAATTTACATCAGAACACTCATCTCTCCCCTCTTTCAATTTTGCAGTCAATTCCGATTTCTCTTCTTGACCATTCACTAACTCCTCCTCCTTTACCTTATCAACATCACCAACACTTGACTTTATCTGTCCGCCCTCAAAATCTTCTTTAAACAGACACACTAGGTCCAACAAAATTTCATCCGTATAATCAAGAACTATAGGCAAATTCACTTCCCTCTCCATCTCTTTGACATCCTCTTTAACCAATAGTTTTTCTTCCACAAGTTTAACTTTTACATCCGAAAGGCCTTTTTCAACTTCTCCATAAACCTCTGTCTCTTCCGAAAATTCAAATTTCTTCTCTTCCAAAGTTACTAAATCTCTCTTTTCAGCAAGTGGTTTTCGCCACTGTACTTTTGTCACTATTGCATTCACAGTTCCTCTTTTCTTTCCACTATCACTTAAAAACTGAAAGTTCTCTTTCAACAATGCAACAGTTCTATTTCCAAGAATATATCTCCCCAGATCCAGACCATTTTTGATAACTGTTGCCTTAGTTTTAACATGACCCAATTCACATTCAATTTCAACTTCGGCCATAGGCAAACGTGTCATTCGGTGGTTCAACAAATGCTGCACCCACACATATTTTCCTGTCATACTTTCAGGCGAAACATACCTTTGACACACAATATCGATTGTTGCTCCAGTATCTCTTAATATTGGAATACGAATCTCATTTACTCTTCCAGAACTCGTGTACGGTGCAAATAATTCATCATCAGCTCTATTTCGAACATGATTTACAGTTCCTGTTTCAATTTTATTTTTAAGTCTAGGATACTGAGGCCTAAGATGAGTTGAATCCCCGCATTCAAAACAACATAACTGTCTTCTAACAAAATTGGGTTCAGGCTTCCGACCATTAAAATAGTTTTCCTTCTCTTCTACATCTTTCACACGTTCATTTCTCTGATTATTTCCTTTCCACGTTTTCGAATGCCATGGTTTTTTCTGACTTCGATTCTCATAACACATCGAATCTTTGTTACGAACACACCTTCTTACATCTTCAAACTCTTCAATCCTAGTCACGAGATCAACTGGCGAAATTATAGTTGTCCAGTGATCCAAAAATCTATCTTTAAATTCAGGCGGTGTCCTTTTTTTATTTGATCAACAATCATTAAGTCTTTTAATTGTTCATAAGTCTCTATCTTCAATCCATTCAACCAACCCTCAAAATAATTTTTTATCTCATAATAAAAGCCATGCCAAGTAATATCGGTTGCTTTTTGAGTTTTTACAAAGTTCTGACGAAACTTTTCTGGACTCAATTTAAACCGCTTCAGTAATACTGTCTTAACATATTGATATTCACTAGCATTTTCCACAGGTTCACGAGCTATCAATTGTGAAATTTCAGACGGTAAAACACCAATTAATTGAGTAACCCACTTTTCGGGGGGAATCTTAAGAACATTTGCTTGTCGCTCAAAAAGTTTCCAAAACAAACTGATATAATCTTCCTTCACGTCAAATTTCGGCATCAATTTCTGAATCTCCACTCTCGATTCAAAACCTATACTAGATTTAACCGAATCGTCAGGGCTCTTACTATTCCTTAATTGTAACTCCAATTTCTGTTTCTCTAATTGAAACTCTCTTTCAGCCGACCTCTCTTTCTCTGCCCTCTCCGCTCTCTCTCTTTCCTTCTACTCCACCTCCACCTCTTCTTGCTTAATTCTTTCACTTACAGCTGTCAAAAGCATTTCTTTTACAAAATCTTCATCGTAATTAACGCTTTTCATTATTAGTTCACGTAAATCAATGATTCGCATACTATCGTTAACTTCCTCCCCCAATTCCACTGCTACAACTTTCAGGTCCTCTTTTCGGCCTTTTCCAAAGTAAGCCATCTTAAAGTTCTGTTTCTACACTCTAATGCGTAACTCAAACACTCTCTCAGAGCAACGGACACCCAGCCAACTAACTGAAGTTAAATCAGTACACTATCAACATTCATTTATTCAGAATAATAAAAATCACCAAATTAATGCATAAGTTCATTTTTAAAATAAGTAATTAACTTTAAATATTTAAAACACATCAGTTCAATCATAACTATACCAATTCTTTAAAAAAAAAAATACACACAAGTTCAATAAAACCTCAAGACGATACATCAATCTCTGAAATCACAAACCCCCTAAACCACCCCTTACACACATTCAAATCAATTTATAAATTCACCAGTTTGGTATTAGCAATTCTATACTTTTACACAATATCAACACAATTAACTCAAAATCAGTTTGATTTCATCCAGATTTTAAACCAGTTTGGTTTTAAACACTATATTTCTTCTTTTGTACAAAACACAATTACCTTGAAATCAGTTTGATTTCTTCCAACCATTAACCAGTTTGGTTTTAAACACTATATCTTTTAAATACAGAACATAATTACCTTGAAATCAGTTTGATTTCTTCCAACCATTAACCAGTTTGGTTTTAAACACTTTAGTTCATAAATATCTCAAGTTTCAAAATTTTACTGAATCCATAAAATACACTCTTTTTTTTCATTACAATTATAAATCCAAAATTTAGAGTTTATGAATAAACATATAAATTACCGGCTGGCATTTGCGAACGCCATATATAAATGTAATACCGGAGGCCAGTTTGGCACAAAATTTTACCAAAATGAATTCAACTTCCCAAATTATAAATATCTAAAACTACAAACTCTAATGGCCCACAGTACTGCAATGGAAGAAATGGGAAAGACATACCTTTTATTTTTCTTCACTTTACCGAAAACAAATCTCGGCGGAACCTCCACTTAATACATATCACTTTATACTGTAACGATGTTATCTGGTTCCCTGGTAGCACTAAACAAACGATGATTTAACATTGAATATTAACTTTATTTAACAGTTTATACTTCAAAATAAAATCTCTTCATCCATAAAAAAATACATCGTCACTCTTAAACAAAAGGCACAACTTTTCAGATCTCTCTAAAATACATTACTTTAAAAACACAATTAATAAAAACCACCATGTCCACACTCGTTTCCCGGTTACAAAAAAAACGTTCTCTTTCCATTACACAAAATCAGCTCGGACACTATCTGCCAAACTTTTCTGAAACTGCATTTCCATCTCACAAGCCACTAGCTCTCTTCATTTCACTTGACCTCTCACCTAACATCTTCAGCTCTCTTTCCGCATATCGAAAAAGTTTCTCTCCGATACGAGAGCACGGCCGATCAGTCTCCGAAACTCAGGCGGCGATCCATGGACAAGATCTGACTCTCGGCTGCGATCCGTGGACAAGATCTGACTCTAGGCTGCGTTCCGTGGACAAGATCTGACTCTAGGCTGCGATTCAGGGACAACCGCTGGACAAAACCAGTTTCGCAACTTACGAAACAAAATAAACTGCGAGGTTTTTCGGTCGTTACAACGCCGGCTTTAAACACAGCTCGTCTCTGTGCCACATAATAAATTAAAAATACGACGACCAAGAGCGCCTTTAGGGGAGATTAGGGGGGGGGGGCGGTAGTACCTCCCCGCATACACACATTGAGCGATATGATATTTCAGACTCATAACAGGTCAGATTTAAAATTCATATCCAAAAATTTCGCGAAAGCTAAAATAATTTGCCAGATTTTATTAAAATAGAAACATATCATTAAATAAACACTTTAAGCGCAGAAATTAATAAGTACCAATGATATTTGCTCAATATTTGCCAGTGCAACATTATCAAAGTGAGACACACTGATGGAGTACTTTGACTTATTTTAAAACATATGTGTTGAGAACAAAACTGCGTCAGTTGCCTTAGTGCTCAAGAGATCAAAACAAGATCGGTTTTTTTTAGACCTCTTCAAGAAAGTTTTTGAAATGACGCTCCTGATGACGACTTTTCGTACTTTTAATTTCGTATACTTTCATACTTAAAAAAAAAAAAAAAAAAAAAAAAAAAAAAAAAATGGCTGACGAAAAAAATGCAATATTTAATATATTTTACTTGTTTTTTCGTATTGTTAAATCAAACGAAAAATAAATAAAAACATCAACCCTTTTATAGTAGTCCCCTAATCGATAATTTTAAATCCACGCCGTGTTGTGCGCCCGCCGCCGCAATTTTCCTCGCGGTTCAAACCTCTAGACAAAATTGCTTCATGAACTAAATACTTGACATATATGAAGTACCACCTCACGACATATTGATACATTAAAACCATGCAAATGAGATTTCACTTTCAGAGAGGGGGGGGAAAAATATGCGGATACAGTTTTATTTCCTCGAAGTATGGATGTGTAGCATATTTCAAAACCCACTTGATATATAATTAGCCGCTATAAATGAAAATTCTCAATTTGTAGTCGTAATAAAGGGAAACAGTTCGCCTGAACTTTATTTTAAATATATTACTTTAATGAGAAAAAGGTCGTGTACTTCTCCATCTTTAATTCGCTAATTTTTGCACGAATGAAGAACGCAACCCCTTGACTTCTTAGGTTAACGCAGCCATTGGTGATTTCAGATCGAGCGATAAAAAATAAAATAAAATAAAATAAAAAATGATTTTTTTTTTCACACTCTTCGAAATTGATCATCTGTTTCTGTTTCGTGAAATGCCTTTTCCTGGTAGCCGAACATCAATTATGAGTCATTAATATTATAAACCATCATAAATAAGTATAGTTGTTAATTATAAGTAATTTATGGCAGGAGGAGGCACCTTGTTATGAATTAGAGCTTGCAAAGAAAAGTGAAAACATCGAATCTATCCAAGTGAACTTTAAAGCCACTCCTGAAATCTTTATGCTTCTTGATTTGTTGTTAGATACATTTAAATAAAATAAGTTGGAAATTGCACGTCAAATGGGGCAAATGTGGTGCGTTCGTATTATAACTAGTTTTATAAATATTTTTTGCACCGCATATTGTACTGAATGGATATTTTAGTGCACTTCATAAGTGCATATCAATTTCATTCTCTTCGAAAGGCTGTAACGTCATTAAAACACACTTGAAATAATTTTTTCCCATTGGCCATAATGTAACGGAAAACTTTTGACTAATTAAACTATACATCCGATTTTTATAAAATTTGAAATAACTCGACAAAATTTCGCAACAATTATATATTTAAAATTTCAGGCCATTCGATTGGATAGTTTTTGCTCTGTTATATGCGGGTAGTCGGACAGACAGACAGGCAGACAGACGGACGGACCGAACGACGACTATAGGTGCTGCGTATTTATATAATTACGAACGCACCTAAAAACGTGAACATAAATTCATAAAAAGTAAAATACAATTCCAAGCATATTCTGATATAAAGTAACTTTAAGCCAGTTTATCTTAAATTGATGTTAATTTTAGGTTAATTCTCGTTGGCACATTTTAGTTTTGCGTCAAAGCCTGGTACCTTATAGTTAGTTAATCTGCTCTTTTTTCTTTTTAATTTATTATTGGTGATCAATTGCCAGTTGTGGTAGCTCTGCCAGTAGTTACTTTATGTCAGTATAACAAAACAAACACTCATTACTCAGATAGAAAAAAATAATCATACTTTAAAACTATTTAAAAAGTCACTAAATTGAGCTAAAGTTTTCAAACAGATTTTTTTCATTCAAAAGTTCATTTTTTTTCAACAACTATTTGACAATGTAAAAACTGAAATTATGTGATAATGAGCAATAAAAGCAGCATCGAGTCAAAAATGGATAACACATTTCTGACGACGACATAAGTCTCTAGTGAACGAAATAGGATTTTATCGTTAAAAAAAAGTAAGTTTATTATCACTTAATCTTAAAATAGCTGATAGATATACAGTCGTCCCCGTTTAAACGAATATTGACGGTTCCAGAAATAATATTCGATTAAGCGGAGTATTTGATTAAACGGGAATCATCACTGTAATATTTAATGCGTAATAAAAGGCAAAATAACCATCTATTGTATATTTAATTAACAGCATAATAAATCGTTAATATAATAAGATAAAGTAAAATAAATACAAATGCTAATATAAAGGAAATACATTTTAATTTAATGTCAGTACATACATTTACATCACACTTAATGCAGCTCGTTTGAATTTAGTCAAAACTTCGCTACTTGTAATTTACATTACTTATACTGCCTTAAAGTCGTTTAAAGTGGTTTGTTTAAGTGGAATTTTAAAGGAGTAAATATCGAGTTATTTTTCGAATGAGTGCAAAATATCACAACTACCATCTCGAACCATTAAAGCCTGGTTAACAGCAAGAAGTGGTGGTAGGGAGATCAAGGTGGGGAAATCATTTGACCTGTCCATTATATAGATGCCGGCCAAAATCATTACAGTAAGAACTGAAAATTTGTTTTCAGCGTAAAAGAACCAAAAATGACAAAAGGTGAAAGGAAATTCCAGCTGAAACGTGCTTTCCGTGCCTATTTTCAATTATCAGTCACACTGCTGTTATTCGAATAAGCGGGGACGTTCATAAAAGGTAATTGGTTTAAGCGGGGAAAAATAACATAGAACCAATAGGAATAAATTCGGTTCCGGATGATTTTATTCGAATAAGCGAGGTATTCGATTATCCGTGACCCGATTAAGTGGGGAGGACTGTAATAGTTTCTGGATTTGACCTTTGACCACTAAAAAAAGAGAAAAAAAAAACTCGGTCTAAATAAAAAATCCTTTATTATTGAAACTTTTTTTTTCTTTTAAAGAGATAAGACAGTTCAGTTTCAAAATAAATTACCAGTATGTGTATTAATTGTATACGTACAAATATTATACGTAACATAATAAGCTTTTACATATACCTTAGGACGCTTTTGAGTAAAAAATATCGTAGTAAGCCAATACCATCTAACATGACAAATTATGTTGGTGTTTATAAATAAATAAATAAATAAATAAATATATGTTTAGATATTGTTAGGAGTGCTACATTTATTTTTGCTTGTTAGGGTTCCATACTTGAAAAGTAAGAACGGAACCATTATAAAGATCCCTCCTGTGTCTATGTCACAGCCATTTTATTCGCAAACTATAAAACATGGAAAGTTCAAATTGGCTGAAGTAATAAAGGCTATTGACCCACATATTTATACATTATTAACCATTCTCAAATATATTTAGGAAAAATGTAGAGGGGCAAATTAAGTTACTTGGAAAAAAAAATCTTTTCTTTGTAAAAAATACATTTTTTTTTAAATTTTAGGTATTATCTTTTCAGAGATATCGTCGAAAATGTAATGCAGAATTATGTCCTCACCCCCCTCTATTTCTGAATCTACTGAAACTAAAATTATAAAAAAATTAGGGGTAGTAGAAATTAATTTAAACCCTGCTGGAAAATTATAGCGATTACCCTAGTCATACAGTATTTAGAAAATCGCATTTTCCCGTTACACACAAATTTCTGTTTGCAGGCGCTCATCAAAGGAGTTCCAGGAGCGCTCGATTTACCCATCGCCAGCAGAAGTATAAAAGGATTGTTGATAATGATTTTCGAAACAATTGTCTAATAATTAGCAGATATATTAATCTTTAAAGACGCGGAATGTTTGCACATACATAAAGACACGGGTGGCGTATTCTATGCGCCATCGGCTTTTAAAGCCTAGATAACAACTTTTAATGTTATATTTGTGTAATGCAATGCCCAGTTACTAATTCATATAGTATTTATTGTAGGGAACCCTCATTACGCAAGTAATACTCGCACTTGACCGGTTTATTTTTATTATCAGCTCTGTTACACTGATGCAGTGTTTCTCAAACTTTTTTATGTCGCGCCACACTCGAACTCGTGGTTAACCGTGGTGAACTCGTGGCACACTATATCCTTTTAATTCATTTAATACCACTCCATCATAAATAAAGTATAATCTTTTGTTATTATTTGTAAAACAAAGATTTTTTTTTTTAATATCTTCTTTGTAAGATAGGCGCATATGTCATATGCGCATATATCAGACGGCCCAGCCCGAGTCCCAGGCCCGAAACAGACTAGGGCTGGGGTAAGCTCGGGCTCAAAGTGATTTTTTTCCCCTACAAATTACAAAAAGGAAAAAAAAACTTGCCAGGTGCATATTTGAGTAACAAGAATGTAATCTAAGTTTCTTAACGCTACACGGTAAGAATTTTTCTTTTGAAGTATGTTTATATGTTTATACAGGGTGTTTCTAAACTCATGGTACATACGCTAGGGGATGATAGAACACATCAAGACGAGTAATAGTGAATAGGAAACGAAGGGTCCCAAACGTCTTCCGAAGGAGATAGGCGCCTTTAAAGTTTAGGCCCCAAAATTTCAAATGATTATAAAAAACGGAAAAATTGATCGATTCGTTTCCGGTTTTCACTAAAACTATTCTTTATGTCCGTATTTTCTTGAAAATCAATTTTAAAGATACAGTTCAAAAAATGCCGATAGAGGGCGCTTTAGACTTTGGAGTAACCAACAACAATTTTTACCGTTATTTTTTGTATCATATTACATGCTTTCAAAAGCTTAGACTTAAACTTAAATTTTGAGCTCAAAATTTGAATCGTTGGGAGTGGTTAAGTAGCACAAACTGAACTGTGTTCAGTTGTTATAATTTCTAATGATTATAAAAAAACAGAAAAATTGGTCGATTCGTTTGCGGTTTTCACTAAAATTATTCTTTATGTCAGTATTTTCTTGAAAATAAATTTTAAAGATAAAGTTTAAAAAATACCGATAGAGGGCGCTTTAGACTTTGGAGTAACGAACAAATATTTTTTACCGTTATATTTGGATCTCATTAGATGCTTTCAAAAGCTTAGACTTAAATTTTGAGCTCAAAATCTGAATCAGTGGGAGTGGTTAAGTAGCGCAAACTGAACTGTGTTCATGAGTTGAAATTTGAACCCCCCTCCTGAACACAGTTCGGTTTGCGCTACTTAACCACTCCCAGCGATTCAGATTTTGATCTCAAAATTTAAGTTTAATTCTAAGATTTTGAAAGTATGTAATGAGATACAAAAAATAACGGTAAAAAATAATTTTTCGTTACTCCAAAGTCTAAAGCGCCCTCTATCGGTAATTTTTAAACTTTATCTTTAAAATTTATTTTCAAAACAATACTGACATAAAGAATAGTTTTAGTGAAAACCGCAAACGAATCGACCAATTTTTCCTTTTTTTATGTTTGAAATTTTAACTCCTGAACACAGTTCAGTTTGCGCTACTTAACCACTCCCAACGATTCAGATTTTGAGCTCAAAATTTAAGATTAAGTCTAAGCTTTTGAAAGCATGTAATGAGATACAAAAAATAACAGTAAAATATAGTTGTTGGTTACTCTAAAGTCTAAAGCGCCCTCTATCGGCATTTTTTGAAGTGTATCTTTAAAATTTATTTTCAAGAAAATACTGACATAAAGAATAGTATGAATAACCCACAGAATCATCAGAGAAGTTTGCAGGTTTAATTCATAGTGAAGATGCGTTATTTCATCCAATTTTGACGGCATTAAGCCTAAAATGACAAAATTTAGTTCCTAATAGCGCATCACAAAACAAAATAAATGATAAAGATTCAAGAGATCTAACGAAAGATATGAGATATTAAAAATTGAAAAATACTTAGAGCGCAATACCTCAATTATAGACAAGAGTCCAAAACTTCAGAAAGTTGACCCACAATATTATAACATATGAGGATGCAATCAGATTTAGAACTATTAAAACATGTGGCCAGCATTTAGTCAATAAAAAACAAAATACTGCTGCCGTCTGGTGTGAAAAAGGATAATTATATTGTAACTAGATTTTTAATAAAAATGTTTAGTGCTGCCATCTATACCCATAGAAAGGAGTGATATCAATTGAAGAAATCAAGAAATGACTTAAATTAACATTATTTAAAGTAGAATGACAAAATAGGAATAAACTTAATAAATACTGAGTAAATATAAAAAAAAATAAATAAATAAAAGGGCATTGATTAAATTTATATATATATATTTAGAATTAGAAACCAGAAAATTTAAAGAATATTTCATCACTTTATCACAGTCTTTTGTGATTAGATAAGAATATTTTTTATGTAAATTATAAAGGTTGCATGGAACTGAATTTATTTATTTAAGGTTAAAATTTAATTAATTCGTATATTCATCTCTGCGCAGTGTAGGATTAAAGTGTTTTACAATGCTAAAAAAATCCATTTGAAGGGGAATTGATTTGTTATTGATGGAATGTAAAGAAAAATATGACTATATCTCATTCTGAAGTCTTGGCACGGTCAATGCTAGTAACACAAAGTAGCCATGGGATATCCCTTCTTTGTCCTTTTTTTCTGGGAAGTCCTTTTTTAGAATTACTGGAAAATAGAACTCTGCCATAGTTGTACAATGACACTTTAAAAGAATAAGAATTGTGATTTTTCAGATTTTTGCAACTTGTTAAGTACAAATTTCAAATTTGGCATTTTATGCAGATTTCCAGAGACATGAAAATCATAAAATGTCTTCGAGGGAGAGTATTTAGGATTAATAGTTATTTCTATGCAGGGCTGCCACTGGCGACTATTTTTTAATTCTACTTCACACCACTTTCTCAAAACAAAAATTATTGACATACTGTGAGAGAACATTTGCAAGAGAAATATACTACAAAATCTGTTTTTTTTAATAGTGGTGCTAATAAAATAGAAAAATGGTCGCCTGTGGCATCCCTGTTATGAAAGAAAAGCTTTATAACACTTTCCAACAAGGTTGAAAAGTGTTTATGATTTCGGTTTGTCTGTCCGCGCTCTAACTCTCGTAAATATACTCGGATTGCTCTGAAATTTTTAGATTTTATTAAAGTTTAACATAGCCCGATCCCTATTTCAAATGAAGTTTGTAGTATGTTTAGTTCATTTACAGGGACAGTCAAAAGTATTCCGCTACATTACGGCCAAAATGGAAAAAAAATCGGTGCAAATGATTTTTAATGATGTTACACGCTTTCAAGCATAAAGTAATTTATATGCATTTATGAAGTGCACTAAAATAAGCACTCTGAAGAATATGCGGTGCAAAGAATACTTATTATTCATTTTCAGGGCCACACAAAAGAATTCCGTTGCATAATGATATGGGGGGAGGGGGAGGGTTGTTTACTGCGTATTTTTATTATGTTAAACTATTTCATATATAATGAAATTGATATACGTCGCTGAGATTTACTATAAGTTATTTCATGCATAATAAAAAGTGCATAGCATTTACAGGGACACACAAAATATTTCAGATACTACTTTGTGTCCTAAGTATTGTACATAAGCGATGATTGCTGGAAATGAATTTTTAATTATGATATGAGTTGTTATGTTTCACTATATTTATGCATACTAGACGGTGTGTATAGTTCCTATACTGGGCTATACAAAAGAATTCTTAAGGGTTACTGAGTATGAGCGTAAATTGCTTAAAGTTGGTTTTTAAAGAAGTTATGCATTTTTACGCTGAATTGCATTTACTTTACTAAGAAGTGTTTGTAGAATATAGATAAAATGATATACAGGGTCACGCATACATAACCGTCTATGGATGATAATATCTAGAAATGCGATTTCAGTAGTTTTAAGAGTGTTTTAGTTTAAATTTGTTTGTTTTTAGCTAAATAGTGGCGTGTAATAAAGGTACTATTGGCTATGGACGTATCTGCTGAAATCAATTTTTAAAATATTTTATGCGGTTTCTAAAATGTTTACTTAGTTATCTTATTTACCTTATTTCCCTGAATAACGAAGTTTTGTTAAAGCATTCAGGATGTGTTGGAAAGCATCTCATAATCTATGCTTAACGCATTATTTTTCTTTATTGTTTAAATGGGAAACAAGTTAAAAATGGTTTAAAATTTTCTACTGCGTACTTCCGGATTCGGGTTCGGGAATCGGAAAAAAAAAAAGCCCGAACTCATCTTTAAGGTATTACATAATAGTAGATTGCAGAACTTAGAATGTTGTATTTTAAAGTACTTTTGCTAGTTCTTAGAATCTTGATATAAAAAGTTTTCAAAAGTTTATTTTCAAGGTTACAAAAGGGAAACATAAATCTTAACTTAAAGGGAAACATAACTTCGGATGCACATGTTAAAATAACCTTTTGCAACAAAAATTATTCATCTCATTATTTTTCAACTTCAAGTATGTACTGCTATTTTTGGTTTTAGCAAAGTTTGTCTCTTTTATTTTATGTTCTGCATTTATTTGCATCGCTTTACAATAGATGCAGCCACTGAATGGCACAATATTCATTCGATTTCCTTTTATTCAATTTTCACCTGATAGATGACGCCATGGCATTATCCTTCCTTAAATCATTTGAAATTTTATTTCATTTTTTGTCTGATAAAAGGGGCCATTGCATGTTTTCTTGCTTGTGATTGGTTAAAGCGATATTTGACTGGACATCAGGGGCGCCATTTGAGGGGGGCTGGGGGGGCAATAGCCCCCCCCCTAAGGAATTTGATATTTCGGAAATTTTTCATAATTGTCAGACTCAAACAAAAATTAAAAAATTACTCAAATGCTATAATAATTTATCAGACTTGATTGCAATAAAAACACATGCATTAAATAAACGTTTTATGCATAGAAATTAATAATTATAAAAAAAAAATTCCGATTCGAACTTTCTTAACATATATCATACTTTGGTTAATTTTAAAAATACATGAGAGAAATTTTCTTTCATCAATTGCTTCTCAGCAGTGTACAACTTGATCATAGGAAAACTAGTCCCCTCATGGCTAGAAATTTAGTGTTAAAGTTTTTTCAGATAGTTTTTTGGTAGTGGGCTTGAAGTTGCGAGTGTAATTCAAGTTCTTAATTATCCGACTTTTTTGCTTTTTTGGATTATTAGTGTCACAGTATATTTACTGCAAGCATTGCAATGTTATCAATTTATTTAATTATTTGCTTTATTAAATCATATTATATATGGTGCACTCTAAAAAAGTTTCAATGCCTTGGAATGGAGCCTGCGAGCAACCGATAAAACAATTTCTTCAACACAAAAACTGACAGACTTCTACCAAGTCCCAAAGTAAAAGAAAATTGCTCCACATTTTAACACGTGTATAATAAAGTAGTCTATAATTTTATCCCTTAAGTACAGAAATGAACACATGGGTTATTACTATGAGCCACCATTAATAGTCAAATCTATAGTTTTTCATTTGAAAAATATTCAGGACTTCCTTGTTAAAAACTAGGTCTTACCGACTCCGTCCGAAAGGGACAATCCGAAAATCTTAAAGTGCACCTCTCTTGCAACGAAGAAAATACGTCAACCTATTCTGATGCAAGGCTGTAATTTCATGTAAATACGAAAGCCTCTAAAAAGGTTTCCATTGAAAGGCAACCCGACCCGAAATGAAAGAAAATTAATCCATATGTTAATACAATTATTGCAAAAGAAGTCTACAATTATATCTTTAATATAAACTTTACCTTTTATGTAGAAAAATGAAGATATGGTATTCATTAATGTTCAAATATGTAGCTTTTTCATCAGAAAAATATTCAGGATTTCTTTGAAAAATAGTATTAACACGAACCCACTTCAAAATAGTCAAAATGCTATCCAAAACAATTAACGCTTTACCTTACCTTTACTTGCAGAAAATCGCTAATGAAAATTTTCTTATCGCTATAGATCACAAAAGTCGCAAATTTCGTGACCTATTCATGGCGTTCGTGGGCTGATTATCTCATGACTGCTTGAATTTCATGATTCTTTTTTTTGCGGTCATATGACGAAATTTGCGATTTTTTTCCGCGACCTTTTCACGGAATTCACTATTTTTTTTCTGCAACCTTTATCGAAATTGGTTTTTTCTTGCGACCATTTGTCGAAATTCACAATATTTTTCCACGACCAACTGACGAAATTCCATATTTGTTTCTGCGATCTTTTGACAAAAGTCGCGTTTCTTTTTAACGATCATTTTTTGAAATTCGTAATTATTTTTCCTACCACCGACTAATAATATTTGTAATTTTTTGTGCAATAGTTACACGAAATTTTGTATCTTATTTCACGATCGTTTGACGAAATTCTCTTCGATTGTTTGACTAAATGTTCATGATTTTTTGTGCAATCTTTTGACGAAATTCGCGATTTTTTTCGCAGTCCTTTTACATAATTCGAGATTTTAGTTTGTACAATCATTTGATGAAATCTGCATTTCTTTTCGCGATCTCTGATGAAATTAGCAACCTTTTCCATGGTCGATTGGAGAAATTAGTAATTTTTTCCGCGACGATTTGGGGATTTTTTTTTTTTTTTCAAAATTTACGATTTTTTTCTGCAAACCATTGATGAATTGATTTTGCGGAATTCGAAAGAAAAAAAAATCGAGGACTTAAATTTACGAAACACGAAAATGCTATTTACGAAAACACGAAAATTAAAAAAATTCACAGAATAATCACATGTCAATTAAAGAAGTTAAAGGAGACAAAATGACGCAGAGCTTTTTTTATTGCACGGATTGTTCTTATTTTCTGTGAGATTTTTGCAGTTCTGCACTACTGTGTAGTTCTGCACATTACCTGTTCGTCAAAGAAATGTTTTCTTGTCCTTCGCCAGAAAACTCTTGAAATGGCCCCTCTGTAGTAAAACCTGAAAAAAATAAAAAATAAAAAATAAAATAAAATACTAATAAAAAGTTCCATTTTAGACAGGTCTCTTGTCTTAGCAAGTATAATTGTATAATGTTTGTTCATCGAAATTTGATTTTTTTCCCCTTCGGAAAAGAATTATGTTATAGACAGGCTTCGTTTTCACAAGTTTTACTGTAAGACATCTCTTTTCAGAGCTATACTATAGAGTGGATGGTTTAACAGTCTTTGACGATGCCTGTAAAAATGGAACCTATAATAGAATCCTGTATAAAAGAAAAGAAAAATCATATTTAATGTATTAAAATTTTACCTGCTAAGACGGAAACCTGTTTAAAATAAAATATGGGTTCTTGAGTTTGCGTATTCAAAGTTTTTACTGTTTTTGTAGTAGGCATGATTCAGTTTGTTTGTCGTTCGGGTGGAAGGGGGGGGGGGGTAGAACGCCCGGATCCAACCCTTAGCTATATGACTTCACTCAAAAAAACCTTTGCCCCCCCCCAAGAAATTTCTGAAATGGCGCCCCTGCATATAACGGACCTTTTAAATTCAAGACGGTTTTGCTCTGTTTTTAGAATCATTACGACAACGTTTTCCTGATGAAGGTCACATTTGATGATCGATGGGGGGTTAGTCCACCCCTCTTAACTCAGATAAATGGGTTTTTCATGCAGAATTATTCGATTTGCTCCGAATTTGGTATACCGGTTTATTATGTTAAGGAACTTCCCTGATTAGTTTTGGGGGTTCATTGGTTACGGATAAAGGGGGAAAAGGGGTGTTAGTCCACCCCTCTCAACTCAGATAAATGGGTTTTTCATGCAGAATTATTCTATTTGCCCCGAATTTGGTATACCGGTTTATTATGTTAAAGAATTTCCCTGATTAGTTTTGGGGGCTCATTGGTTACGGATAAAGGGGGGGAAAGGGGTGTTAGTCAACCCCTCTTAATTCAGATAAATGGGTTTTTCATGCAGAATTATTCGATTTGCTCCGAATTTAGTATACCAGTTTATTATGTTAAGGAGCTTCCTTGATTAATTTTAGGGGTTCATTTGTTAAGGATAAAGGGGGAAAAGGGGGTTAGCCTACCACCCCTTAATTCAGATAAATGGGGTTTTCATGCAGAATTATTCGATTTGCTCCGAATTTGGTATACCAGTTTATTATGCTAAGGAACTTCCCTGATTAGTTTTGGGGGCTCATTGGTTAAAAATAAAGGGGGAAAAGGGGGCTTAGCACACCCTTCTTAATTCAGATAAATGGGTTTTTCATGCAGAATTATTCGATTTGCTCCGAATTTGGTATACCGGTTTATTATGTTAAGGAGCTTCCCTGATTAATTTTGGAGGTTCATTGGTTAAGGATAAGGGGGGGGGAAAGGGGGCTAGTCCAACCCCTTAATTTAGATAAATAACTTTTTTGCAGGATTATTCGATTTGTCCAAATTTGGTATACCGGTTTATTACGTTAAGGAGCTTCCCTGATTAGATTTGGAGGTTCATTGGTTAAGTATAAATGGGGAAACGACGCTAATCCCCCTTCACTTTTTTTTTTTTTTTTGAGGGGCATTATTCTTTAAAATAAGAGTATAATATACAATTAGTGTGAATAGCCTGTGAGCTCAATGCCATCAGTTTAGCTGGGTACTTTTCTTTTTTATTAGACTTTGCAACATTTTATACACCGTTTAGTAAACTTTTTATTTTTATTTTCACGTTTATACATAAATTATGTATCTAAAGAAAAGTGGCGCGTCCAAAGTAGATTTTCAGAATTAATATCAAACTCATTTTTCTTATTCGAGTCCCAACATTTCCTGCTACAATTATACTTTACTGCCTGAATTTTCAAACAAGGCTATTTGAATAGGCCGCCAGCTATTATCATTTTGTATTATGCCTACTTAACTTTGCTAATTAGTTTATAAAAAATCTAATTTGCAAGGCATATCATATTTAAAGAACAAAACGAGATTTTTTCCACCTTATTGTTTTAGTTCCATCCACTCTCTCCTGTTAAAAAAGATTAAAGTGCCAAAAAATTATTTAAAAGAACACAAAACCCAGTTACCAATATGTGTATTAATAGTATGAAATATTGTAATTGAAAACTGACTGAAAGATAGATAATAGATGAAGAATGGAATCTTAACTCAATTTATCAACCATAAATGTCATAACAAAGTCTTCGATCTTTGCTGTAAGGCGTCGTTTTCATTTAGTCTATTTTGATATAAAAAATATATTGACACAACCAATACCACTCAACTGACGAATTAGGTCAAAAAACAGTTTTATATTTAAGTGTCAAAATCATCCCGTTTTCTTATTCAAATCCAAACATTTCGTGCTATATACTACACTGAAAAAAAAAATCTCTTAAATTGACAGAAAAAACAGTAGAAAACCGTTGATTTACAGAAAATCTGTAATTTCTCATTAAAAGAGTTTTTTTCTGTAAAAAATATAGATTTTTCTGCCTTCTTTTAACAGAAAAAACTGTTTTTCTGTAAAACATTTTTTCTCTGTAAAAAATACATTTTTTTTCAGTAAAATTTATGCATTTTTTTTTACAGTGTATAAGGTCTGATTTTCTATTCGGCGCAGTAATCCCATGCCTGAGCCCCCTCCCCTCACCCAATTTCGGTGGCGTGTTTCAGATTTTGTGTGTGTATGTGTCTGTTTAAATCCCATTTTAAATTTTCCCTCGCGTATAGTGAAGTAAAAAATCCATTTAATATTTTAATAGTCTAACAAAATTCAAGGCCTTATTTTCCATGAGGCATAGTAGGCCAAAACTAGACGATCCAAATTGTGAACTCCATCTTAATTTTTGTCTCAAGCATATCGCATATAGCGAAGTTACAAATCATTTTAATATTTTAATGCACCGATAAAAGGAATGATATTTTTTTCTTTTCTTTTTTTCCTTTTTTAAAGTGTATTTGTTTTTCTTTTCTTTTTTTAATTTTTGAATAACGGTTATGTCACTGGTATAATAACTGCTGTTTTAATCAAAATAATTTTCCGGCTATGCCGTAAAATCCACAAAGACAGTTCGTAAGGGTCTAGGAAATAAATCCGTTTTCGCAAGTTTCCTGTATTTTGAGTGCTTATAAATTACATGGTATTCTTTTGTCGGGATTGCGAATATTTTCCCTTTAAGACAGGAATACGTTACGAACAATTTCTGTTTTCAAAGTTTTATTTTATGGATTATTTGAAAACGCGTCATATCAATCAGTAAAGAATTATAGGGGTCACAAGAATATCTGTCTCATAGGCTATAATCTCTAATTTTCTAAATTCAGCCCTGGTTACACAGTAACCCTTCACTCCCTAAGAATTCTCCACCGCATTTTTTTAAATAAACCATCAGCCATCTCCAGTTCGTGCAGTTTTCATAGTTTAGCTAATTAATTTATTCAAAATCTAGTTTACAAAGCGCATCAAATTTAATTAACAAAAACTAGATCTTTTTTACAACTTCATTTTTTTTAGCTCTACCACCCCTCCGGATAAAAAAATAAATAAAAATGAGAAAGGAGTTTGTTGTCGAAGCAGCAGATGAGTAAGCATGACGAAAACCGGTTAAAATGATCAACACTCGGTAGAGAAACCGAAAAGCAATGTTGGTGGTTTGTTCGCGCTTCTTTCATCGGTAAACTTGATGGAGTATCAAGATTTTTTTTAAAAAATAGAAATGATGAGATGCTCTATGTTCGTTTCGTTTTGTAGTAGACTACTTTTAACAGTACTGTCACTTTTTTTGTTATTTACTCTTCAACAACTTTATCTTCTCAACAACGTGAATTTTTTTGACACATCCACGAAATTATTGCATTTCCTATTTGAGTGAAATTTTTAGGTATTTGCTATCAAATGCATATGAACCGAATAGATTCTTTCTTTCTTTTTTTACTGTTCTCTAAATTCAACAATCTTGAATTACAGCAGGATATTACCCATTAACTTCCATTCCGTTATTGTTATATCCCAAAAATTGGTACAAAACGGCAATTTCAATGTCATTTTCTGAAAAATCATTTCCCTTTATAGTAAAATGAGAGACGACTATTCGATTTTTCGCATCCGATTTGAAACCTCCAATTTTTATGCTTTTTGAATGAAACCGATGTGAATGTGACAGAAAGTAGCCAGTTGGAAGACTTTTCTGACAAATCGATGCCTTATTACAATAAATAAACATACATTTACCCACAATAGCTCTCTTTTCACTGAATGTTTATTTATTTTTTTTATCCTTCTATATATAAAAAAAAGTTTTGATTTGGAAATGGACCAATGAAAATCTGCGTAGATCATCCGGGTGTACTCCTACTAGATCGGCATCCATATTTTTTATGACCGGGGGTCTTCTTTCGTTAATATTAAGAAAACTGCTATATACAAAAATATGAAAATCGGTGGTATTATAGAGACATGTTTGATAAACACGCTGATGCAGACAGTTTTAAAATCGAATAATTATTTTAAGATATATTTAATGTTAAAGATGGTATAGGGGAAATTGTTTGCGGCGTATTTTAATTATACAAATTCATATATAATAAAACCGATATACGTCGGTGAGGCTTACTTAAGTTATTTCATGTATAATACGAAGTGTATAGCATTTACAGGAACATACAAAACTTTTCAGACAAGTATTTTCTATCCGAATTACTGTATATTAGCGGCGATGGCAGGTAATGCATTTTTAATTATGATATGCACTTTTAAGTTTCACTATATTTATGCATACTATATGGTGTGTGTAAATGTTATAGTTGATATACAGGGCTACGCAAAAGAAATCGTAAAGGTTATTGAGTATGACCGTAAATTGCTGAAAGGTGGGTTTAAAATGTGTTATGCTGAACTGCATGTAGTTTTCTATGAAATGTTTGTAGAATATAGATAAAATGATATACAGGGCCACGCAAAGAATTGGATACATGGCCGCCTATAGATGATAAATTCTGGAAATGCGATTTCAGTAGTTTTAAGAGTGATTTAGATTGAATTAAGTTTAGCTAAATAGTGGCATGTAATAAAGGTACTATGTAAACAACAGGGCTGAACAAAAGTATTCAAGTATGTTTCCCTCTATTAGTATAAATTGCTGAAAGAGGAATTTCAACCTGTTATGCGTTTTCATGCTAAACTAAATTTTCTGTTATATAGTATATATATCAGCCTACAGATCAAATACAGGGCTGTTCGGAAGAATTGGAATAAATATTTGGCTATGGATGGTAACTGCTGAAATCAGTTTTTTTTAATGTTTAGTTAGTTATCTTATTTACCTTATTTCCCTAAATAACAAAGTTTTGTTAAACCTTTCAGGGAGTGTTGGAAAGTGTTTCATAATCTATGCGGTACGCATGATTTTTCTTTCTTGTTTTAAATCAAAGACGAATACAGCCATTGTATCTCTTAGCAGAGGCTGATTACGTATGAAAAATCTGCAATAAAAGGAAAATGAATAAAAACCCGTTTACAGGGAGGCCGTCACTGTTTTTTTTTTTAATTATAATTCAATCTTTTTAAGCCCGATGAAATTAACATGCTTTTAGAATCTGGGGTGTCTGAACGGGAGTTGGCGAGCGTAGCTCGTAGGGGCAGACCCCCCTAGTATCACAAAAAAAGTATAAGCATTATTTTTTATCAAATTTTCAAAATAAAGAAAATTTCAATATCAAGAAGAGTCAGATATACTCGTATAGCATCCCTTTCCACCTGTCGGTGCACATGTTAATTTGCTAATGCTTTTTAAAATACAAACTCACTGTTTTCGGATACAGTTACGAAATCATTTTAAGGGATCTCAGGACTCTTAGAGCTACAAAATTTTCAAAATTTTAATTTTTTTAGATGCTAAACTCCAATTTTTTCTGAATATTTTGATGTAATCGTTTTCTTGAAATTCCCATTAAAACAGAAGTTATGGCTTTTAGAATTATACCCGCTCAATAACTGAAGCTGCGTTTTTTCAGTCATTTTTCTCCAAATGACGTTTTTGGGCATAACGCGCAGGATATCTCAAAAACTTCTGAATAAGGTTTAGGAAAATTTCAAAACATATGTTTCATATTGATCTGTATAAACTGAACCTAAAATTTCCTTTTTATTATAAAAAAAAAAATATTTTTTTAGGTGATTATACTGTTGAAATTTTCAAAATTTTGTATGAGCTAAATACAACTTTGTATTAAAAATATAAAAATGCTTTAAATTCAAATTTATTTAGGTTCAGAGTAATTATTAGAATCTGAAGTATAAGCATGCACAAAAATTTTCATTCTAGTTGAAATATTTATTTTGTAATCCTGTGCGTAAGCTGTTATACCAGTTTTCTGCTCTTCAAATCTCTGACGGTTTGGAGTCTCCTATAAATTCTAATTCTGTATCTTGCAAATTTTTAAACGCATGAAATGAAAGAATATACTTACATATTTCATTCCAATAGAAATTGTGATTTAAAATCATATCTACATTTTAAGATATTAAATGTTGAAATAGTCTTTTTTTTTCTTTTTCTTTTTCAATTTTAAGAGTCCTGCGACCGCCTAACCCGGGAGAACTCGCTGCATAAGATTTTCTCTCACCGTCGTACTTTTTTTAAGAATCTTATTTAAACCATTTTTCATTTTAATTAAACTTTAAAAATGTTATTTCAATTATTTTACCTTTTTGTGAATAAAAGTACTAAGCCAAGCACAAAAAATGATATTAAGCGAATGTAAAGAAAAAGAAAAGCAATTGGGCACCGTCAGAGAAATTCTCACTAGCGAGTTCTCCCGGGTTAATCTGTACATAAATGATTCTTTAGATGATGTTCTTATTCGGATAATAAATATTGGATTTTTTTTTTTTTTAAAGTTTTGTAAAATAAATATAGTGTAAGTATTCATATAGCGCGGATGTTTTGTGTGAATGAAACGTGTTCTGTCCCAAAAACTTACTCTATGTTTGTACAAAGAACTCTATCTTATATATATGTTTTTCTGATATCCAGTGTGTGTTTTGACAAAAAAAAAAAAAAATTTCCTACTTTTTAATACTTTAGAAAATACAGATTGTTATTACGGGATTATTGTCACATGTTTTTAGGGAAATAAAATGTTTGGCTTCTGAAACAAACGACATTGCTTAGAGCTTATTACCGAATTTCAACCTTTTAAGAGATGTATCATATCTGTAAAGGAACTCTGTCTAACTTAAAAGTCTTAAGTATCTTTTACTACGAGTTAGGAGCTAAAAAATGGAAGTGAATCTATTGAATACCTTTCTTCAGAAATAAAATCTATTATTTTAAATTCCATCACTGATATCACGCAATACTGATCAATAGACTTCCTAGCTAAGATATGTAAAAATGATTACAATCGTGTAGAACTGTTTCTAGAATTTCTAAAATATTGGCAAGAAACTACTCAATTCAGATTTAATATATTCTGTTTTGCGTATCCATAAGACATTCAGAACTGCCGCAGATACTCCATTGTTAATTTCGATAACACGTTCGGCAGCTAGTTACTCATTTAAAGAAGACAATTCATGGATTATCATGAATTACAGACATATATAATCTATATATTCAAAAGAAATCTTTTTTTTTCACTCATACGTACAATATAAATCTAACAAAAGCAGATAACAGCATTTTGTGATAATTTACAACCACATTTTTTTTTTTTTAAATCTCTGATATAAAGGCTACACCTATCTACTCTATAGTGTTTGTTTATTAGCATTTTACATTGCCTTTGTAGGTCTTGGAAAGAACGACAAAAGAATTGCCCATTGCAGAGATGGGAAAACAATTACTTTTTTTTTAACAGGTTCTATCGTTGCACCACCATACTTTAACACCATAACATCAGCAATAATGGTTTTGCGCGCGGTCGAGTTAATAAGCACATGGTAGCCCAGAATGTTTGAAAAAATAAGTAATACTTTTTGTCCAAAAATTATCCATTTAGCCATAAAATAGCTGTTATTATGACCTCGGCTTCCAGAGCCATCATATTCTGCAGTTCCAGAGAGGACTTTGAAAAAGAAAAATGTAAAACATATAGGAATAATGGCTTTCCTAATGGTCTCGTTAAGAAAATATTTAAAATTACTTTGATCCTTATTAATTCTACCTCCCCCCCCCCCCCTCTTATCAGTAGAGTAAACCAAGTTCTTTTTTTTTCACCCAATATTATAATAACATTTCAGAGAAAATTTCTGGTATTTAAAATCATTCAGTATTGGAGTTTCTTTTGAACCGATTAATAAAATGGGCTTCTTTTTTAATAAACGTAAATTTAAATATAATAAGTCAAAATTAACCAGTGTTGTTTATGCCATTTCCTGTAAAGATTGCGATAGCGTATATACTGGTGAAACTGGTAGATCAACGGAAATGCGACTGAAAGAACATATTAGTGCATTCAAAAAAGGTAAACATAATTCAAAAATTGAATTATGTTTACCTTTTTTATGTTTACCATTCACTTGAAACGGATCACACCCCGCTGTTTACGAACACATCCATTTTGAAATCGGGATGTAACAATTATCACTGCAGATTATTCCTAGAAGGCTGGTTTACTCGTATAAGATCACCGACGTTGAATGGAGCCTGTTCTATTCCTGCTGAATATAATTTGTTTCTGGAAAAATAACTTTAATTTTAACTGTACTTGATTGGTGCTGTTATTTACCTTTCAATGGTTATTCTGTACTGATGAGGACTTGCGATTGCTTGGCGATACTAGATGTTTTTAAATGTTTTTAATCATTTTGTATTTTTTTTTATTTTATGTTAAGTGTATTCAAGTCTGTCTTAGTTTACTTATTTTTAATAATTAATATAAGTCTCATAGAGGCTGCTACTTTTGAGCGAGATAAATCGCACGTGGTGCACATAATCTTCTTATTGAGAAATTGCTGGCGCATGCATTATTTTAGTGAGTGGCGACTTTAAGCTTGTTGCTTGAATAAAAACAGTTATCGCTATACTGTGGCAGTGGTAGAGAAAAGTCTACAATCACTTTGAATTCTCCATATGAGGAAGCTTTTCATATGGCATGTAGTATCATTGCATGTGATTTTGGCCCACTTTTTATCAGCCGTGTGATGATATTGCATTCCATATGAGAGTACTGACATGAAGTAATGATTATTTGGTTGGACTGAAGATCAACTGCTTAGAGTCTTAAATCCCAACATAATGCAACGTTTTTAATAGAAAAAGGGCGATTAATTGATTTTGGGAGGTCAATTGAGTTAATTTTTTAGTATAATAAAATAATATATATTAATAAAATTCACGCATTCTAGAAAAAAAAATAATAATAACAATAATATTAATAACAACCAAATTTATTTAAATTAGTTGCGTGTTCTGTTAGAATAAGGATACATACGTGTAACACTATGCTAATAATACATATGATAATAATTTTGTTCCAGTAACCACTTTTAATAGAGAACTTCCAAATGTACATCTCAAAAGAACAACCCAATTTTACTAGTAAATATCCATAGATTGTTTACAAAAGGTTGAAAATGTAGTCAAACGAATAAAAACCGCAGCCACATTTTACTAATCCTATAAAGTGTTAAAAATCACTTTTCTTTTTTTTCCTTCTCAAAGAAAACAAAACAAAAACAAAAACGAAATATTTATTTTCTAATGAGTGTCTGATCATGACCAATTCCCTATACCGCTGCTTGGTAAGCTGCCACTAATAGAGAGAAAAAAAAAAGAATTTCTATCTTCTGACCCAAACTAGCTGCTGATCTTTTGCGTCGATTCAGAACGAATAATGCTCGCAGGCAATAACGTGCTTGATCTATGGCTTTCCGATTCATTTTTCAACATATGTTTTGTTTTTTGGGTGCTATTAAGGGATGAAAAATAGAGAGTAAAGGTAAACACTGCTTTCACTTTGACCGCTATATTTTATTCATACCTACTTTTACGTAACGTTGAATATTTTTGAGCAGACAGGTAGAGAGCCAACTTGGGCCAGGGAGTTAAAGATCTTTAAGAGACCCCCTATATGCATTCTAACAAAGCGGAGATTTTTAGAAGGTATTAATTTTATTTATTAAATTCGTTATTTTTAAATTAAATTAATTTTTAATTAATTTATATGTTAGTAACAACTTATTTTTTAATTAATTTTATTTTTAAGTCAAATTAACGTTTAATTAATAATTATGTACTTATTGTGATTTTTATGAAAAATGCTATCTCTATATAATAAAACACAATGTAACGAATCCGGGTCGCGCTCATCCTCGGAAAAAAAAAAAAAAAAAAAAAAAAAAAAAAAAAAAAAAGATCGCGGCCATGTTAGGCTTAAGCATCCCGATGTCGTATTATAAGTCGAACAATTGCTTTGTTTAATCTACGTTGTATCACATCTTTTCTTCTTCATTTTCTCTAAAACCTTCAAAAACTATACAATTACAATGTTTTAAGTTCTAAATTAAAAATAAAGAGGTACCAACAACAGATTACAGATATAAACAAATGAATACTGTTGCCATTCAGAAGGACAAATATCCAAATCTAGAGACAAATTAACGACTCTTTGAGTGGTTCATTAAAAAAATACGGTTAATCTCCGATTCTGCTCTTAAAATATTTGTAAAAGCATATTAAAGCCTTTAAATATTTTTAAATGCATTTTTCACTTTTGTTTACATTTATAAGCAGTATGGCAAATAGAGCATATAGCATGCCCAGCTGTGAGCATGCTTGTGTCATGAACTATAGAAACAATTTGGATGGTATTTACCACACCAACTTGTATAGACAGAGGTACCCAAGTAGCGAGTAGCATAGATTTTTGGCCCATCTGTGGTAGCTTGTCCTTGTGGAATGGTAGCGGAAACCTTGGGAAATGGTAGGGTTATTATGCCAAAATATCCTGTTCAGAATCCTGATCAGTATAGCGCATATGTGAGCAGATTCTAAACAGCTAATAGTTGAATCACTGTCGGAATTTTGTTGGCAAAGGTGCGTTGGCCAATGGTACTGCAAGACCAATATTTATTACTGTGGGCAAATGTGGGACAACAATTAGTCAACATTGGCCTAACCGTTTTGTGCGCTACTTGGGTATTGCATAGCTCGTTACATATTTTGTACATGGAGTGTTTCCTTGACAGTCCTATATCAACCATGAACCTTGAAAACTACTATTTAAATCACAATGAACAAATTGTTTTCAGCAGTGTATTTTTTCATTCCTATTGTACACAAAAACAGGATTTAAAATTTAAAAGCTATGAAAAAGTATTCTTTCCATATAATTATATAAAACTATTGTAGCGTGTAATTTCCTTTCTTAATGGGCCACCGTGAATTTTCCACCTTTCCCTCTCTCTGCGTCACTGTTTTTTGAATGCTAAAAAGTGTGAAGAAGTCATGGGGGACAGTATTAATCTCTCACAAACCAAATTCAGGTCCAGGTATACTCTTACTTTCTCTTTTTATTTCATATTTCGCCTTGAAATACTTTAGTTTAAGAATATCAATAATAAAAATTGGGATTTTCTTTCTTTTTTTTCTTTTTTTTACATAGGGTTTTAATAAATTATTTTTATTTATAAAGTTTATATTCTCAATTGGAAATATGAAAGTACAGCAAATGCATTTCTTCATTCCTATTCTACACAAAAACAGGATTTAAAGTTTAAAAGCTCTGAAAAAGTGTTGTTTTCATATAATTATATAAAATTTATGGTAGCGTGTAATTTCCTTTCTTATTGGGGCCACCGTGGATTTTTCCCCACTTTTCCCTCTCTGCGGCAATGTTTTTGAATGCTAAAAAGTGTGAAGAAGTCATAAGGGGCAGTATTAATCTCTCACAAACCAAATTCAGGCCCAGGAATACTCTTATTTTCTCTTTTTCTTTCATATTTCGCCTTTAAATACTTTAGTTTAAGAATAGCAATAATAAAAATTGGGATTTTCTTTCTTTCTTTTTACATAGGGTTTTAATAAATTATTTTTATTTTTAAAGTTTATATTCCCAGTTGGGAATATGAAAGTACAGCAAATGCATTTCTTCATTCCTATTCTACACAAAAACAGGATTTCCAGTTTAAAATATCTGAAAAAGTATTCTTTACCATATAATTATATAAAATTTATGGTAGCGTGTAATTTCCTTTCTTTTTGGGACCACCGTGGATTTTTCCCCACCTTTTCCCCTCTGCGCCACTGTTTTTGAATTCTAAAAAGTGTGAAGAAGTCATAGGAGGCAGTATTAATCTCTCACGAACCAAATTCAGGTCCAGGTTTACTCTTATTTTCTTTTTTTCTTTCATATTTCGCCTTGAAATAGTTTAGTTTAAGAATAGCAATAATAAAAATTGGGATTTTCTTTCTTTTTTTTTACATAGGGTTTTAATAAATTATTTTTATTTTTAAAGTTTATATACCCAATTGAGAATATGAAAGTACAGCAAATGCATTTCTTCATTCCTATTCTACACAAAAACAGGATTTAAAGTTTAAAAGCTCTGAAAAAGTATTCTTGCCATAATTATATAAAAATTTTGGTAGCGTGTAATTTCCTTTCTTATTGGGGCCACCGTGGATTCCCCCCCCCCCCCCCCCACCTTTCCCTGTTTTTGAATACTAAAAAGTGTGAAGAAGTCATAGGGAGCAGTATTAATCTCTCACAAACCAAGTTCAGGTCCAGGTATACTCTCACTTTCTCTTTTTCTTTCATAGTTCGCCTTGAAATACTTTAGTTTAATAATATCAATAATAAAAATTGGGATATTCTTTTTTTTTCCTTCTTTTTTTTACATAGGGTTTTAATAAATTATTTTTATTTATAAAGTTTATATTCCAATTGGGAATATGAAAGTACAGCGAATGCATTTCTTATTACTATACTAGCTTCGTGGTATTCTGATGTATTGCATTTAATTTGAATGAGATCTTTAGATTGTTTTGGGAGGGGGGGATATATAATTTAATTGTACATTTAAAAAATATTCACAGTACATTAAACTTGTTAAATATTAAATTTCAAGTAAGAAATCGTATTTACAGTGTAGCTTAAAGGCTTTCTGAATAAAAATGTGTTTAGTTCTTTCATGATTTCTCTTCTAATTTTGGAATTGGTGAAATGAAAATGACGTCCTTTTCTCGAATTTATGTAAAAATATTTCAGATTCATGAACAAAATAAAGGCTTAAAAAATGTAATATTTACTTTCTAAATCATTCCATTTTTGGCGCTCCTGTAAAAGGTTCAAACGCTAATCTTTCAGAAATAATTATTTAAAATTCTGTTTCCCTTCCTTAAAATTTAATTCTTATAAATAGGGGGCCAGAATTTTAATGCTGAATGCAAGGAATTTACAACTGTTTAACCTCTATGATTGAAAGTAAAAAAAAAAAATAACAATAAGCTGCAATATGATTTCTAGATGTCAATTTGTCGACAAACCATTTTTTGTTTTCTAGAATAAACACATCCATAAAGCCTAAATATCTGAAAATCCGAGAAAAAAAAAGTAATAAACAAGATTTTTTTTCACCATTTTTTCAAACGGAAAGGAATTATCTTTTCTATTTTAATGAGAAAATAGCGTCAATGAAATAATAATAATAATAATAATAACACTTATATGTTCCACCCCCTCTTTTCATCAAGAACAATGGAGAAATTTAATTGACACCATTGCTGAATAAAAATATTATTTAAAAAATAACAATACCTCGGAAAATAATTTACATTTCAAAATTTCGAAAGTTTCTATGACATCTTTGGATCTTCACGAATAAGTGTTGTTCTTTTCTATCCGTAATACACCCTATGCTTGAAGGAATAAATGTGAAATAAAAACTCTCAGTCAGATTGTCATATAAGAGATCTTATATTATTTTAATAATTTAAATCTTTTAAGTACATTTACCATTTTTTAGAAATATTGGATCCTTTCACAGTTTTACATGAGTTTTTTAGTTTTTTTACTGTGGGGAAAAAATGAAATAAAAAATAAAATAAAAAAGATATATATATATATATATATATATATATATATATATTATATGTATGATATGATTTTTTATTTATTGTACATTTTCTCTTTCATGACTAAAAAGTAATTTTTATTTCTCTTATACTTGGGTAAACTTTATGATTTTGAAACTTTTTAAACATTTATGTTTCTTACAAACTTTAAAAAAACTAAACTGTACCGGTTTTTTTTTTCTTTCTCAAGAGTGTTTTACTTTTTTTTTTTTGTAAAATTGTGTTTAAAATCTTCATAACACAATAAATAATAGTTCAATTATTGAAAAAGTTATATATTATGTTTTAAGTGGTCTCAAGACTCTTCAAACTGGAAGAAAAAAAAAAGAGACCATTTTCAACATTAATATCTTAAAACGTGTATTTGTTTTTAAGACGCAATTTTAATTGGAATGAAAGATATAAGTACGTTCTTTCATTACATGTATTTAAAAAATTGCAGATGCAGTAAAAAATGCAGAATTAGCAATTACAGGGGGCTCCAAGCCAGGGGCGGACTGGAATAGTTTGGCCCACCCCGCAGACTTATGCATTGGTCCACCAATCAACAACCTCATTGTTAAAATATTTGAATAGTGACTATCAACACGACCTGTTGATCCAACTCTATGAAGATGACTTAACTCCAATTCGACACATATTAGAAGCATCTTTGTACTCGTTTTTTTCAACTGGTAGTAATTTTATCGTGGAAAAAAAACTTCAGGGGGGTGGAGGTTAACTTATTTAATGTTTATTTCTTTTTTGAATGTGTAAACTTTAAATAATTAAAAAGGTATACTCGTAATAAATAAAAACGTTTTAAATTTCTTATGGGAATCCTGTTCAGAAAATGTTATTCTTCTTATTAAAAAAATGTGTAGTCCAATGCCAGATCAATTACGCTGTCCGCATCGACCAAAGATATCGTTAGATTAGATTGGCTACTTGTAAAGGGGTTCCCAACGGGAATAGGGGCACAGCTGACCCTAACCTATGCACATTGACAACATTTAGGAACATCCATTCCTCACCCAGAATTTGGACCCAGGCCCATTTGTGTGGGCCTAACATGCTAACTGCTATGCAGTCCAAAAAACATTAGACTTGTATGTACACTACACTGTAAATTTTATACTCGAAAGTAAGTACCGGCCAGAAAAAGTTAGTACTATTAAAGTTGACATACATATATTGATTAAGTTGTTACTTGAAATATTATATTCCTTTGTTCATTTTACTTTATTTGAAATTATCAACATACATACACTTTGTACATTGATTAACGTTTGTTTAAAATATCGATATAGTAACCTGAAAATCGAATAGTTTGTTTTATAACCTCACTACTAACTAATTAGAATGTCAGATATCTGGACAATTCTTTTGAACTTGAGGCAACTCGATCTATTATCTTATCATAATCGTAATCATAAGATCATCCAACACTGAATAAAATAAAATCATCTAACAGCTCTTGTCATAGAGATGAACGCAAACAGTTCTTTATAATTTTAAGTGTTGAGAAAATGCGTTCACAAGACACCTAAGTGCATGATAAAGTCAATATGTACTTATAAGTTATGTACAAGTTTGGATAAATATGACTTTAGGCATTCAACTCGCACAATATTTCTAATGCACAAGCTAGGCGCTTTTTTTACATTTCTTATTAACTTTACAGCGATTCTCATCATCTCTCACCTTCTGAGTCGTTCGTTTCTTTGTTGTAAGAGGCTGAGAGCTCGCTACGTCGAGATTGTTGCTGCAATAGCGACTGATTATAATCAGCATAGTGCCGGGAAAAATACAGCAACTCTTTTCTGACATAGTCTTTCTTGACTTTCGCCAAGCCAGACGGAATACTAAAAGTTCTTCAAAAAGTTCATTTAACAATTTAACCTCACTGAAGCGGCGAGATCGAAACAGGCAATGTCTTTTACGAGCAAATCATTTCCAGTAAATCATGTATTCAACTGCTGAATAGCTGTGTCTAGAGTATGCAAGCGCTGCGCCACAAATGGCTGATTGCTACCATTAAGTTTTTGTAGTATTCCTCGCCTTATTTAACGACAGAATTTTTTATATTTAATAAGGCGAAGTATACTATTAAAATTTAGTGGGAGAAAATCAACCATTTGTGGCGCGCTTGCATTCCTGCGTCTAAGATGGCATTATAAAGGTTTACCTTAAATACTTCTGATTGTGATCCGATAATACTTTTTGCCTCTTCGGGAGAGTATTCTCCACATCGACGTTTTCACTATAGATATTCTCTTTTCCGGTAGGAAATTCAATTTCAATGGTGTTATCCTTTTCTATTAGTTGCTTCTGAAGATGTTCGACAAATTCAGAGCCATTTTCAGAACAATATCAAGATTATTTCTTTTGTGTAGCAGATTGGATTTCAGGGTTTGGATTTTGTTAGCAGCAATTAAGTAGTCCAGGCTGCTTATTTGCAAATACTTCGATATGAGCGTAGATATATTGAATAGGTCGCTGAAAATGGTTGTCATTAATATATACCGAAACTTGCACCAATTATCGCGATCGTGCCGAAAAAGATGCATGCAACGGGAAATCGTCCATTACGGTGATATCTTGTAGACACTTAAGCAATGTTAAAATCTTATGTCGATATTTAAAAGGTTTTGTAGACTCGTCAAACACGCTAATAAGCACTCTTTAACTTTTTAAGTTCTTTTACTTGGAAATAAAGGGCTTCCCCTGTTGTTTTGGGAGCATAAACCAATTTTAAAAACTAACCTTCGCTTTACCATGTTACACATAACGAAAACAAAGTGCCAACTGCTCCATTACCGATATATCTTGTGCGAAATCTACTTAAATACTGAAAGAACCTGACTGGTTTACTTCATCGGAAATGTTTATTTGGATCTGAATGGAGAGATGAGCATTTAACTTATTTATAAATCACTTGAACAGGAATGTAATCAACGAACCTCTTCCATGCCGTGTAGGATTTTCATTTTGTTGTTCTTTCTGCTCTTTTCTATCCTTCTTCATACTTTTTGAAGATTTTTCTTGTCTTCTCTTGTTAGCCTGTGCTACATAACTGTGCAAGATTTGATCATATTTACATAGCAGCATTACCAATTCTAAAAAATTGCCGTGTTTAACGTCTCTATTATTCGTGTCCACCGCTGCCTCCTCTCGTTTTTCTCTATAAGTTAATCCTTGACTCCCAAAATCCTTGATCTGTAGATCATCCCTAAATATGCAAGCTAATCTTTGCCTATCTTTTGTTACTGCGCAAATGGTCGCAAGGCAGACCTATCTCACCGAACAACACCCCCTCTTCACTGACCATGTGTGCTGTTTAATCCCCTTTCTCTCGACTTCTATGCAAAATGAGTAATTTGCACAGATCTTCCAAAGGTTGATAATGGGAGAGGGAAAGGAGAAATTAGGACTTACTCGATCCAAAAATAAAAAAAATAAAAATAAAAAATAACACATCACGGGGAGAAAAAAAAATTGAGATTCATATTTTTTTTTCGAGTTTTATCGAAACGAAAATAATAATAATAATAATAAAAATATTTTTTGGTCCACCCAGCATTCGCGGGGTAGCGGAGTGGGCCAGTCCGCCCCTGCTCCAAGCTGTCAGACATTTGATGAGCACAAAATCGGCATAACAGATTACGCGCAGGATTCAAAATACATTTTTCAACTAGAATGAAAATTCTGATGCCTACTTATACTTAAGATTGTAATAATCACTCTGAACCGAAACAAATTTGTATTTAAAGTAATTTTGTATTTTTAATACGAAGTTGTATTTAGCTAACGTAAAATTTAGAAAATTTCAACAGTATAATCATCTAAAAAAATATTTTTTTGAACAATAAAAAGAAAAATTTAGGTTCAGTTTATACAGACTAACATGAAACATACGTTTTGAAAATTTCATGAAAAAATATTCGGAAGTTTTTGAGATATCGTGCGCGTTATGCCCAAAAACGTCATTTGGAGAAAAATGGCTTCAAATTTTCGGAAACGCCGCTTCAGCTATTGAGCGGGTATAATTCTAAAAGCCATAACTACTGTTCTAATAGGAATTTCAAGGAAACAAATATATCAAAATGTTCAGAAAAGATAGGAGTTTAATATCTAAGAAAAATAAAATTCCGAAAATTTTAAAGCTTTAAGAGTTCTGAGATCCCTTAAATATATATTTGAAAGGAAGTAGACTATTTTTTGTGCTGATTTATTGAAAAGTTTATGATTTACACAGTTTTAATTTACGAATTGTTAACTTTTTTCAGGAATTTTCAGAGTTATTTGTCTTTTTATATCTATAACTTTTAAAATATTCATGTTATTGTCGTAAAAATAGCTTAGTTCTTGTATTAAAAATAAATACTCATTTCTAGGTTTATGTCACATTTTTATGACATTTTAAATAATAATAAGCAATTTTAAAGTTAAAATTTACAAAAACTCAAAACATTTGTACCGAACGCATGCAAATACATTAAAGAAAGAGATATAAAGAATAAAGAATAGTAATAAACCACGATAACCGTTATAATTTTCGCGCAATTTTAATTATTTTTTAATTTCAAAAATTGAATAGAAATTATAAGAGGGACGAATAATAAACAGCGAGTGAAGTAAGGAGTGTTTTTACTTTGACCACTATAATTAATTTATGCATTTTCATGTATAATTTTGAATTTTCATCAATATTGAAAATTGGTAAGAAATCATAAAGGAATGTTATTAAGGGGTGAAGAATAAAGAATTAAACAATACATCCATATTGATTGCTATATTTATATTTAATTTTTGCGCAAATTTAAATGTTTTTGAATATAGAGAATAGCAACGAAATAATAAGAAGGACTATAAAGAAATGATTAAAAGAGAGCGAAGAGTCAGGAGCGCTTTTTATTTATCTTTTTTAAAACTTTTCATGTAGTTTTTAATATAGAAAATTGAAAAAAAAAATGCGCTATTAAGGAAGGAAAGATTAATCAAGTAAAGAAAACAGTAAAATCATACTAATCACTGTATTTTATATGTTTATACTATTTATGCTATTTTAAAAGTTTTTAACACTTTCCATGCAATCTTAAAAGTTTTTAACACTTTCCAACATAGTTGAAAGTGTTTATTTATTCGGTTTGTCTGTCTGTCTGTCCGTGTTCTAAAACTCGTACATATCTCGGATTGACATATAATTTTTATTTGTTATTGAGGTTTTTCATAGAATTTTTGGTATTGAAAATGATTTGTGTAACAGTTACAGTTCGTTTACAGGAATACACAAAAGAATTCTGTTATATTATGGTCTATGGCAAAAAATCGTTTCAGGTGCATTTTGCTGACATTCCGATATTTCAAAAATAATGATGAAATTGGTATCCATCACTGAAGTGTATAGGTGCAAATTTACGCTCGCCAGTAGCCACATGGCGACTAAATTTTTTACTGTGGCGACTAACTTTCAATGTCTTAGTCGCCAGAGATCAATTGCCTGTTCTCCCAATTCCCGTCGCGGAATTTTGATTTTTTTTTTCCTTTGTAAATAGAAAAGTACCTGCTCTTTTCACTGGCTGAGATCAAGTATGACCTTGATAAAAAGTCAGGAAATTTTTGCGATCTCAGTTACCGTCGTGAACGCTGCCCCTGTGATGTACTGCTTTCTTGCCGAACATTATGTTCGATCGTCTCAGGAGACAGTCCAAAGTTCCCGATGCGATGGAGATTATTTAAGAGCTTTGGATCATGGAGTTGCGAGGATAGAAGATTCCGAAATCTGGAGAAAAAAGAACAAACAGGAAAAGAAACTCGCACGAAAAAATACTTAACGCGAGGTATATTCTTGCTTTGCAAATGTTTTCTGCAAGTGCGAGATTTTTATAGTGCAAAATAATCTTACACATTCCTAAATTTTTTAATATGTATACTTTTATATGACAAAATCAAAATAAGAAATAAAATGTTCCTAATGTTTCCCATTATCATGACTGCTTAGCTTAAACATGTTTTGTTATTCAATTATATCTTGTCCAACTTTAACTTCTGATTTTTCCAGATTTATATTATACTTTTTTAATATCAGAGTTTCAAGAATTAAATTAAATATACACATTTGTTGTAATTAGTCTGTGTTTTGTTGTACATGTGCATTTATTAACTAAACTATTTTTCATTTTGAATTCTCGGGTTTTTTTGTTAACGGGTTTTCCCATATAAACACTATTATCTTAAGAGTTTGTTTCTCAATGTGGCCGCTAGATTTTGGTTAGGAGCCAAAGTGGCGACTGGATTTATGGAGTTTAGGAGCCACTGGCTCCTTAAAATTTTTGGGAATCTGCAACTACACTGAGGTGGAATAAAACATGCTTACTCAGAAGTATACAATAAGTAACATTTATAATTCGTTGACTGGGAAAGCACAACCCAGATAGCAATTTTAATTTGCAGAAAATTTTCAGCAATCTCACTTTGCAAACTTGCAAAGTTGCAGCAAGCTCAGCATGACAAGCCTGAAAGTTCATAACAAGACTGCAACAAGATTATGCAAACTCCGAAGTCACCATACTTTGAACTTGCAGCTAACTTGTCGTGCAAGTTGCAGTCTTGTTCTTCAAACTGACTGCAGACTCATATCAAACTAGTAATATTGCCATGGCACACGATCTGCAAATGCATTGTAAACTTGCAATCTAGCCATGACACACTATCTGCAAATGCATTGCAAACTTAGATTCTTGTCATGTCAAGCTAGCTGCAAGTATGCTGTAATTTCATAGCAATGTTGTTAATTCTCTGAATTTTACGTGTAGTACAGGTAAAATAATATTTTTTGAGACAAGTGATGGCCATTCACCAAAACTTGGGAAGAACTTCGTTTTGATATTCGAAATGAAGATCCGATGAGCCCTAAAAAATAAAGTTGTTGTACCATGTTTTGGGGACAAAAGACGGGGGCATTTTTAGCTCAGGGAGGGGGTGGGACTCAAAACGTTTTATGTAGGTGAAGTAGGATATTGTTTATTATGTATTTTATAATTACGAATCAAATAATCCGCAAGTCGATACGATCATTTCTTACAAAGTTAAGCAGGTTTTATGAATACGATGTCGAAAATTATACTTGTGCAGGTAAAATAGGTTTTTACAGTAATAACTGATTTCTATTCACGAAAATTTGAGAAAAACATCGTTTTGGCACTAGAAATTAAGATACGTTGAGTCCCCCAAAATTAATGTTGTTTATCGTATTTTGGGGGGCAAAAATGGACATTTTAACTCGAGAGGGGGGGGGGGAGGACAGAATTCAACATTTTTTTAATAGTTCAAGTGGGATATAATTTCATATGTATCTTTAAATTCTGATTCGTATAAAACCATCCGCAACCGTCGCAAGATCATTTGTGAGACAGTTACAGCAGGTTTTATGAATACAAAGTGGAAAATTATACTTTATTTTTTAGCATAGTTTTGTCGCATTTATTTTACGTTCAAAACATGTTCTTTATATCATATTAAATCATTAAGTTTAATCATTATAATATCAAAATCCTTATATCTCTTCAAAATAGCAATAATCAAAATCAGAATAATTTGAGTTTACTCCAAAGCCATTAAAGTTGCCAAAATCCACTTATACCCTGCCTTAACTTTGTAATGAATGGTCGTATCGGCTTGCGTACGGTGTCATTTGATTCAAAATTATAAACATCATAACAAACGATACCCCATTTGACCTATTTAAAATAATTTCAGTTCTACCTTACAAAGTTAAAGCCCCCCCTCCCCCCCCCAAAAAACCCCCACGATATAACTACTTCACTTTTTGGGAACTTATTGGATCTTCATTTCTAGTGTCAAAATGAAGTTCTTACCAAATTTTTGTGAATGGCATCAGTTGCTGCTGTAAAAACCTATTTTACCTGCAGTAAAGTATAATTTTCGACTTCGGATTCATGAAACCTGCCGTAACTATGTAGCGAATGATCGTATCGACTTGCGGATGGTATCATTCGATAAAAAAAAAATACATAATAAACGGTAACCCTCTGTTGACCTACTTAAAATTTTTTTAGCTTTGCCCTTCCCCTTCCCTGAGTTAAAAATGCTCCCCAAAACATGGTTAAGTAACTTTATTTTGAGGGCACTCAAGTATCTTCATTTTTTGTGTAAAAACGAAGTTCTTCCCAAATTTTGGTGAATGGCCATCAGTTGTCGTATATTACTCACTTTTTGGTATATATATTTTACATGTACACTAATACTCGTACTTTTCTGGGTTGTGCGTGTTTTGTGCAAGATTCCGCATAATCGGAGGTTTGTCAGATGCTCAACATTTTTATGCCATATATAGACTGATTAGACAAGGACTTATAGTTTAAAGTAGATTCGAAAGCAATTCTAATTTCTTATACAACTAGCTGTACCTGGCGACCTGTTTGGTTTTCCTTAAAATATATGGTAATCATTGTATCATGCTTTTTTTATTATTCATAATTCAATTTACTTGCTCAAGTCATCGCCAAATCAGACGATTCTGATAGAGAAATCAAGAACTCTGTACTTTTATGTCACCAGGGTGTAGGTGATAATGGCCAAATATCCAAAATCTCATTGCATTTTTTCTTATTTCATTAATTTCATTTAAAATATAATCCTTTCATCCATTTTCTTTAAAATGCATAACTAATTTAAAACAGAAAAATTTTAAATCCAAGACTTTCACTTATTTCAAAAGAATTAATAAAAAAAAAAATAATAATAACCTGAAAAATAACATAAACCAAGACATTTAATTTTAACATTAAAGCATTGTTTTAATTTATCACGTGAAAAATAAATATGCTATTTGCGAAATTTGCACGTGGTTAACATAAAAGTACCAAGAACTCTTTGCGATCATGGCAACATTTCATATATTTTTTGTTGTTACGTATTTCATCTTTCTTTACAAATACAGCTGAAATCGCTTAGGCATTTATGCTTCATGTCCATGTGTTTATCAATTGCAATATGTTCGATAACGCAGATTTTTAAACCTATTGTCATCCGTAATCGGGTCAATGACCAATTGGCGTGTTTTAGCTAATAAGATTTGGTGCAATGGAATGTTTTTTGTGAAAATCCTTTAATGATAGCTACATTTACATTAAACTATATTGTTGCTGATATTCTTTTTGTTACACTTGAATCTTGGCAGTAGACTCGATTACGGAAGATTAGGTAATCAAACATCTTAGCTGAAATTCATCAATCTGATTTCATGTACTTAACAAATGCATATCAAATTACTGTTTTGAATACATTTGGTTAATAAGAATGGTAAGTGTGTTTGGCAATTAACAATAATCATTTTGCATGATCTATCTTCTCGAGATGGATAACAAATAAGTAGAAAATGAGTTGATCATTCGTTTTAAAATTTGATTAATTAAATATTTTTACAGGTGATGGATTTATTTGCATTTAACTTATATTAACCCCTTGAGGGGCGGTGGGATATATTTTATCTCACCTACGATTAATGAGGATTTGCACCAGAAAATTTTTATTAAATTTTACTTTTCTAACTTTGGCGGGAAAAAGTTGTAATCTTGCTTTTCCTTATTTTGCAATAAATCTTTTTGCGGATTCCGGTGTGAATTCGACATTTCAAAAACACAATTGCTTGCCCCTCAAAGGGTTAAGGAAAGATCGGCTATTTATGAGTTAGCCGGGAAAAGTGATAAATCCCCAAATATTGTTTCCCTTGCCATAATTTATATTACATTCATTTCATTTAAAACACACAGCTTTCATTTCAAATACATTCCTTTAAAAAAAATGTATCAAACACTTAAAATACATTGTTTTTGACTTACCTCAATTAAAACACAAAATAAAAAAAATAACAGAAACAGAAGCATTTTATCTCAGAATCAAAGCATTGTTTCTTATTTACGCCCTCAAAAAATATGAAAAAAAAATGCTAGCAGGTTTGATTTTCTAAACAAACTTATATACATATTATTTATTGCTTGTCATTAAGAAAAATTCATGGAACTCATTCCTTTCTGAAATAAATTTCATAAATAGCTATCAACATACAAACTGTTATTGGATACACCACACAAATATTTCTCTAATAATTTGCATACATTAACATTAAATGATTTTAAAGGCAAGTAAGAAAACTGTAATAAATTTAAAAAGGCAAACGAACATCCTAAAGTTATTAGAAAATTAAACTAAAAATAGGATAATTGAATTTGCAAACTTAATAGCCTGTATTTCAACAAATGAAACTTATTTACTGATTTAGTAAAACATTTCTTTTTTTTACTGTAACATAAATGAATGTTTATTAGAAATACCACACATTCTGGATATTAACACTGCATTTCAAAAGATTTCTTTTTTTATCCTAAGATTTTTTTAATGATACAACAGAAAAACACAGTTTAAAGGTTTTTCTGAAAATAAGCATGTTTACCTGTCTACTGATGAACCTTTTAGCTAATTTTATCAAAGATAATATAATTTATATGTTTTGCAGCCAAAATGTAATACAGTCGACGCTCGTTTTTACGAACTCGTAGGGAACACCCAAATAGTTCGTAAAATAGAATGTTCGTAAAATAGAAAAACAACAAAAATGATATGAATACGTATATTATTTATGTCTATTTTTATCAAACTACCCCCTCTTCATGGATGAAGCAGTATTTCAAGATTATTTATTATTTAATAAAGTTATACATGTATTTTTAAATATACAAGAAATAAAAGCAAATGCACAAAAAATTATTTATGCACAAAAAATAATTTTAGTACACAGAAACATACGTTACCATGCTTTGAAAATATTACACATGAAAACGCAGATTATATTAGTACTGAGTAGATGAAAATACATAGATGAAAACATAGATAAAAAATTAGGAATGGAAATAATCATCTTTTTTTTAAAAAAATCACATTTTGAAAAATATATGTTTCTATTTTATCTATGGAAACCTTTACTACCTTTACCTTTCACAGTTATTGTTTCCTTCAAAAAAGTTCCTCAGTCCTGACAACCACTACTTGAAATTGCTGCTATGCCCTCTCTCTACGAAAGAGATTGGGGAAAATCAACACATTCTTGGACTGTACCTAATGTCTCATTGCACCTGTATAGAGTTTAACTGACGTTGGCACTTCATTCTGATACTTAAAAAAATAAATAAATAAATTAAAAAAAAAAAATCAGAAGTACGAAAACTGAGTTCGCGAAAAAGAGATTTTCATAATCTGTAGTTCGTAAATGGGAGCGAAAAATTACATTGATTCTATGGGAGCGTATTCGGGATCACTCTATAGTTCGTAAAATCGCAAGTGTTCGTGAAAAAGAGGTTCGTAAAAACGAGAGTCTACTGTATATGGCTAAAGCAATGGAAGCAAAGCTTATCAGGAAAGAAAAATTAACTTTAAACTTGAAATTCTCGTATACTTATCTACATGAATTTCTGTCTCTCTCTCTATATAAATTATTTAAAAAGCTTCTAGAATTTAAAAAAGACAAAGTTGTAATAAAACAATACTAGTTATAAAATAGTTACAAAGTTTATTTTTACACAAATACAAATAACAGTTTATAAATAATAGTATTACAAAGTATTATTTTCTACATATTTTGAGTTAAGACATTGTTCCCTAAACAAAACACACAAAAAATAATTAAAAAAGTAAATACTTAAATATAATTAACACTTTCCTGTTCTCCTCCCCCACCTGAGTCTGTTGCATCATGCAATTTAAAATCCATGTTTTTTAACGTCTCTGCATCCTGAAAAAGAAAGAAAAAGAATAAATTTAAAAAAAAATCGCAGGTTTATTTTTTACAGTTTTCAAGAATTCTGTCTACAGTTAGTTTTTAAGGTGATCACAAATTACACCTTCCCAGTTAACAAAACTACTTTGATGCTAAGGGTGGAATTGCCGGGAGGTAATAAAACTTAATAGAAACAATTAAATCAATTTTGCCGAGCAATAAGCCTTATCTTTCAAACTGAACTTTCAGGCAAACCAAACTCGACAGTAATGTGGGTTATGCTTCTGGCAAATTGCGCAATACATAAGAATAAATATTACTAAGCAAAGACATAATTAACATAAACAATTTATTTTCTATATTGTTTAGACCCGAGAAGAAGATATTGAGATAATTCATTCAGTTGGTTTGACATTTAATGTGACATTTTTATCCCATGCGTTATCCCGTAAGCAATGAACGTATCGAAATTAAACGTAAAGTTTAATTAAACTTTTAAAGATTTAACCATTTAAAATAATTTTACTTCTTAAAATATTTGTTTTTTCCAAGAGCAAACAAGATAAACCAGTAGAAATCAGAGCATTCTTTAGTATAAAGTTTTAAACTCTTTAAGCAGTCATCAAAGCATTACCAGCGCCTTTATTAAATATTTGCGACAACGATTATGATTCCGCGTCGATAGGTACATCGAGCATCCGTCAACTCCTCCACTGAGCACCCGCCAAGTAAAGTCAGTGCGTAACGAAAAAATACGATTTTCTCAAACGTATGTGACTAGGATAATCGCTATAGTTTTCCTGTATGGCTTAAATAAACTTCTTGTACTATTTTTTTTTTCATAATTTTATTTACAGTAGATTTGGTAATAGCGGGGAAGGAGGAGGGGGGACACATTTTTCCAGTACATTTTCGACTATATCTCTGAAAATGTAATATCTAAAATTACAACAAATACGCATTTGGTTTCCGTATTACAAGACCTTTCGAACGATACCCCACATACTACACACACAAAAGAAAAAAAGAAAAGAAAAATAAGTAGCTTATTTCCCTATTTTTTTTCTAAAAATACTTGCGAATCGCTAATAATCAATAAGTATGTTGGTCAATAACCTTATAACTCTGGCAAGTTTGAAATTTCCATGTTCCGTAGTTTCGAAAAATTGACTATGACAGACGGACAGAGACACACAAGTGATGTTTACAATTCTTCAGTTTTTACATTCTAAGTACGGAAGCCAAAAAATTTAACTAAGATCAAAACTAGTTTATCTAGTCAGTTAGTCTAATTTATCTAGTAAAATTTCATCAGTTTAATCTAATTTATATAGTCAAATTAGTTTAATCTAATTTATCAACTTTAATCTAGTCAGAGCGACAAACTAAACATTAACTAGTCAGTACCTAAACGGTACAAACGCAGAATAAAACTTTTCAACCTCAGGTATCCTATGCAAGAAAAGGATTTAAAAATATTAAAATGCGAGCGCGCGAGAAATCTGTAAATATCTCCCATATGATTAGCATTAACTTGACCGTTTCTTCGCGTGACTAGTGTAGGCTCTTAAGAAGTTACCTTTTATGAAAGATTGTTACCAGTGTTGAATTCAGGCACTTTTCTCCGGGAGGATTTATGTGGCTCCGGGGGGGATGTCCCCCCCCCCGGGCCACCCCTGAATTCAACACTGATTGTTACCATAAAAATAAATAATAAATAAAAATTCAGTTGGACACTTTTTTTTACATGTAAAAAATAAAACAAAACAAAACATGTTCAATAAGAATACAAATAAACAATATTCAAATCTGACATTAACACTATAACATTGAGATTTTGAAGTGGTTATTTAGCTTCAATTCATTACAAAAATACGCACCAATCAATAATAGTAAAATTTTTTGCGGCAGGCCTAGAAATGGAAAAATCCACGAACAGGGACGCTATTTCAAAATTATCGTTGACTACAAACTTTTTTTTTTAAACTTTAGGCAAATTTATGTCTAATCATACAAAAACAATTTAAAAACTGCATTCAAAATTCTAAATAATAAAAAAAAGTTATAGACAGCACAATATGTATGCCATATGTATAAAATTGTAATAAGATGTTTTAATAACTTCACGGATCACTAACCAGAACAATATCTGTCATAATTTCACGAACCGTAATATCGTTTCGATTTGCTCCGGTACATGCCTGATTTGCAGACGTGAAAAACTAAAAATTTAAAAATATTCATATTTAAAATTTTTACAAAAATTTGGAAATAAAAAGATTTATACACATCCGATTAAGAAGCAGTTACGTCAAAAGAAAAGAGAAATTATTAAAGAATTAAATAAAACGAACGTCGGTACGAAATACTTTTAATAATTTCAATAAAAATTAGAAAAAAGAGGTACATTAAAAATCCAGGTTGATAAGCATAGAGCCAAATAAGAAACAGTTTAAAATTATACTTAATATTTAAATAGAGAAAAAAAGGTTAATGGTAATGAAAAAATAATTTAAAGTTTAAAATCATACACTCGAACACAGTGTTGAATGCAGGGGGTGACCGGGAGGGGACATTCCCCCGGAACATTGAAAAGTCGTCCCGGAAGGTTTGAATTATGCTTTTTAATGGACAAAAGTGCAATTTCCACCTCGGATCTCTAAAATGCCCCCCCCCCCCCCCCCCAACCACATCCCGGAGCAACAGAAATCTCTCCCGGAGATAAGTGTCTGAATTAAACACTGCTCCAGCAGCGTGAAAGGCAACAACAACATTTAAAAAAGCAAACGAAATCTTAAACCCCCTGTAAAGTTCAGAAAAATTCATTTAAAAATTAAGATTTTCAACATTGGTTTAACATGGCCCAAAACATAACTATTGAAAAACGTAGGCATTACTTAGAAAATTAACATAACTTTTAATTTATTAGAATTTTTGTATGACATAAGTTGTCGATTATAGAGAAATGTTACTTTAGAGAAAATAACCACATTTCAATAATTAAAATAAGAAATACCTTTATTTCTGGGTTCCTTTACTTGAACGCTAATCAACGATCCGCTGATCACGAGATTCAATAACGATGCGTCTTTTTCTTTTGACTCTGAGCTCTGAATTTCCGGTCATACGCTGTTATCCATTCTGCTCTCAACAAAGGAAATTTTCTGTGACGTCGTTGAAATATGACAGTGTTGCAGCAGTTTTACAGCAAAATGGCATTGCAAGGGAGAAATCAGTTTTGTTTCACCTGCCTTGCAGTACTTTTGAGTGAAAATTGTTGTGTCAAATTTGTCAAGACAAGGAAATATCGAGAAAAAGTCAAACTTACTGCAAACGTGCATGCTATCTGGGAAATAATTCCATTATATAATGTTTATGGGGGAAAAATGTTTGCGATGCATTTTAATGACGTTATAATAAGTTCAAATATAATGAAATTAAACAGGATCACTAACATGCACTACAACGTGTTTTCTATAGATTATATAATGCGTAGCATTTATGATTCATTTACAGAGACGCACAAAAGTATTCAGTTACGGGATTGACTGTGATCGATAATTGCTGGAAGTGCATTTACCGCTGTTGTATGCTTTTTTTAGTTTATCTGATTTTTAGTGCATTACGTATAGGGTGTTTTAATTCTATGGATCATATATACAGAGCTCCTCAAAGCAATTCATAAGCATTATCGTCTGTAGGCGTGAATTGCCTAAAACGCGTTTTTAACTGTGTTCTGTGTTTTTTAAATTGCTTATTTAGATATCCCATTTAATTGCATTAAAAAATGAAATTTCTAATATTCTATTAGTATTAGAAAGTGTTTCGTTATCTGGGTCGAATGCATGATTTTTCTTCTTAGTCTAACTGTAAACTGTTTTTATTATTACTGTTGACTGTCGTTATTTAACTAGTTGAATGGAGATCATGAAAGATCTCTCATTAGGCCTTATTATATTTTCATTTGTAGAAGAAAGGGTTCTGCCTGTCTGCCGCACCGCAGGTCGAGAGTTCGACTCCCGACTGGGCAAGGTTCACTCAGCCTTTCATCATCCCTTTGGGGTCGATAAAATGAATACCAAGCTTGCTTGGGAACTAAACACAGAGGGTCTCGCGTTAGGTTGACCACCTGGCCGGGACGCATGCTGCATAGCACCTCGGGGCCCAGGGTCAAAAAAACAGAGATGGGCACTGTCGGCCCAGATCCTCCTTGGATTGTATAGCCACAGAGTTTAGTTTTTAGTTTTTTTAGAAGAAAGGGTTGTAATATGGATTATATGTATTGAAATTAGCTATGTGTAAGTATGGTTGTATATTATAATCCTCTTTAATACAAAGCTATGTGTTGCTGGCGACTGGCTATTTCGCTAATCGTTGCCACAGATTAATCTCGGAAAATGAAACATTTGAAGTTACTGAAAAAGTTACTAGCTCGAAAAGTATTTGTCAGAAAATCGTTAGACAAACTGCGTTAGAAAGGTAAAATAGTATTTTTTTATAGATATATAAATTTCAAATCTAATGATTATGCCGTTTTTCAAATATTGAATTTCAAAAATTACTAAATTTCACAATGGAGTACCATAGAGAAACCTTTACAAAGATAATGATAACGGCAAATACGTATGACGTCCATATACGTCCTGACGTGTATACTGGCTATAGCACGAGTCACAAATTATAGTAGCCTGTTAAATTATAAAAGTGAATTATGATGTCACGAGTGCATGAATTTTATTTAATTCTCGACAAATACTAGATGCGCCATTTCTTTTTAGTTGCGAATAATACAGGTTAATTCACGTATGAGATCATATTTAAAACGAATATAACGGTGTTTAATTTTAAAATTGATTTTTTCAATCAAACATGTTTAAAACCCCGGGCAACGCCAGGTATTTCAGCTAGTATGTATATAAGGAGCTAAGAAGGATGTATGTAAGATGTTTCTAAATCAAAGAGAGGAAATGATGCGTGGAAGTTTTTTTGCCAGATGTCCTGATTTTCAGAGGTTCCAAAACCTGTCCTCGAAACCGCTGCGCCGGACGCTAAAAGTCCCGATTTTTTATGATTCACAAGTTCTTTTTTATTGCTCTTTGTACTATTCATTAGTCTGCCTCGAGTGGTGCTTCAACACAGTAAAACACGTAGAAACAGGACCAGTTTATAACTGGAAATGTTTATGATCCCGCTGAAAGAAATACTGTACAAACCTCCATGCTAAGACAAAAACCTATTTATAACGGAAAAAGTTTTCGTTTCCTAGCAGATCTATTTATATATGTTTCTCTGTACCTTTCTTCAGTGCAACGTGCGGAAAAGGAACCGGTTTATAACGGAATTAGGTCTTAAATGTAAAAAAATAACAATCACTTGGGATGGAGCACCGTACAAGTATACCGTAAATAATATATCTATAACAAACCTCTGCTATATAACTGCTCTATAAGAAACCTCTGCAAAAACGGATTTTTGATTGAGTTCTTTGCGATTCTGTTTTCATAGATTTTACTGCGTGAGATTATAGTGACGGGAGAAATATTCGTTTTATACAGGTTTTTGGCTTAACAATTATAACTGTGTGGTATTTATTCCGTAGGAGCAACGAATTTTTTTACTTTTAAGAGGCCACACTAGTCAAGCGGAAAAGCTCGAACGCTAATGCTAAGTTTATGGGAGCGTTATTTTCAAATATCTCGCTTTGATTTTAATATTTTTGAATGATTTCTTTTGCATTGGATAGTCGAGGACGATCTACAACCGGGCTAGTTTTTTCTTTTTCGACTTTGGTTATAGTTTTTTTTTAAATATTAGTATAGTTTCAATACCATAACCGGTTACAACCGGTTTCGAAAGTGAAAGTAAGTTTTTGTTAAAAATCTGAAACGATAATCGAAAAAGTAAAAACTAGCCCCGTTGTAGATCGTCCTCAGCTATGCTATGCCAAAAAAAAAAAAAAAAAAAATCATTTAAAATTAAAATTACAGCCAGAAATTTGAAAATAACGCCCCCATAGACTTAGCATTATCATTTTACTTTCTTCCCGTGACTGAAGTGGGCTCTTAAGACAAAATTCCTTTATAGACAGGTTCCGTTTTCATACAATTTACTCTATATTTACATCCCGATTTAGAAACCGCTGTCCGGCTTTCTTTTGTTCCCCTGTGCCGCTTTTTGTGACAGTGGACTTTGTAACACTATATGGAAGTATAACGATAATGTATCATGTATGGAGAGGTATGCATGCGATGTATTAATGTATGGGGGATATGCATGCAATATATTATGTATGGAGGGATACGCGTGCAATGTATTATATATGGAGTGATAGTCATGCAATGTATTATGTACGGAGAATATGCATGCAATAAATTATGTATGGATCATGAAGTCAATTTTAAAATTTTAAACTATTTATTAACCGTAATCTCTCTGTCGCATATACGGAATCTAGCAATAACAAAATTTTCTCTTCTTCTTTTTTTTTTTTTTTTCAAATAATGATTGACTAATAACAATTAATAACCTATTGGAATAAATAATCGTTATTGGCTTCGTTGAAATTTTATTTTGCAAAAATGTTGCATAAGATGTTTAAATCACTTACTTGTTCTTTTTTATGAATCCTGACCTACGTGTCGGATTGGAATGAAAATACCTTGTCTAAGTTGACAGATTTGAAATGAAAATTCCTTTTGTTACAAATGACATCGCATCGTTAACCTTTCTCATCCTTTAAGACAAGTAGCCATTACGATGGCAAAGAAAAAGGAAATTGCCTTTCTTCTATTTAATCTGAATCTCTTACCTAACATAGTCGTTATACTTGTTGATGAGATAAAACTAACTCTAGCAATATCGCCGTCTTAGAAAGGATCTGAGCAATCACTACAGCCTACACTCGTTATAACGACTGCATTCAATCGCCGGAAAAGAGTCGCTATAATGGAAATTGTATTTTTATGCATCAAATCTAGATTTAAAATTTTAAAATAATTGAAAAAACTTAAAAGAAAATTATGAAAATCATGATATGAAATTATGCAAGAAAATCACTTATTATCATTAAACTAAAGTTATAAGATAACAGGCTAAAAATGAAAAAGTACATTTAAAGGCTTATAAATTACCTTTTAATAAACCTATCTACATGTTTCGTACGAACAATCGGCGATTTTATCAAGCACTAGATTAATTTTAACACAATTATTCTAACTGGTAAATAAATCATCTAATTTTACATCTAATATGATTTTATCAAGATCAATATTGATGAACAAACTATTTCAGAATTTTTTTTAAAAAAATAACCTTGGTAAATAAAAATCCTGGATACTAAATCCTAGATTATCTTGTGATCTCGTGATTTTTGTTTTACCAAGTTCATTTTTTAAAGTTTTGCGAAAAAAGTTTGTTTATCAATATTGACCTTGATAAAGTCCCCGATTATGCTTACGAAATATGCACATAAGTTTATTAAAAGGTATTTATAAGCCTTAAAATGTACTTTTTCTCGTTTAGCATGTTATAACTTTAGTTTAATGTAAAAACATTGTTTGTTTTATTCTAAGTAAAATAATTTGTATAAAAAAAGATTTTTGTAAAATAAAAACTGAATTAAAATAGCAATATCTAAACTAGTAACGCGTACGATATTTATTGAAACAATAAGAATCATAAATACCAGAAAAATTTAGTTTACTTAGACAATTTCCTATGGAAATATTTAAAAAATCTTTGTTTTTTTATGCAGCAACGCTGAAATTTCTGATATTTTTTCAGTGATTGTGGTAAAGGCTCAGCAAACAGACATTATACAGACAATAATTTCATAAATGAAATTGGAACTCTGATTTGTTTGCCGATATCGGAAGGGCGTTTTTCTCAGTATTTCTATTTCTCTCCGCTCAACAACACGGATTTTTCTGACATATCCCAGAAGTTATTTTTAATCCGTATACCATACATGCAATTCGTAATGATATTAATAAACTGCCTATGAATCTAAAAGCATGTTATATTTTGCTGTAAATGTGATGCATCTGGAAATACAGTTAATTGCGCCCTGGTGACAAATTTTCTTCAACTATAGTCCCTAAAATTGATTCAAAACTGCAACTTTGACACGACTGATGAAAAATTTTATAGAAAAATGAGAAACGTGTCTGGAATTTATTAGAATCTGAATAAGAATACTTGCAAATTTTACACCTTTACAAATGAAAATTGCTTCCTGGGTGTGCCGAAATGCAAAGTTTGAAAGTATGTATTTCCTAAAAAAAACCTGTTATTTTTAAGTATTTATCACTTAAAGTATACATATTGTAGCATTTATAACATGAAAACTGTTGTTATCTGTTAAACTGTTTATTATTACATCTGTTTATTAAATATTACCTAACTTTAATTAATTGATTTTCATACTGTGTCAGTTTGGTACATTTTACTGGAAAACTACAAAACCTATAACTTTAAAAAAATTATGTTCATTAGAAACATACCATAATTTAAAAATAATAGGAAGCAGTTTATATTATGTTTATAAAAAACAAAATTAACAAAACTTTTAGCAAAACATTTTGAAAATAACGAAAAATTACATAATATATTCTTTTATAATTTCAGTATTAATGTACCGACAAATATTATCTTTCTTTTGTTATTAAATGGAATATTTCTAATGATCATAAACGATTCGAAAGTGATAGGTTTAGTAGTTTTTACCCGACTGCCAAGAAGGGTTATGTGTTTCACGCCTATCTGGGTATGTGGATTGTCTTTATACCCTCGAAACATCCCAACGGTTGAATGGATTTTAATATGAATGAGGTCTCTATCGATTCGTCTTAACCGTCCAATGGCTATAGGCTAGGTTTTCTTTTTATAAAATACAAAATGGCGTTAGACACGAAAAAAAAATTTTACGCAACCTACTGAGTGGCACATCATTGGATAGCTCTTTCAAAATGAAGACGATGTTTCATTGACTATTTTACAGTCAGAAGCTCCGTTTAAATATTACACAACCTGGAAGTTGTGTAGGTAGGATCTCTAGCTTTACTGCAACTCTAACCATCATAGACATCTATAGGCCTCATCAAAACAGTGTTCATACATAGGAACTAACAATTAAACACAACTTAAAAGTCATGCACACAAGTAAATAAAAAAATAAGTAAGTAATATAAAAAATAGTTTCACATTGATGAGAAATAATTAATTAGTTCGCTTTTTACGCAGTCGGGTTTTTTTATTTTTTAAATTTAATTTTTACTTGTTGAGTAAGTATACAAAATGACACACTATGAAAATCAATTAATCAAAGGTATGAAGAGGTTAAGCAACTGTATTTAACATGCACATCAGGTGAATAATAATCAGTTTTCATGCTATATATCTATACATATATATACTGCAATGTATGTAACTTAAGGGGTAAACGCTTAAAGTTTACAGATTTTTTTTATTGAATATATACTCTTAAACTTTGCTTTGAAATTGCTTCATTTTAACCATCAAGATGTCACACGCGTGTCCTTAATTTTACCTTATTCGACGATAACATAAATTTCTCCGAAAAAACATGAACATATTTCGAAGTGAAATACTGTTTCTAATAATTCTGGACACAGAAGGTTGATTGTTTCCAAAACAAGCACAGATGGCAATAATAAGTCTTTTTTATACTTTCCACCAATGTGTGCAGAAAGAATCATATATCTTTGGAAAATCTAAAACATTATTATTTGTTTTAAACCCAAGCAATCTCTAATATAGGGGTGCACAACCTTTTTAAGAGAAGGGCCACTTACAAAAATGTCTGGGTTGTCGAGGGCCACATCAGTAACACGGAGAGAATTCTATTTCGGGGAGGGGATCTGTGTCCTATAATCAGATGAAAAAGATGGTTTCAGACGGGGGGGGGGGGGGGGGGATCTACACCTCTAAGTTCCCCTATCCAGTCAATATATCCAATTCAGCTGGCAAGGATATATTAACAGTTTACGCTTGTATATATAACGGAGATATAACAAGGATTATTTTCAAAGAGTGATAATATTCCTTGACTTTGTTATATTAAAAGAGCTAAAACATAGGTATGAAAGTGGCGAGTGCCGAAAAATATTTGAGCTTTATGAGCGAAGGAGGGTGGGGGGAGGAGGAGCCAATCTACGAAATTTGAGATTTTTCCGCGCTCGATCAACAAAATTCGCGATTTTTCCGTGCTCGGTCGACGAAGTTTGCGATTTTTCCGCCCCTGATCGACGAAATTTGCGCTTTTCTCGCGGCCAATTGACGAAATTCGACAAAACTTCGGATTTTTCCGTGCCCGATCGGAAAATTTGCGATTTTTTCTGCACCTGAACGACAAAATTAGCGAATTTTCCATGTCCGATGAACGAAATTTGCGGTTTCCCACTCCTGATAGACAAAATTAGCTTTTTTTCCGCACCCGATCAACAAAATTAGCGATTTTTCTGCGCCCGATTAACGAAATTCACGATTCTTATCTGACTGGTGAAATTTTTAATTTTCCCGCAGTAAATTGACGAAATTTACGATTTTTCCTGCGATCTATGGGCAAAAATTGGAATTTTTTCTAGTTATAAATTGACGAAGTTCGCGGGCCACACGTTAACCCATCGCGGGCCACACAGGTTGTGCCTCCCTACTCTAATAGGTATTTGCAGAAAAACAGGAAATGGTCGTTATATATTTGAGAATATTTGAGATAATCAATTGTTTTATTGCATGTAGAAATAATATTAGGATGAATGAGTAAATGTTCGGAACAATTTCTAGAAATTGTTACAATAGATGTCGCAAAAGTGAACATTTGTTATAACTGTGCTTATGAAAAATACTCTCAAGCGTCTACTGTGCAGGAGATGATCCGGTGTAATTCTTCTGACCTGAGTGAGCTTCCCTGATTTTAGTTTAAACAAGTGAGCCTATACTTAAAGGTATATATAAATATTACACAGACATACATACAATAAATACAGTGAAAAATTAGCCAGAGCCAGGAATCGAACCCGGGACCACAGTATAGAAGACTGCTGCTCTAACCACTGAGCTACTCCGGCCGATGCCTGAGTCTGCAATTTCTCACTAATAAACCATGTTGGGGAAGTCACCAGCCATCTATACGACAGCCTTAGATGACCGGACAACGATGAATAGATTTTACTATTACATCGATCTACGATAAATATAATAAAACACACATACTACAATATATATTAAAACACACATACACACATAAATAACGCCAATACTTGAGATATATACCTACAGAGCTTATACTTGTTTGCTATTTTTTATTTTTCTTGCACGCCTAATTTCCAGTCTCATTTTAGACATATAAATTAGGAACACTTTGTATAATAACAAATATTTCCATTAAGAGTTAACATCAGTCACGTGATGACATTCGAAAGCTAATGTTAAACAAGTGTAGTAGTTCCTTACAAATTTCTCGTTTACACTTAATGTCTATATTATAAAAGACAAATGTATCCGTGAGTAAGGCTGACGTCATTTCGACATTGGCGACACCAGAATATCCAATTTCGATTTAGCTTGTTTTAACTTCTAAACATCGCACATTTTCAATTTTCGCACCGTCGAATAGGGAAGAAAATGTACTTTGAAAAATGTAATTTGTTTGAAAATTGTATCGCAATTTTTTCTTATGGATTTTCAATAATTTCCAAGCATAGATTTTTTTAAAAAGTCAATCTCTATCTGATGTAGACGATTACGAAAGATGAGTAAATTTGCTCTTAAATTAACCCTTAAATGCCTGATTTTTCAAAAATCATTGTAATGATGTTTTTCGGCTTTCATTTTAAAAATGAATCATGGGAAAAATACTTAAAAAAGTTATATTTTGTTTTAAGTATGGTTTACGGCTAAAAAACAGTTTGTTACTAATCGGCGATACTGGTCTTTAATTGAAAAAAAAATGTCCTTGATAAAATTCTATAATACTAAACACACAAGAATTTAAGCAACTATAATAAGAAATAAATTTTACTTGCTCACTGCAGAACAAAACAGGGTATTTCGCAAGCTTCCAAACGAAACAAAAAGAACAAGTAGCAACAATTGAAAACATAAATCTTTCTTTATTCTTAAACAGCACAAGTGTTGTCATCTATATGTTGAAAATCGATTTATAATATTTTCAGAATGTATTTTATTGGCAACATTAGGCATTATAGCTTCAATATTATTCTAATAGTATTTTAGAGCCTTAATTGGGTACGTTGCCGAAAAGCAACACCCGGCATTTAAGGGTTAATATAAATTGTTCAGCATTTGTTTCTGGCTGATATTCCATAACGAAATTAAAACTTCATCAATATGTACTAATATTATAAAGAAGTAACGTTTGTTTGTATGTTTGCAGGAGGGGCAGGGTAACCTCTGGAAGTACCGAATCGATTTCAAAAGTAATGGAGGCAAATTGATGATGACAGTCCCTGTTGAAAATGCACGAAAAGTATTCTAAAAACTTGTAAATTACGATTTCTATAGAATCTCGGGAAATACTAAACCGATTTCAAAAGTAATGGTTCAAAATTGACGGTGACAGTCCCTGCTCCAACATAGGCAATATTTTATGTCGGTGCCACTACTACCACGGGGTAGCAGGAGAGAAAACGTTCTAAAAATGCGATTTTTTTAATACTGAAGGGGCTAGAAACTTGAAATTTGGTATGATAGTTACTTATAAGACGTAAAGGCTCTCTAAAAACAGTTTCTACAAAAATCAAATTTTAATAAGGTAAAATGGGCGAAAATCGTTTTAAAAGTTATCTAAATTTAGATATCTGTGGAATTGTTAAAGGTAGACACTTGAAATTTAGCATGGTGGTTATTTATAAAATGTAAATGCTCTCTAAGAGTAGAAAAAAAAATCGACATTTAAAATTATGAAATGAGCAAAAAGCGTTCTAAAAATGTTCTAAATTACGATTTCTATTGAATTATTAAAGACAGAAACTTAAAATTTGACATGATAGATACTTATAAGATGTAAATGCTCTCTAAGAACAGCTTCTAAAAGATTCGAAATTTAAAGGGGTCAAATCAGCGAAAAGCATTTAAAAATCTTTCTAAATTACGAATTCTATGGAATCTCAAGAAATACCAAAACTATTTCAAAAATAATATTAACAAATCGATGGTGACAGTCCCTGTTCCAAACATAGGTTATATTTTATGTTAGTGCCACTACCACCGGCGGGGCGGAGACCGTTAGACTAGAAGCTTGAAATATGGCATGATGGTTACTTTTAAGATATAAATGCTTGCTAAGAACGGTTTCTAAAAAAATTAAGACAAATGAAAACTCAAATTAACGTAAACGCTTCAAAATACATTCTAAATTATCATTTATTTAGAATTAGATTCAGTTCTTCTCTTAAGTCTCATTTTCGCCTAATGCAGTGTAATAATGCGGTTTAGTCAAATTGTCGCTTAATTTTTGAATCATTCGTAGCAGTATAATTCCTTCTAATAAAAATAAGCACACAAATACCACTTGACGTATTTCATTTATTACACGAGCAAAGCCGCGGGTTTTTCTAGTAAATAAATAAAACAATAAAATGTAAATAAAGGATGAGGGTAGTAATATGAGGATAGATTCATTTTTAGACCGGTTCCAACTGGTTACAAAAGTGAAACTATTCCCATACAAGAAAACCATAACCAAAATCCAAAAAAAAAAAATATCCACAATAAATATCGACCTCGGGTACCCTATAAAAAGAAAATCATTTAAAAATATTAAAATACAAGCGAGAAGACTGTAAAGATTTCTCCCATACGTTTGACATTAGCATTCAAGTTTCTCGTGACTGGTGTAGACTATTAAGTAAAATATTTGTTACAATAGTGCTGGAAAAGTCAACAGTAAAAAGTAACAAACTTCCTTATCCACTCAAGCATATATTACAAAATTAGCGTGAAAGTATGTCGTGCTACTCTTTGTAACATAAATGTTCGCGTGTGCTTTCGGTTAATTTTACTCACAATTTAGGCAGCACGAAAGTAGTCAACCATAAAAGCTATGATTGTCTCTGAGAATGACAAAGTGCTGTTTTTCGCCGATTCTGGGAAGAATAATTTTCTTAAACCTTTTGAATTATAGTAATTTTGTGTTACTAATGCCGTGCATTAGCATAACAATGACTACAAAGTCGGTATCGGAACAATTGTCTTTGGTAATGAATGACAATTTTGTAACAAATATCTTGATACATTTGTTACAAATGCTTTGATTCTTTTACCGCAGAAGTTTAAATAAAAGTTTTAAAACAAAATTGTAAGGAACATTTTTGATATTACTTAATTAAATAAATAAACGGTCAAGTGTGAGCATTACTCGCGCACAGAGGGTTCCGTAGAATAAATATATGAATTTGTAATTGTATTATTAAAAAAAAAAAAAAAACCGTTGCTAAAAGAATACTAAGACTTTGTAAAAAACTATACAACGTAGGGTTGGGTATAACTATATATATTAGAAACGTGCAAATGGGTATACCATGAAAGTTCAAAGAGATATGGAACTTAAATAATATCAAATATAGCTATTCGTATAACTCTTTTTTTAATATTATCCTAATCTGTTTATGATGAACTTAATTCGGTACTGACAATAAAAGCAGTGCATAGTTAAACTTCATTTGGAATTTCATGAAACTAAATTCAGCGTAGTAATATCCTTTATTCCTACAGTATAGCTAAAACAAGACCTTTGTTCAAAGTTTAAATTTGGCATTGTGCTAAGCGCGCTTCGAATTGAGGTCTCAAAGTTGCAACGCCGTCTTGGTCAGTGCCGCGTTTTTCCAGATAGGTGTTTAATTAACTTTTAAAGTCACTCGAGGCGTATTGAGAGATACAATCAATGTAAACTTTCGAGAATCCCACAGTATTTATGCGATTCATTCTAATTAAATCTTTCGAGGGCAATGCCCATACAAAACGGACACCTAATTTTAATTCCAAAACAGACAAACGGCACCAAGAATATTTAATTAAAATTTTCCTTTTATCATGTACGTGAAAATAAGCAAGTTCGCAATTTCTAATAAATTCGTTTATAAATTCTGGTGTCAGTCCATTATTTCATAAGTTTATAAATAGAATTACTCCGTGCCGGAAAGGATTAAGTGGTCGCAGGACTCTTAAAGCTTCAAAATTTAAGAAATTTTAATTCTTTTAGATGTTAATCCTCCGACTGTCTTGGAAAAGGGTAAAATTGTAATGTTGTTTTCTCTGCATTTTCGTTTAAATGCTAAAAAAAATTATTCTTTGAACATTTTATAAAAAAACTTAATAACGAATATGAATGCTATCCTTGGGAGTATTAATCATTGTTCAATGTATTAAAAATACATTAAATCAATAGAATTATATTACTTTAAATATCGCTTGTATTGCAGTGAAACCTGGAGCTTAGTGAACGTATTAACACGGGCTTGTCAGTGAGGGAGTTAAACTCCTATCTTTTCTGAATATTTTGATATAATTGTTTCCTTGAAATTACCATTAGAACAGAAGTTTTGGCTTTTAGAATTATACCCGCTCAATAGCTGAAGCGCGCGTTTCCGAAACTTTAAAGTCATTATTTTCCAAATGGCGTGTTTTGGGCATAACGTGCAGGATACCTCAAAAATTTCTGGATATTTTTTTATGAAATTTTCAAAACATATATTTCATGTTAGTCTGTATAAACTGAACCTAAAATTTCCTTTTTATTGTTCAAAAAAATATTTTTTTAGGTGATTTTACTGTTGAAATTTTCAAAATTTTGTATTAGCTAAATGCAACATTGCATTAAAAATATAAAATGCTTTAAATACAAATTTATTTAAGTTCAGGGAAATTATTACAATCTGAAGTATAAGTAAGCACCAAAATTTTCATTCTAGTTGCAATATTTATTTTGTAATCCTGCGCGTAAACTGTTGTGCCAATTTTTTGTTCGACAAATGTCTAACAGTTTCGAGCCCCCTATAAATACTAATTCTGTATCTTGCAATTTTTTAAATGCATGAAACGAAAGAACATACTTATATCTTTCATCCAAATTCAAATAGTGCTTTAAAATCATATACATTTTAAGACATTAAATGTTGAAAATGGTCTTTTTTTCATTTTTTCCACTTTTTAGAGTCCCGAGAGACCCCTTAAATTAGTATGTTTTTAACAATTTGACGTTTATTGCTTTCATACTGTTACTGGACATTACATTACACATATATGTCATTAAAAGTTGTTAACTAGGTCTAGATTACGCCGCCCCTGTCCTTGTGTATGTCCAAACTGACCGTACCTTTAAGGGTTAATATCTCGGCTAATTACCGATGATTTTTTTCGAAAATCATTATCAATAATGCTTTTATTCTTCTGCAACGATAGGTATATTCAGCGATGCTCAACAATTATTCTGAATGCCCGTAAATCGAAATTTGTGTATAACAGAAAAATGCTAATTACTCAAAAACTATGTGACCTAGGGTAATCGCTATAATTTTCCGTAGGGTTTATATTAACGTCTACTACCTCTAATTTTTACATAATTTTAGTTTCAGTAGATTTGGAATTAGATGGGGGGAAACGTATTTTTGCGCTACATTTTCAACAATATTTTTGAAAATATAATACCTAAAATTAAAAGGAATGTATTTTTGAGTTCAGCGTTACAAAAGCTTTCACAGGATACCCCACATGATATACAAAGAAAAGATGTTTTTTTTCAAGTAGCATAATTAGCCCCTCTACTTTTTTACTAAATATATTTATGAATGTTTATTAATCTGAAAATATGTGGGTTAATGGTCTTTATTACTTCCCCGAATTTGAACTTTCCACGTTCCATAGTTTACGAGTAAAATGGCTGTGACAGACAGACAGATGGACAGACACAGGAGTGATCTTATAATGGTTCCGTTTTTACTTTTTAAGTACGGAACCCTAAAAATATATATTTTTGGTTAAAAATAAAATATTTTAAACAAATATTTTAAATAGTAATTTCGTGTTTATAATGCAATGCATTAGCATAATAATGCCTACAACTCTGTGTTCTAACAAATTATTTGACAAGGCTTGCAAAAATTTGCAATAAATATTTTCATACTTTTATCACGAATATTTTCATATGTTTAGCGTACAGATTTAAGCAAGCAATTTTAAATGAAAATTTTTAAATTAAATATTTAAATAAAATTTTTTAAATAACATTTTTAAGTACAATTTTAAATAAAATTTTTAACATTAATTAACAAAAAATAAATTGTACATTTTAAATAATAATAAAGAAAATGTAAAATGTATTTTTTGGCAATGTTTGCAAAATTGTATAATAAATACCTTGATACTTTTGTCTCAAATGTTTTGATCCTTTTACCGTAGAAGTTTAAATAAAATTTTTTTTTAATAAAAATGATAACTTTAATTAATAAAAAATAAATTATATATTTTAATTAAAAATAAGAATTTTAAACAAAAAATTGAAATAGGGCTGCCTACAAGCCGGTATTATAATAAATTCCTTGATACTGATTGCAAAGTTTTTTTTTTTTTTAACAAATATCGTGATACTTTTGTCACAAACGTTTTGATGCGTTTAACGTAGAATTTTAAATCAAAATTTTAAATATTTTTTTTATCATTAATTATAATCAAAAATAAATTGTATATTTTAATTAAAAATAACATTTTTAAACAAAAATTTTAAATTATAAGTTTTTGTTACTAATTGCCGTGCATTAACATAACATGCCTCGAAATCCGTATTCGAACAATTTTTTCTGCAATGATTATGAAATTATGTAACATATATTTTGTTGCTTTTGTCGCAAATACTGTCGGACCCGGTTATGATGCTTAAGATTAACTCCTTGAAGGGCGGTGAAGCCGTGACGACTTAACATAATTTTAATCCCTAATTGCCACATTGGCACCGGAATTTTATAATGAAAATTTCACATTTTTTAAGTACGCGAAAAAATACTTTTACTTGTTTACAAATAAATTCTCTTGTAAATACTGGTTTAATTAAATTATTTCAACATTTTATGAATACAAGTACATTGCTCCTGAAAGGGTTAAAGCAGTGATACGATTAACGCTATGATACGCGATCCCGCTTAATACGCGGGTTTTTTCCTATCCCTTGAAAATCGCCCATAAGGCTGATGTAAATATATCATGTTTAATACGCGAACAGTTTTTACCCGATCCCGCTTAATACGCAATAGATTTTTGGTCCTTTGAAGCAAAAAGATGCGAATTCCTTCTCTTCTCCAGTGTTTGCCAACTTAAAAGGTTTTTTTTATTCAGATAAAAACACTAAATATACTTCAAATACACAATTTTCTATTGTAAACATATAAATGAGAGCTCTAAAGCTCATTTAGATGATTAGATGAGTTAATAAGCCCAGCTCCTTCAACATTATACAAATCACGTTTAATACGCGTACCCGCTTAATACGCGACTTTTGTCCACTCTTTTGAAACGCGTCTTAACCGGGTTCTACTGTTCTTTGATACTTTTACCGTAGAATTAAAATAATAATAATAATAATTCCTAGAAATCCAGAAAACTCGATTTTTTTTAAATTTAAAATTACAGTAACCTTTCGTCATATCTTTCATTCACATTTAATATTTGCCCAAATGAAAATAAAACTATTGTTATATCTAAAGACTATTTTAATTCCAAAAAATATAAATTACCGTTACTGTGCTAACACCAAGACATAATTGCTATTGATATGGAATAGGGGTGCACTGATTCTAGCGTTTAAGAAAGATCTGTATAGCAATGTAGCAACTTCTGGTTTCCTTTACGGATCCATTTTTCATTGTTGTTCTACACTTTCTCGTCACACGTGAACCGCCCTCCTTTCGGTAATTTTTTTTTTTAAGCGACCGAAGGTATGAGAGTCAGAAGGGGATATTTACTCACTATTTAATGTGCTTCTTTTACACTCAGTTCTTCATGTGCCAGACTTCTAAAAATTATGTACATTTGTGTGTTCTCGATGACAATACAAAATTTTCATATTTTCAGAGCTTAATTAACAGTTTAGAGGTACCTACTCGAAAAAGAGGAAAAAATCATTTTTTTGCATAATATTATTCTGTACTATGTACCGTGCTATGGTATACGTCAGTAACATCCAAAAATTCCAAGCCAATCCAAGTATATTTCCGAGAGTTAGAACGCGGACAGGCGGGCAGACAAACCGAAGTCATAAACACTTTTCAACTTTGTTGAAAAGTATTAAAAAGGAAATATAAAAGTAAAATTAAACTCCTTATTAAACTTTTATACGAGTAAACGTATAATTCATATTATACGGAGCCCCACCAGTGGCTGAGAGGATCTGCTCTCGAACCTGGTAGACGGGAGGTGCTGGGTTCAATCCCAATCGCGCCCGTCGGCCTAATCGTTCGGAGTTTTCGTGGTTTTCTTCGAACCTTGGATTTCCAAGCGTTAATACGGGTTAGGTTCCCTTAGAAAGACCCCCACGAAGGGCACTCCCCCGCTGGGCCTATATCCCTCGTGCAGATAATTGGCCGTCAAAAATACAACCAACCAACCAACCAACCATATTATACGGGGTACATATTTTGGATAGGTATTATATGGCAAAAGCAGTTATACGTATTATACGAAACAGTATAAACGGTACAGCGTATATGGGTCAATATCACAAAATAAAATATGAAAATTGCAGTCCGCACAATAAAATTTATATTTATAATGCAATTTTCTTTTTTGCATTCTAATAAAAAATATTCTTAGAAGTATTTTCCAGAGGTATTATATTCATAATAACACAAAAATAAAGCAATTAAAAGATTTAAAATTTCAGATTGTCATTTTCCTGGTATGTCACACTGTGATGTGTGCAAAGTAAAACGCTTTCTGCTAATCATGTACAAATATCTTTTCTAGTTTTTTTTTTAATTTATAATTAATAATTATACCTTATATAACACATATATGTGGAAGGTAACACGTTCTGTATTTTACAAATAATTTTTCATAATTAAAATATGATTGTCACTGAAAATGAATGTCATTATTCTAGCATGAACATTGCACTGAATTTGAGGTACTATTGAGGAAACGTGTTCCTTTAAACAAAATTAAAAGGTACTTTTCGGTTAGCCGGTTGCCAGTGTTATATATACATATGTGTGTATACCTATATATACATATATATGTATATATACACACATATATATATATGTATATATATATATATATATATATATATATATATATATATATATATATATATATATATATATATATATAATATTATAGGTTGGTTGGGTGGGTAGATGTTAGAGTACGGAGGAGGGTGGTGTTGTCTGGATAATACGCAATGGTTAATTATTTATTTAAAAAAAAAAAAAAAAAAAAAAAGCGGGGCTCTTGTATTATTACCATTTTTTTGTTATGTATTTTATGTGGATGTTGATTTGATATTTTATATGTAAGTTGGAGATTTTCATTAATATTATAATTAGCTTAATTATTCATTAATCTAATTTACAATTATTTGTTATTAAATTCTAATTTACTAAGGACAATATCATATTAATTACTAATAGTATGCCACTCTTAGTTTAATGTTTTTGAATGTCCCATATTCATACTTTATGGATTTTTATAGATGTCTGAAAATAATCCACATTCTATATTTGTGCGTTTTAAGTAATGGGATTTTAAGTATTATTTAACCTTCTATATACTTCCACATGTTTGATATTTCCTGTTCATTTTATAAATATCTTATATATAATTCATTAAAAAATAATTTTTGGATAATTTTTAATAATTATTTATATTAATTATTACTGAATTTATTTTGTTTTATAGCATATAGATATATGCTATATATTATCAATGTTCTAACATTATTTAAACTCTTAGTTTAGTTTAAATAATTTAGCTAATAGAACATATTGTATGCTTTTAAATTTTATTAACAATAGTTTTAAATACTTTGTGTGATTTATATTAGGTTTATAATTCTCTATATATAAGGATTTGTTTGGTTTTGCTGTTCAAACAGTTATTTACATTCAAAAGCTTGCAAATTTTTATCTTGCGATAGATGTTTAATATAATTATTAATAGATGGCAGCACTAAAATTGTATCTTTCATATTGCTCTTATTTTTAATTTTTCTAGCTCAATTTTAGTTATATTTTATACACCAGGGTGTATTTTTGGCTAAATGTTGACGATATTGTTAAACTGTTATCTATTAATTTAATAGTGCATTTTAAATAATGTAATTAATTTCTATATATTTTATATTAGATTAAATTTGTTTTACAAGGTATTTCAAATATTATTTCAAAATGTATTAACTGCATCCTTTGGTATCATTTACTGTGATTTCTTAACTGTTTTATTCACCTTAATCTTTTTGATATACTGGAAGACATGTGCACATGGATTTTTGTAAAATACTGAAATATTAATCGGTATGGTGTTTATTATTTCTATTTTATATCCTATAAATATTTAAATACGTTTTATTGATTCTTCCATTTCATATTATTTGTTTCTATTCTGCTTTCATTTTTAATCAATTCACTTGATTTTAGTGGTTGTTCTATAATTCTCTATATATAAGGATTTGTTTGGTTCTGCTGTTTAAACAGTTATTTACATTCAAAAGCTTGCAAATTTTTATCTTGCGATAGATGTTTAATATAATTATTAATAGATGGCAGCACTATAATTGTATCTTTCATATTGCTCTTATTTTTAATTTTTCTAGCTCCATTTTAGTTGTATTTTATACACCAGGGTGTATTTTTAGCTAAATTTTGACGATATTGTTAAACTGTTATCTATAAATTTAATAGTGCATTTTAAATAATGTAATTAATTTCTATATATTTTATATTAGATTAAATTTGTTTTACAAGGTATTTCAAATATTATTTCAAAATGTATTAACTGCATCCTTTGGTATCATTTACTGTGATTTCTTAACTGTTTTATTCACCTTAATCTTTTTGATATACTGGAAGACATGTGCACATGGATTTTTGTAAAATACTGAAATATTAATCGGTATGGTGTTTATTATTTCTATTTTATATCCTATAAATATTTAAATACGTTTTATTGATTCTTCCATTTCATATTATTTGTTTCTATTCTGCTTTCATTTTTAATCAATTCACTTGATTTTAGTGGTTGTTCGGGCACAGGGGAAAATTAATTTTAGCTTTAGCTTATTTCTCCCACAGAAAACAACCATTTTGCTTATATCATTGAATTCTGTGCCCTCGATAACGTAATTCAATGTATAAGCTTTTCAATTTTTGTCGGTGTCCACTTTTTTCTTTTTTCTTCCATAATAATTCTTATAATATTTTTTTTTTAATTTTTTTTTTATTATTTTTTTTAATACTTACAGCTTTAATTCATAATAATTGACGGTGGCAGGTTATTTTTAATTAATGGTTATATATATATATATATATACAACACAATTTATCCTTATGGACTTAACAGTGAAGTATTTAACAGACCTGTCAAAGTCTTCACATCTATAAATAACAATATTGATTATTCTCCAATTTATCCTACTCTCAATCATAATTTAAATAGTAAAACAACACGTAATAAACGAGGAAAGGGTTCATCATCAGTTGTAGTTTCCAAAAAATCTATCACTAAACATATAAATGATCTTCAAAGAAAATATTTAGAGAATTATAACTGGTTGTTAATTCGAAAACACATCTTTGCTATTAAAAAGAAACAGATTGTACAACATTTAAATGTATTTCTAAGTAAATCTTTCTCTAAACATTTCTCAGATATTTATTTTGACCTCATTATGTCTAGGGTTAATCTTTTAAATATTAATTTACAAAAAAAAAACATAAAATTCAAAACATGAATACTCAAATGTTAATTACTTTTTCAAATCACATATTTAATAAAATTAATATCAATTCTATAATTAATGATAAAAATTGTTTTTTTCCTATTAATAATCTTCATATCTCAAAAACCTTTAAATATCCTAATACAATTGGTAGAAAGATTTTTAACTACAATACATTTTCAAAAAATACATCTGCTGCAAGTAATTTTCCGTGTAAATGCAATGACCCCACTCTAAAAAAATACATAAACAATGATCATGGACATATAATCACTGGAAATCTGGATATTGTTAATGATTTTAAATTGAAACAACTAATGGGTTATGGTACTAAATATAGACTTCCATCTAAATTTAATGTTAAATCAATTATCAAACAGTTTACACATGATATTGATATTTTTATTTATAAAATTTCTATCTCTTATAATAAGCCTATTGAATATTTTAATCAGTGGAAAATATTAGTAATTGAAAAATTAACTATGGCTTTAAAAAATAATATGGCTGATTTGGTTTCTATTAATACACAGCATATTTTCCAACAAATTACTAAATTACAAAAAAACTACGTTATTACATATGTAGACAAATCTCCTAATAATTATGCTATTATTTGTAAATCTTATTATCACCAACTTCTTACAAATTGTATTTCTTCTAATAAGTCATTTAAACAAACTAATGAAAATGTAATTGTAAATAATCGTAAAATTCGAAGTTATTATAAACTATTAAATATTTTATCTACTAACTTTAATTATCCATATTTAGTTCTTATTCCCAAATTTCATAAAACTCCAATTAAATTTAGGACTGCAACTATTGGTTGCAATACATATAATAATAAAGCCAATAAACTTCTCTTAAAAATTCTTAATCAATTATATGTACTTACTACAAACAATGATAATACACATTGTATAAAAAATAGCTATCAACTTGTCAATATTTTAAAAAATCTTCATTGTGTATATAATATAACAACATATGACTTCAAAGATCTTTTTAATAATATAGACCTATTAGATTTACATAAAATTATAAATGCATTATTTAAAAAGTATTATAAAAAACTGGAATTACCATCTAATATTGATATTGCATATTTTAAATCTTTAACTAACTTCATTATCTATAATAATTATATCTTGCAAGATAACACTTTATATTTACAGCATGTCGGTATACCACAAGGCGGTTGTACATCCAGTTTACTCTCAGACTTATACTTATATCATTATGAACGTAATTTTACTAATAATAATCTACATTTATATCGTTATATTGATGACATAATTTTAATTGATACTGATCATTCTGCAATTACTCCATTTCCAGTAGATTATCCCACTAATTTGGAATTAACGGAAAACCTTTTATCTAACAATACAATTAACTTCTTAGATCTTAAAATTACAATAAAAGACAACAAAACAATCACAGATTTATATGACAAACGTAAAGAATTTAAATTCAAAGTTAATACATTTACAAATTTTGAATCTTGTCTACATCATTCTGTATTTCGAAATATAATACTTAATCATTTATATAGAATAAAATGTTTATGTTCTTCTCCTCTAATTAACAGTAATATTAAAAAACTAATTTATGATGCATTAAATCATGGTTTTCCAAAAAAATTCATATATTCATTAATATACAATTAGTATTTTTCTTACATGATCTTTTAAAACAAATTAACACATGCGTAAACAAAATTACAAAAAAATTATATAATAAAAAAAATCTCTATAAAAAATAAAAATTGTAAAATAACATAAAAAAATTATTATAGGATGGATGGGTGGGTAGATGTTAGAGTACGGAGGAGGGTGGTGTTGTCTGGATAATACGCAATGGTTAATTTATATATATATATAAAAAATGGGGCTTTTGTATTATTACTATATTTTTAATACGTATTTTATAAGGATGTTGATTTGATATTTTATATGTAATTGGTGAATTTCATTAATTATTAGCTTTATTATTGTTTAATCTTATTTACAATCATTTGTTATAAATTTTAATTTAATAAGGACAATATCATATTAATTACTAATAGTATGCCATTTTTATAGTGATTAATATACATATAAGTATATTTAATATAAATAAAGTTATACTGTATGGATTAAAATTGGGTAATTATATTTATTATTATTCCTCTATTCTTATTAATATTTTAATATTTATTTATTTTCACCTAGTGTTATATAATTTATTATCGGTTTATTGTTTTTGAATATCCCACATTCATACTTTTAGGATTTTTATGGATGTATAAAATAATCCACACACTATATTTGTGCTTTTTAGGTAATTGGAATTTAAGTATCAGTTCAACTTCTTTATACTACCATATGTATTTTATTTCCGGTTCATTTTATAATTATCTTATATATAATAGTTTTTATTAAAGATTTTTATATTTTTAATAATTATTTATATTAATTATTAATGAATTTATTCTGTTTTATAGCATATAGCTATATGCTATATTTTATCGATGTTCTAGAATTATTTAAATTCTTAGTGTAGTTTAAATAACTTTGCTAATACAATATTTTGTATGCTTTTTAAATTTTATTAACAATAGTTTTTTTTTTTTTAATACATTGTGTGGTTTATTTTCAGTTTATAATTATCTATATATAAGGATATTTTTGGTTTTGCTGTTAATAAAACAATTGTTACCTTCAATTGCATACAACTGAAGCAAGTCTTTTGACAATTAAATCATAAATGTAATACTAGATGGCAGCACCACAATTTGTGGTTTTTTTTTTCGATAAGTTCTAGATTTACTTCTTCCAGCTACATTTCAGTTATAATTTACTACACCAGGGGGAATTTTTAGCTAAATTTTGGCGATATTGTTTAACGGTTTTTAATTAATTTAATAGTGCATTTTAATTATGTAATTACTTTCTATTTATATTATTTTATATTATATTAAAAGTTATTTAACATTTATTTCAATATGTATTAACTGCATCCTATGGTATCAATTACTGTGATTTCTTAACTGTTTTATTAACCTTAATCTTTACGATATGGGTGCCATGTGAGCGTGGATTTATTCTAAAATATTAATCGGTATGGTCTTTATTATTTCATTTTATATCCTATAAATATTTAAATAGGTTTTATTGTTTTTTCCAATTCATATTATTTGTTTCTATTCTGTTTTCATTTTTAATCAATTCACTTGATTTTAATGGTTGTTAGGGCACAGGGGAAAATAACTTTTAGCTTTAGCTTATTTTTCCCACAGAAAACAACCATTTTGCTTATATCATTGAATTCTGTGCCCTTGAAAACGTAATTCAATATATAAGCATTTCCATTATTTGTCGGTGTCCACTTTCTTATTTTTCTTCCATAAAAATTCTTATAAATAATTTAATCTTTTTTTTTATATATATACTTACAGCTTTAATTCATAATATTACGGTTTTTGATGGTGGTAGGTTATGTTTAATTATTGGTTATATATATATATATATATATATATATATATATATATATATATATATATATATATATATATGTATATATATGGGGGGTAGTTGCAGTTCGGTACTTGCAGATATTTATTTATTTTTATACGAGGTTAAAGAGACAACGGATAAGGATTTTTTAAGTTTCAGATATATTGATGATGTATTGTTGGTAAGGATTAACGATTCCAATAGCGATTTAAATTTAGACTGCTATCCCCAAGGTTTGACATTAAAAAAAACTTCATAGGACGAAAAGCATGTAAATTATTTGGATCTCACTATCGACATTGAGAGGGGTGGATTACGGACTTGCATTTATGATAAGAGAAAGGATTACAACTTTGAAACTATTAAGATATTAAATTTTAATTCCAATGTACATATTTCCATTTTCAGAAATATCATTATCAATACTTTAATAAGGATAGCAAAGTTAAATTCTAATCATAATAGTATAATAAATGACATTATAAATCTCTATCAAGATGCAATGGTTCAGAATTTTCCTATTAGTTTGTTAAATAGTTTGGCAAACAATTTCGTCAAGGATAAAGATTACCGCGATGCTTTACTTTTGGCGATTAAAAACATCGCCAAATAATCGTAGGCTTTATAAGGAGCTCTGTCTGGATGTGTCGTTCTTTTTGAATTGGATTGCAGCTTTGGATGGGCAGTTTTAAAGTGTTCTTTTCGAATTCGGTTACTGCTTTGGATGGCCAGTTTTAAAGTTTTCTTTGGCCAGTATGGTCTCGACATATATGGGGGAAGTTTCATGAGTAATTGCCGGTATAACCCAGCATGCAAGTCTTTAGCCTTGCAATCTGTCTCCATTGAATGTTTTCTTTTCGTTCATGGTCTTGTTAGTAAGTTTTTTCCATGGTTATTTTGTTAATTTTCTCTGTAGGTCAGTAGTTTTGGGATTGGATGTGTAGTGTGTGTTTTTTGGTATTATATGTATATATAGGTATACATACATATGTATATATAACACTGGCGCCCGGTTAACCGAAAAGTACCAATTAAAATGTTAAATCTAAAAATATGAAAAAAAAAAACAAGAATGTGAAAAATGTTTTAGAATGAAATTGTCATTATCTTGGTGGTCATTATCCTGGCATACATATGCCAAGAGAATGACATATAATTATAATTACATAAAAATGAACTTAAGCTCTTCAAACTTTAATAATTTTACACATAAATTCCTTTATTCAGCTGTTCAACCAACATTTTTTTTTAAAAATAAGAAGCTTTGAAACGATTTAAAGTTTCAAAATTTTTGTTTTCAAAATCTCACATTTTGTGATATTCACCCATATACGGAACTTACACCGGCGGCGTTTAAACTTATAAGGGTCAGTCCTTTTCAAATAACCAAGGTGGTGTCACTCGATATTTATATTTTCCTAATCTTTTAACCAAGTTTTCTTCATAGTTTTCTGAATTTAAAAACATGATTTTTTTTTTTTTTTCATCATATAGTTTTTTGGAGGTGGCCATTTTTAACGGACTACGCAGCCATTTTTGGACGAAAAATGTGTTTTACGGAAAATGCTGTAACTTCTTTATTTTTCTACCTATCAAGATGAATCAAAAACCAAAATGTTCAGCAAGACTTAAGGATCTAGGTCAAAAACATGCTTAAAATCCGGAGAAATAAAAGGTCAAACATCACATTTCGCTGTCATTATTTTTTATGAAGGAGATCAGACTCACCTTGAAGAAAATTTCTTACATAGATCTCTTATAGGACTACTTATTTTTATAAGTTTCAATCCGAAAAACCTTTTCCCTTTTTTTATACAGCTCATCAAAAACTGTGTTAAGTCTGTTTTGGGCAATTTTTTTCTAATTAATTTCTCAAAAATTACTGACTAAAAAATTTTGAAAACTTAGGATAATAAACATCTTTGTAATATAAAGTTAAATTGTAAATTTTATGAGTGAGACTTAACTGTTTTTTGAATAACAGTTCACTAAAAATGCACCCCCCCCCCTTATCTTTTTCCTTTTTGGTTTGTTCCAGATACATAGCATTTCAGGTATTTTTTGCCTAGGTAAGTTCAAATTGACGATAAAGAGAAATTTTACGCATTATTGCTTAATTAAATAGAGCAGTTGCACCTTTTCAAAACTTTCAAGGGGGGGGGGGGAGGTCTTTTGATTTTATTGTGCACAGCTGAGGCGCACCTGATACAGTTTTATTCTGACATGTTTTTGCCCCTTGCCTTTTACGAGATATTTTATAAAATTTTATTAGCGACCGGATGTTTTCGCTTTTGCGTAAGTGAAGTAACCTCTTAGCGAGTACTTAGGCTAATTTCAAAAACATGTTTGAATAAAACTGCATCAGGTGTTCCTCAGCTGTGCACAATAAAATCAAAAGACCTCGCCCCCCTTCAAGAAAGTACTGGAAATGTGCCACTGTCCTAAAGCAATAATGCGTAAAATTTGTTTTTATCGTCAATTTAACGTACCTAAGCAAAAGGTACCTGTAATGCTTATGGGTCATTCCATGGTTACGGACGTAACAAACAGAAGCTTTAAAGCTTCATAAATAATGTAAAAAAAAAAAAATACTTATTACTTGGATTATTTTATATTAAAGGATGGTCAAATGATTGTAAATGGAATATTAAATTTTGAAATCTGAAAAATGTTCCCATAATTTTTGAAAAATTAAAATCTAGGTGTTACGGACGTAATTCACAAAACAGTCAAAATTGCATATAGTTGCAGTTATTGTCATAATCCTGTGAATTTTAAGGGAGAACATTTAATTTTTTCTTCAGTAATTCATTATTAGGGTATTATCTGTTCGAAACTGTCATTGTGAAAACATTAAAATAATTACTAATTAATACATGGGATCATTAAAGTGTTACAGACCTAACATTTGCCTGTGACTCCAGCGCCAAAATCAGTGCCAAAAACCACACCCAAACGCTATTATTCAAACACTCCACACCGATATGTCAGTTAAATTTTTCTGTTTTCAGACGTTTTGACAGCAATAATTCTCCAGCCCGGAAATATGACGGGCACGAGAAATAACGAACAACACCTTAGCCCGTGATATTGACGGGGGCGAGAATTAAGGGGTTAATCAATGAACCCCGAGGTTTACCTGCCTTGCGGTTCCTGTGCAGGTAGCGGGTACTTGCAAAATAAATTAATTAATAAAGCGGGACATATTTTCCTGAACTTATTAATTTGGTTGTTGGTCCCTCAAATGTAAGCTATTAATTGTGAAATGCATTAGTATGGGTGCTACGGTTAAATGTCGCTATTGGACACCATCGTTGCAAACGTCACGGGACACAATACCACACCTTGTACATTTTTCAAACCACCATTAAGAGAATATATATATATAAAACAAAATACAAATTTAAGAAATATAAAACAACTTAAACTGTCCCAGTATTTGTCATCTAATTCAATGAAAATTAGAAGTAACATAAATTAATTAAAATATTTTGGGGAAAAACAACAAAATCTTATGTGTGAAACACATTATGCAGATTGCTACGGTACGCCACCAATTTCCAGCTTATTCTCCGTTCAGTGACGTAAGACTGATGAGGTCCACTGGTATTAAAAGTAAATACACATTAAACTAGATTAATTTTAACGCAATTATTCTAATTCGTAAAAAAATCATAGGAATTGTAATTTTCAAACTGGGCGAAAAATGTCCAGGCTAGGAATCGAATCAGGGATATCTTGGTTGAAGCTGCCAATGCTCTGCCAACTGAGCTTTCCCGGACGATTCCGGAGGACTTAATTCACCCAGCTAACCTTATTGATCGTAGAATCTGGTTTGATCGGCTGAACTGTTTAGAAAAAATCATAATGGTTGTTGCTTAGTTATGTGATAATGGATAATGTCGAAATACTTCTCACATAAGTTATGCGTTTATAAATTTGACAGACGGCCAGTTTGAACTGAATTTTGGCTTGTCTTTTAGCAATTTTTTACTAACTATGCGCATATACTTTTCTTTTTATTAAATGTTTCTGATCGTTAAGAGGCTACATCAGTCCGCGAAGACACTCGCAAGCTAATGTTAAACCTATGGATGGGTGGGTCAACCGCCGTGGTGAACGGCCTCTTTCCGTCCGCGGTCCTTCAAGCTTTTCTCCTCTTATTCCGACTCTTTTGCGGAAGCCAAGTTCGTAGGTACCCAGCCACGTCCCGAGTATAAGAGACTCTAGTGGAAGCCAGGTTGACCAATAATAATAATAATAATAATAATAATTAACACCGGACAGATTTAAAAGGGAAATTACACAAATTAAAGACCCGAAAAGTGGGAAGGTAGAGTTCGGGGCCCTAAAACTACCGAACGACCGCCGCTGCGTCGAGTGTATTATACTTTTAAAGTACCTCGTTTGCATGTCAACTTAAAATATATATATATATATATATATATATATATTAATTGGATAGCCTAGATCAAGGATGGAGAACCTTTTTACATTCGCGTGCCAATTTTTCTTTAAAAGGCTTTACGCTTCCTGGAGCTACCGAACGACCGCTGCTGCGTCGAGTCTATTACACTTGTGAGAATTCGACGATATCTCACATTGAAACTCTCAATTTACAAGGTAGAAGCCAGCATAGGGAAACTAATGTATTTTCACCTAGCCTCCAAATTTCTTCAGAGTCCTAGAAAATGTCGCTAGAGATGAAACAAATACTTCAATTCCAATCAATCTTCGCAGAGGACACTAGGGTGAAAGGAACTCCTTTATCTAGAGAGAGAAATATTCTTTTGATGTTCACGAGGGTCTCGTTCCCGTGGGAAAGTAGAAAGTGAAACCAGATATTAAACCGGACGCCAAGGTTCCTGACTAGCCTATAGAGAAAGGGCTGGTCTATGAGATCATGGGCCACGGATGGTGAGTGGCTAATGGGAGTGGCTTTGGCCCTAGACGGAAAAACGAAACTTATAAAAGGGGATGCAGGAGCATTCTTTAGAGCTTAAATTTTCCCTTCTGTTGAAGTTGAGACTTCAAGGTGTTTCTAGCCGTGCAGAGTGGAAATCTCTCACGGGTCGAGGGCTTTGGGACATATTCCGAAGCACAGAAAAGCGAAAGCCAGGTGTGGCTGTTAAGATATCTCCATCACGGAGTTAAAGATCGGAGGTTCCTAAACCTCGGTTAAACATCTACAAAAAGTGCGACATTCCTGTCGAGCATCTCGAACTCTATCTTCGAAAATAGTGGACATTGAATAAATAAGAGACTGACTACACTGAAAGCGATCTATTATTCGAGGACTGGACTTGATTCTATAAATATATTATTGACAGCTGAACTCGAACCCTTATATGAAAAATGTTGTAATTATGAATTATTTAATCCAGAAAACATTATTTAATTGTTTGTAATGCAATAAAATATTTTTTCGATATTGATAAGACCAGGCCGTTGAAGTAGCCCGCTACCACACCACTTTACGACATCGGCTCCGTTACACACTTTTAAAGTACCTCGTTTGCATGTCAACTTTTTTTTAAATATTTTTTTTGAATTAGATAGTCTAGATGAGGGATGAAGAATATAAATAGTTACATTCGCGTGCCAATTTTGTAAAAAAGGTTTTACGTGACCATGACGTACCAACAACAAGAAAATGGATAAAAATTATTGAATCAAAATTAACGTTAGTTTCTTATTACTAGCATTAAAAAATATGGGAGTAACATACATGTAATAACTACAGTAACATATTTTAGAAATTAAGAAAATAGTAAACGAGATTTCTGTTATTGCATCTTTGATGCCAAATTGCCAAATAATTAATATGGGGTTCAAAATAGAAAATATATGTTAAAATATTAATATTGCAAAAACATGTAAAAAATGAATTTTTTATCAAAAGAATATATAAAAATATAAACTGAGAATCGATTAATTTTAATTTTAAATATAAAAATTTATTATTTTTTTCAACCATATATACATATTGAATCAGTTTCAGAAAACAATCTTAAAGCAATGGAGTACTCGATTTTAAATATTTCAACTAATTACAGAATTATAGGGGAAAAAAATATAATGAAATATTACCCAAACATGCGAAAACTTAATTTTTCATCAAAAGACGTCATTACCATATAAACTGAAATTCGATGAATTTGGATTTTAAGTATTAAACTTTTACTTTTTCTTTTCAATTTTCAACGATATATGCAAGTCCTTAATTTCCGAAAAATATTCTAATTTACAAGAGAAAGAAAAGGGATTTCTAGTTACTTTTACCGGAATTCTAGTTGAATTAGAATTATCTGGCACGTGATTTCTATTTAAGATTTTCGTATCAGTCATTTCCGAAGATAATGACTCGTAGGAATGGATAGAGGGGAAAATTGTCAAAATCGCGAACTGGGCATACCAATTCGTTTATTATTCCATCGTTCGCATTTTTGTTTATAACGTTTGTCATTCTCCAAATCTTCTCTTGATTTGGTAAATTATTGAGTCCATATTGAAGTAGATTGGGATTCGATAAGTTCCTTTCCAATTTTTTTTCAATTGCAGGAGATTGTGAAAAATTAGAAATTTCCTGTGTTTTGTTATATTTTATTCTATTTTGTTTTAAAATCTGATTAAAACCCGTGCCGAAAATATTCCATCAGGCTCAGCGTCCCTGGACTAGATCGATCCCTACAAAATCTCTTTTTTCTTTTAGGTAGATTTCGTATAAAATACTACCTATTAGAATATCCCACATCTCAGAATTTCGGAAAATGTTTTGCAGATCTACACCGATCATGGCCCCTAGAACCCAAAACCACCACCAGTAAAAAAACTTTATCTATCTATCATATATCTATCTATATATATATGTATACAGGGTGTTTCTAAACTCCTGGTACATACGCTAGGGGGTGATAGAACACATCAAGACGAGTAATAGTGAATAGGAAACCAAGGGTCCCAAACGTCTTCCGAAGGAGATAGGCGCCTTTAAAGTTTAGGCACCAAAATTTCAAATGATTATAAAAATCGGAAAAATTGGTCGATTCGTTTGCGGTTTTCACTAAAACTATTCTTTATGTCAGTATTTTCTTGAAAATAAATTTTAAAGATACAAGAACAAAAAAAAAGCAGTATTTGCAGAAAATTTTGCAGTCTTCCTGCTGCTTTCATAGTAGAAGGACGTCTTCTTTGCGCCTGACGAAGAAAGACTCAGATCTTTCGAAAGGCCTAGCGCATTTAATAATTTTTTATGGTGTTTTAAGAAGTTTTTTTGTTCTTACTTATTTTCTTTAAAGATACAGTTAAAAAAATGCCGATAGAGGGCGCTTTAGACTTTGGAGTAACCAACAACTATTTTTTACCGTTATTTTTTGTATCTCATTACATGCTTTCAAAAGCTTAGACTTAAATTTTGAGCTCAAAATCTGAATCGTTGGGAGTGGTTAAGTAGCGCAAACTGAACTGTGTTCAGGAGTTAAAATTTCAAACGATTATAAAAAACGGAAAAATTGGTCGATTCGTTTGTGGTTTTCACTAAAACTATTCTTTATGTCAGTATTGTTTTGAAAATAAATTTTAAAGATAAAGTTAAAAAAATACCGATAGAGGGCGCGTTAGACTTTGGAGTAACGAAAAACTATTTTTTGCCGTTATTTTTTGTATCTCATTACATACTTTCAAAAGCTTAGAATTAAACTTAAATTTTGAGCTCAAAATCTGAATCGCATGTAACTATTTTCTGAAAAAACGGTCAAATGACTGGACAGTTTGCTGAAATTTTTTAACGTTAAAGCCACACATCTGTGCTCATTTAGATTAATTGCTTAGAATGAATTAATAATCATTTGTGATTAAATACAAAGTTGAAGGAAGAAAAAAAGAAATAAAAGACAAAACATCTTCGGCGATATTGATTAATTGCCTATGATTAATTACTAATTATTTGATATTAAGTACAACATTGTAGAAATAGTGGATTATTTTCATTTTAAAATATGCATACCACATATTTAAGCACTTTTATAGTGTTTGAAAATGTATTAAAATTAATTTCCATAGTAGTCCTGTTTTTGCCACAATATTTTATCTCGAATTACAAATAAAGAATATTGCGCCAAAAGCACGCTAATTTCTCAATAATCTTTACATACTATTAAATACTATTTAGTATTATTTTATTATACTGCTCACTAATCCTATTTAGAATACAATAACAGAGTGTTGATTTCGAAAATGACCAGCGATGTCTTTTGTTTAATTATACATTCACGCACCTGCTGACATACACAGAATATGGTAGATCAAATTGCTAATGTAAATAAGGTAATATCCTTCGTTACAAATTTTGGTGATGCATGAAGTCATATTAAAGTGAACACGAATGGTGTATAAAATTTTCTAACTACCAATTCAAACAAAAGAAATAATGTCATCTAGTCATTGTATCTCTATTGTGATTGAGTGATACGCCTTATCGACAACCTCAAACATTTTATCTACATCAATTATCCATAGTGTGTTTCTATTTATTTAAAATGTTCACGTTTTACGAAAACATTAGTATTCCTTGCTGATTTATCTGTTGTTTCACGATCCCTGTTGAGAAAGATAGCATTGGGAAAAATCACGTTCGCTAATGAATTTTAATCAAATGAAGATGTCGATGTTACTAGTAAACCTGTTTGGAATTTCAGTAACAAAAAGGATGGATAAATTATTTATTTACATCATTCAGCAGAAATATAAGCAAAACATTCCGTGCGGTTTATCTTTAATGCCAAGAGAAATGTTACTATTCAAACTCAGCATCCGGAACTGTTTGATGAAAATGAAATGTACTAACACAAAAGAAATTTCTGTCTTATCCTCTTTTTTTAATCACTCATCTTTTAAAAAATTATCTTTGTTCTTGAAAATTTGTGTTGTATGTAAGAGATTATCTTGACTAATTGTTGTGCGTAGTTACATTATTCATGACAGTATGAAAAAATTTTTCAACGATCTCAAACAATCGTAAATCTGTTAGAAAGAATACAATTTAGATTTGGAAAGCTTCTATTACCAGCCTTACAAACGTATACTACGCTAAATACATCCTTATAATATTATAAATGTGAATGTGTGTCCGAAAGTTTGAACGAAATCAACGTCTAAACGGATGAATTAATGCGTTTGTATCTTTGTATATAGATGGATTACAACTCAAAAATGAGCATAGGCTGTATTTAATTTATTTTATTCAAATAGTTTTTAATAATTCAAAATTTCATTACCTTACATACAGAATCAATTGACATTTTTCCTATAATATTTAACCATCTTTCTTTACCGCTGCCAAGGAAATCAAAACCCGGAATAATACTTTCTCCTTGACAATTAATTTTGAATTGAACAATTTCCACGTGATATTGCAAACACAAGGAGTTCGAAAGAAAATATATGACGTCATAGTTGAAAAAAAAGGAATATTTTTTTTATTATACATAAAGCATGAATATCTGTTACGTTAATAAGAGGTTTTCTGTCAAAAATGGCGTAATAATTATAAAGAATAATAACGAAAATGAATTAATTATATTATTAAGAAAATATTTTGCTTGTAAAAATATGACATCATAAATGAAATAAAATAGACATTTTCAAGTATTCGTTCAAAATACAAGGAGCATGAATATCAGTAACTAATGAAAATATATAAATAACGACGTTATAGTTAAAATGAACAACATAAATACTACTTTCTTTTAATACTGATTGAAAAGTGTGAATATAAGATACATACAAATGAGAGTTTTCACTCAAAATTCACTTTTTCTTGTGGAAAAAAAGGGAGAAATAAAACGGATTAATATATTTTTTGACGCTATGTTCTCTTTAAAATTGAAAAAGAACGTAAATTTACACAAAACTAAAAACGTATTTTCACACATTAAAGCTTCATGAATTAATTTATTCCACAGAAGCGAAAATCGTCTGTCAACATATTGACATTTACAACCAAGGATGTAAATGCAACTTCCGCGGATGTAAGTGGATAGTTATTGACCCCTATTCGTACGAATTGAATTTAAAAAAAGCATATACTATTTTAATTAATTATTTTTAAATGTTGGCAGATTAAACGTTTCACAAAGGCTTTTTTAGCAAAAAGTTTTATCGGGTAAAAATGGTGTATATTTTTTATGTAAAGCATTGATTTTAAGAACGTATTAATATACCAGATGTAAATTTCCTATTGGGCTAAAAATGTCCGGACCAGAATTCGAACCAGTGATCTCTTGGCTGAAGCCGCCAAATGCTCTACCATCGGAGCTATCCTGGACGAATCTGGTGGAACTTTTTCACCCAGCTAACATTATTGATTGTAGCATCCGATCTGAAAGCTGGTTCAGCTCAACAGAATAAATCGCAGGCAATGGAACTCCAGAAATCACTGGATACGTAATTACACTAGATTAATTTTAACACAGTTACATTGGTTTTTTTTTTTTTTTTTTTTTTTTTTTTTTTTTTTTTTTTTTTACATTTTTCGCCCAGTCGGAAATTTACATCTGATATGCTTTATTTACCAATTAAAATTAATTGTGTTAAAATTAATCTAGTGTATTGATATACATTTATTTTAATTTTGTCAAAGTGATGTCATTTATCAATTCACATAACAATATACTATTCAGAAATAACGTTTTGCAACAAAAGTAGTATAATTTTCAAAGTGCAATTTTAGCTTATATTTTAAATACAATTTCTTACTTGAAATTTAGTATTTAATAAAATTAATGTTTCAATGTTTATCTAACTGTACAATTATTAGATTTCATTAAGCGATTTCCTGTTTTAAATAAATTAAAATACATATTTTTACATGATTCATGAAGAGAAAAAATATTAATATAAACTTTAAAACATAATTTCTGTCATTTATGTTATATAAGTGAATGAACGGTAACTATATCACTTGACGTTCCATCTATATTTTTCCATGAATACCCAGTCCTCCATCTTTTCATACTTTTGGGTGCAGGAAAATACAATGGTAAACCTACGAGTCAACCTCTAAAAACGGGTTTTCGGGTTTTTCCACCAAGATATGACTTGGCAGACCTATTGCGTTTTAATATGCGAATCGAGTTTTAACTAATTTTGGAATTTCAGCCGTGAACACGATGAGGTGATTGACTGTGCTGCCTGCCGTCTACCGGTCTATTTGTATATGTGCCCGCACTTGATATTTAAAAATATAATCCCTTTTTTAAATTTTAATTGTAATTTTAAAAGTATTTTAGGAAATGTCTTCACAGTGCTGACAACTGGGTTACTTCCATCGTTACAGATAAAAAGGAAACAATCGGAATTACTATATCTTTACGGCTGCTATTTCCTCATTGCAATTAAAAATAACTGTTTTTTTTTCAATAGTAATTGGCGTCACGTTTAAAAGAAAAAAAACCCTCATTTTTACTCATAAAGCTATTACATTTCAATATTTTTTACATTACGCTGATAATGAGATTGAGACATTCATCTCAAAGGGCATCAGTGAGCTAAAATGACCTCATAGTAAAAAGGAAATGAGTATTTTCTTTTATAAAACTAAATATTTTACAACGAATGCGTCAAAATTAATAAATTTCTGGTATTCGCTGGGACTGAGGCTAGAACATCAAGTCAAGAGTGCGAATGTCCACATTCAAAATTGTAACTGGCAAATGTGAGATCATGTTTGGAAATATATTTATTTATAATCTATTGCACGTTAAAATGTTTTAAAAATCGTGAAAATGAATATGAAAATTTCGCATGTAAATTTTGTGACGGTGAAAGTGATGTCATTTTTAGATTTCGTTGTAAAAAAAAAGATTGTGTCATAGGGGCACAACTTTCGTCGATTTTTCATTTCGTAATACCAAAGATCAAAGCCTCAATTGATAACTTCATGCTTTATTATCTGAATATCAGGTAACTGATTACTTTTAGTAATAAAGTTTAATTTTTCTAAAATTTGAATAGTTAAAGTTAAACTTTAGTTATAAATAATATCTGTTTTATAAGTTAGGCCAGACTAACTCTTATTATTGTTTATTTATTGTAATTATTTTTGTAGTTTTTTTATAACTTCTATCTAAAAGTTCTTTCAACCATCTCTTCATTAGTCGAATTCAACGGGTTCCGACACATAAAATATAATAAATATTCGATTTTAATTAATTTTTCAACTACTTTTCAGCAGTGAAAATACGCTTGAATTATTGAATATTAAATACGTGAATTATCAGATTGCTAACAAGGCGTAAACCAACTTAGTGAAAAATGTCCAAGCCGGGAATCCAACCCGGGCCCCTGGAATAGATCTCCAGTGCTCTACCACTAAACCACAAGGACGATGCCCAGCTTGGCATCTCTCACTTATATATGTCGGTAAGGCTGCTACCGCAGCACTAGATGGAAAAGTTTTCATGAGCACACAATCTAGTGGCGTAACATAAGACGCAAATGAACCCAGCATCGGTGAATATACGATTTTAATTAATTTTTCAACTACTTTTCAGCAGTGAAAATACGCTTGAATTATTGAATATTAAAGACGTGAATTATCACATTGCTAACAAGGCGTAAACCAACTTAGTGAAAAATGTCCAAGGCGGGAATCGAACCCGGGCCCCTGGAATAGATCTCCAGTGCTCTACCACTAAACCACAAGGACGATGCCCAGCTTGGCATCTCTCACTTATATATGTCGGTAAGGCTGCTACCGCAGCACTAGATGGAAAAGTTTTCATGAGCACACAATCTAGTGGCGTAACATAAGACGCAAATGAACCCAGCATCGGTGAATATACGATTTTAATTAATTTTTCAACTACTTTTCAGCAGTGAAAATACGCTTGAATTATTGAATATTAAAGACGTGAATTATCACATTGCTAACAAGGCGTAAACCAACTTAGTGAAAAATGTCCAAGCCGGAAATCGAACCCGGGCACCTGGAATAGATCTCCAGTGCTCTACCACTAAACCACAAGGACGATGCCCAGCTTGGCATCTCTCACTTATATATGTCGGTAAGGCTGCTACCGCAGCACTAGATGGAAAAGTCTTCATGAGCACACAATCTAGTGGCGTAACATAAGACGCAAATGAACCCAGCATTGGTGAATATACGATTTTAATTAATTTTTCAACTACTTTTCAGCAGTGAAAATACGCTTGAATTATTGAATATTAAAGACGTGAATTATCACATTGCTAACAAGGCGTAAACCAACTTAGTGAAAAATGTCCAGGCCGGGAATCGAACCCGGATCTTTAATATTCAATAATTCAAGCGTATTTTCACTGCTGAAAAGTAGTTGAAAAATTAATTAAAATCGTATATTCACCGATGCTGGGTTCATTTGCGTCTTATGTTACGCCACTAGATAGTGTGCTCATCAAGACTTTTCCATCTAGTGCTGCGGTAGCAGCCTTACCGACATATATAAGTGAGAGATGCCAAGCTGGGCATCGTCCTTGTGGTTTAGTGGTAGAGCACTGGAGATCTATTCCAGGGGCCCGGGTTCGATTCCCGGCTTGGACATTTTTCACTAAGTTGGTTTACGCCTTGTTAGCAATGTGATAATTCACGTCTTTAATATTCAATAATTCAAGCGTATTTTCACTGCTGAAAAGTAGTTGAAAAATTAATTAAAATCGTATATTCACCGATGCTGGGTTCATTTGCGTCTTATGTTACGCCACTAGATTGTGTGCTCATCAAGACTTTTCCATCTAGTGCTGCGGTAGCAGCCTTACCGACATATATAAGTGAGAGATGCCAAGCTGGGCATCGTCCTTGTGGTTTAGTGGTAGAGCACTGGAGATCTATTCCAGGGGCCCGGGTTCGATTCCCGGCTTGGACATTTTTCACTAAGTTGGTTTACGCCTTGTTAGCAATGTGATAATTCACGTCTTTAATATTCAATAATTCAAGCGTATTTTCACTGCTGAAAAGTAGTTGAAAAATTAATTAAAATCGTATATTCACCGATGCTGGGTTCATTTGCGTCTTATGTTACGCCACTAGATTGTGTGCTCATGAAGACTTTTCCATCTAGTGCTGCGGTAGCAGCCTTACCGACATATATAAGTGAGAGATGCCATGCTGGGCATCGTCCTTGTGGTTTAGTGGTAGAGCACTGGAGATCTATTCCAGGGGCCCGGGTTCGATTCCCGGCTTGGACATTTTTCACTAAGTTGGTTTACGCCTTGTTAGCAATGTGATAATTCACGTCTTTAATATTCAATAATTCAAGCGTATTTTCACTGCTGAAAAGTAGTTGAAAAATTAATTAAAATCGTATATTCACCTATGCTGGGTTCATTTGCGTCTTATGTTACGCCACTAGATTGTGTGCTCATGAAGACTTTTCCATCTAGTGCTGCGGTAGCAGCCTTACCGACATATATAAGTGAGAGATGCCAAGCTGGGCATCGTCCTTGTGGTTTAGTGGTAGAGCACTGGAGATCTATTCCAGGGGCCCGGGTTCGATTCCCGGCTTGGACATTTTTCACTAAGTTGGTTTACGCCTTGTTAGCAATGTGATAATTCACGTCTTTAATATATAATAAATATAAATGATAAAATAGAATAACAGCGATGTACAGTTATTCATCATTTAATCTTAGAAAAGGCGTATGAAATTTCAAGCTTATGAAAGAAATTTAAATGATCCTATAAAAACAAAAATAGTTGGGAGTTTCAGAAGTTTTTCTGCTATAAAATGTGATAAATGGTTAATTGTATTTGCTTTTAATTATCGAAATTTGTTGGTTATTGATGCATTTATTCTTCATTAAGTATGAAGTGAACGAAGTCACGGGTAACAGCTAGTAAATACATACATACAAAATCCCAAACGATAGTCGCAACTTCATTTCTAAAAATCGGAGAGTAAAGCTGTTTTCACCAAAACTCCTTCTTTATGATTTTTCATCAATAGAATTTTGATCTTTAAAGAATCATTTGTGAAACACGTTTCTTTTGCTGCCATTATTTTTCGGAAATGTTTCAGAATATTTATAATTTTCAGAATTTTATAATGTATTAATTGGTTTTGTCAACGCGAAATATTGGTTTTTCAGATGCTATCAATTAATTCTCAAGTAAACATTTTGCTATTCAACATGCAAACATGCTAAATTAATATTTTTTTTGTCACTCTTGCATGTAAAAATGCTATTGCGTAGCTGAAAATGTATACTGGTGAAATTGGTGGCATCCGTGAAGCCGATATTTCGTATTGAAGAAACTGATTTATACACTGCAAAAACTACTAGGAAACGTTTACAAAAATTACGAGTAGCAAAAGAAACTTTTGTTTCAGCAATCCTCCTTAAAATCTTGTGACTTCTGAGGTTTCCGAAGATAAAGAAACGCTTTTCAGATTTGTGGGTAACTCGGAAAGAGTATATTTAATTTTTAAAAACCGTATTAAATTTCGTATTATTTTCGGAAACTTTTTTTTTTTAATTACAGTGTGCCGCATTTTCCCTAAATAATTTTTCTCTTCACTACATTGAAAAACCCGTTAAATATAAGTTAAAATTTCGCTAAAGTTCGGGTAAGCGTCGATTTTGAGTATATTTTTAAAGACTTCGAAGAGTTGGTGAAATTGCGTCTAAAATTATTAAAATAAAGGCATAACAATTATTTATTAACGAAAGTAACAACACTCATCAGGAAGTTCATAAATATTATAGATTTCCAGTACTTAGCACACGTGACGTTACAGAAAAGACATTTTCAACTTTAATTTAAAAGAAGGCCCCTTAAAATGTCGATTTTATATATTTGTTGATAAATGGAAACAAATCTTCAGAAATGAACAAAAATATATATTACAAAATTTAAATTTTTTCGCCAAGTTTAAAGTATTTTATATAAATTTTCCTTTTTCAGTAATATTCCGTATATTATACCGGCTTATTAAATTAAAACCCTAGTCTATTAATCTCTATAAGATTCTAATCCATATAATAATATGTATTCCAAATTGCGTAAATCTAAAAATGGCTCTAACTATTTATATTTCTTTAATGAAACTTTTGTTATTTAAATTCCTGTTAAATTCCGCTATTAAATCCCGGTATTACATATTCCCCTAAAATCTTTATTTAACTGCTAAAATGTTATCCCGTCTTAAAAAAAAAACCTACTTATTTCAATTTATTCTTTTATTTAAAATATCCAAGTGCCAGCTAGAATATTTCAAAGATTAAAACTTACACAGAAATAAATTCATTTTCTTTTATCGTCTGGCGAGGGGAAAAAGTTATTTTTAGCAGAGTTTCGATAACAGAAATCAAAGTTTGTTTACACTTAAACATCTGGGGCTAGGCTATAGAATATTCTCGAACAATCTTGTGGCGGTAGTATAAATACTGATTGTGGCAACCAGAGAGATGTAGAGAGGGGTAGAGGTAGAGAGAGAGAGAGAAATGTGGTAGAAGAGAGTGTTTTGGATAGATGGGACTTCATTCTGCATTGGTATTGATACTTCAAAAGCAACCTACATTGGTCTATGGTAATGATTATTTGGAGTAATTTGCTGCGTTTTTATTGAGATGTTGTTGGAGTTTTTAAGAGCTTTGTGAGAGAGTTAGTGAATTTACGAAGGTAATAAGTGTCTGGTAATATAATGAAGCGAAAAGGATTTCGTAGCAAGAGATGGAATAGCTTTTAAGCTAATTTTGATGGAACGAGTTTTGTTCTTTTTTATCATCGGTAAAGTGGAGCATTTCCGGCCTAAACTCAAATTATGAGAATGTCAATAAAGTGGAATTGTTTTCAATAGACTGGATTTTTTATGATCTTCGAGTCTTTTATTCTCAACAACCATATCGGCCTGAACGCCTGTGTTTTTTATAACTGGACCCCCCCCCCCCCCGTAATCTTCGACAATGCGTGCTGCTTGCGGTCAAATCGTCACATATATATTAGAGGTTTTTTGACTCGCGAGTTAACGAACAGAACTATATGTTTCTATTAATGAATATTTAATAACGTCATTATTAATTTAAAAAATACTTTAGAAGCATATTCCAAAATATGCAATTACGTTATCGTCGGACTTTTATAAAATATTTTATCTAACAAAAACCAATGAAATGCATAAATTGGATTTAAGTCTATGTAATGGGCATTTCTTTGTAAAAACGACTTTTTCATTATTCAGCTACCGGGTGTCCTAAAAAGGACTGACTGATTTTAAAATTCAATAACTTGTAAACGGTGACAGATATTTAAAAAATTCTTGCAGGAGGGTTATGCATAAGGTCAAAAGTTTTTTTTACAGTGATTTTCGATTTTAGTTCGAATTACAAACAATAGATGGCGCTGCGATCAATAGACGCTAAATCCAGGCTCGATTTTTGGTACTTCGTGGCCCGGATAATACATTTCCATCTCCTTTTTCTGCATGGAACAAGATAAAGGACCAAAAATCGAGCCTGCATTTAGCGACTATTGCTTACAGCGCCATCTATTGTTTGTAAATCGAACTAAAATTGAAAATTACTGTAATAAAACTTTTGACCTTATGCATAACCCTCCTGCAAGAATTTTTTTAATGTCTGTCACCGTTTGCAAGTTATTGAATTTTAAAATCAGTCAGTCCTTTTTGGGACACCCGGTATTGGAAGCAGGACGTTTCGGTCCCGACACTTCGGTCCCGCCATTTCGGTCCCGCCGTTTCGGTCCCAAGACATTTCGGTCCCGAGACATTTCGGTCCCCAGACATTTCGGTCCCCAGACATTTCGGTCCCAAGACATTTCGGTCCCGAGACATTTCGGTCCCAAGACTTTTCGGTCCCGAGACAATTCGGTCTCGAGACATTTCGGTCCCAAGACATTTCGGTCCCGAGACATTTCGGTCCCGAGACATTTCGGTCCCGAGACAATTCGGTCCCAAGACATTTCGGTCCCGAGACATTTCGGTCCCAAGACATTTCGGTCCCGAGACAATTCAGTCCCAAGACATTTCGGTCCCGAGATATTTCGTTCCCTTCTCCAGCAAGCTGAAATTTTGTGCACTTGAAATAGGTGACAATTTTATAGGGGTCATTGTAGAGTTTTTTAAATAAAGTCCTTAAAATTTTAGTAAACACACACAAATTTCGTATGGTAATCATTTTAAAAAACAAGGGGGGGTGATTGACATTTTCTATATTTTAGTGTATCATAAGTATAAGGGTCTGATAAATTAAGACATTTATAACTCGATCTATAATTATCGCAAAACACTCATATTTTGTATGGTAAACGTAATCTTTATAAAAGGAGGGACATTATCAAATTTTTTAACTGAACTCCCTAAATTTTAGTATAACTCGAATATAAGGATTCGAAAACGCAAACACTTATAACACAGATCAAAATTGTCGCAGCCCACACAAATTTCCTATGATAATCATAATCGTTTTATAAGGCAGGGGGGGGGGGGGGGCTCTGTTGGCTTTTTATATATTTTAGTTTATCTTAAGTATAAGGTCCTGATAAATTAAAACATTTATAACTCTCTCTGTAATTATCGTAATCACACTCATATTTTGTACGGTAAACGTAATCTTTAAAAAAGGAGGTACATTATAAGATTTTTTTAACTGAACCCTTGAAATTTTAGTATAACCGAATATAAGGGCCCGAAAACCGCAAACACTTATAGCTCGCAATCAAATTGTAGCACACCATGCAAATTTTATATGGTAGAAGTAATCGTTTTCAGGAGTGGGGGAAGGGACAGTTCTGTGGATTCTTTATAGAAGCTCCTCATATTTTAGTCTATCATAAATATAAAGTCCAGACAATTTAAAAATATTTATAAGTCGAGCTTTAATTTTCATATGCAAATGCCCATGCCAAAATGCACATATTCAATTGTATATAATTTGCACACTATGTGATTAATAATGAAAAAATCTGCAAATATTTTTACAAATCTTTATTTTATCCTATTATTTAACGGCGCATCAATTTTAAATGTATTGCATTTTACATATTTTTTAAAAAGGGGTTCTTAACATGGAATTGTGATAAAGACACATTATTTTTTAAATTCTGCACCGGAACAGACTAGAACTTTCTATTTTATTTTAATAGTTATTTTAATTTACTATTTTTTGAAAAACTATTTAAAAGTTTGCATTAATCTTTTTACATGTAACAATAATATTACCGCTATTTCTACCGGTGTCGAATGACAAGATTAAAAATATTTTTAATTTTGAACCACTTCACCGTTTGCCCCGAGATAACTCGGGGATAAAAGCACTTTTTCCCCATACCTGTCGACGGTGAAGTGGTTTGCAATAATTACAAATCCTTTTTAATATATTTAAGACGTTTATATGCTTATCACATTCAAAAACTACGAGCACAATAAACATAAATCAAAGTTTTAAAATTTCTATTGTCATAAAATATTCTTTTCGTTTTTAAAATTAATTCTGTATTTCAAATATTTCTTTGTTATTTATTTGACTTATATACTTATTAAAGCAGCCTACATGTTTTAATATGACAAATAAAAAATAAAAATGAAAATACAAAAAAAAAAATAATATAAAATCTCAAAATAATAATGTATAGTGAATCACTTTTACGTAAAATTTCATTTTAAATTAAGAAATTTTATAAATATATCACAATGAAGAAATTTGGAAATTTAGAAAACATATTTGGCTTTTCTTGATATCTATATGTTATTCATTCAAAAGAATATTATACATGTGTATATATATATATGTCAAGTGTAGATGTCCTGGCTTCCCCCATTTGATTATGCTAAATAAAGATCCAGATAGAAGAATTATTCTACTCGCGCTCTCTTTGTTCTAGTCAGCCGGCGCTTTTTTGTGGCCACACGGCATTTTTCATCTTTAATGGCTTAAAAAAAACCGGGACGACATGCAGTGGCGTAGCCAGGATTTCGTTTTTTTTTTGGGGGGGGGGGTGAGGGTCCAGAATTTTCCCTTCATGTTATATATATAGTAAAACCTGTCAAGATGAAATTGTAAATATTGGTGAGAAATTCCGTTTTACACAAGTTTCCGTGTTATTTGGTGTATTTGTATAGTATTCTTTTCCGTAGCACTATGGAACATTTATGTTTAAGACAGAACTCCGTTATAGGCAGGTTCCATTTTTAAAAGTTTTGTGTATTTATATAAATACACTTATTTATATCATATGAATAGAATAAAACTTGTCAAAATAGTAATTGTCTATAACAGAATCCTGTCTTTAACGTAAGCGTTACATGGTCTTAATATGAATTGCGATACAATTAAATTTGCTGAAAACCTGTCTGAAAAGGGGATTTTCACCCTTCTTTAGTGAAGCATAGTGAAACCTGTGAAAGCGGAATCTTTCTATAACGGAATCCTGTCTCAAACGGAAGAGTTTCAGAATCCCTGCGAAACGAACAATAGATCTTATTGAGGTAGTGTATCTTAAAAGTATAATTAATTACACTTCTTTACATGGAAGCCTGTCTAAAATGGAGCTTTTTACCAGTCCTTGGAATCTTGTCTTGACTGTGCATAAATGATAGAAGTATTTCGAGTAACTTTAAGAATTTAGGTATATCCTTATTTAATTTCTTAATTAAAAAAAAGCGTGGATAAAAAATATAAGGCCAATCTCTATAACTACAACTAATAATACATTCAAGTTACATTAATATTTACCAGTGAAAAAGATTAACTTATGATGTAAAAATCTGAGCGCATACTGAAGAGTTAAATTTAATTAACCCATTCGCTGTCATTCACGAGTATACCCGTGGCTTTAATTTATTGATTACTTTGTCACCACTATTTTAGAATTAAAAAAAAAAAATGCCTCATTTATTGGCAGAAATTTCGCTGTATTAGTAAAGCGAAATTTATCTTTCTGAATTTGTGCTGGCAAACGACCTTCAACAAAAAATTTGAAAATTCTTAGTTTTGGCAGCGAATGGGTTAAATCAAGTTTCATATTACATAACATTTGCCTACAATAAAGTTAGGGCCAAGTGGTTAAGTGTAAAACAGCAATTTTCATGTTTAATTTCTTGCCATTGAATTAAGAATTTGTGCTGTAATAGATATTGGATAATGATTTTACATAAGTGTCAATCGCATGAGCCGTTCATGCGATCCGCCGCGCTCCCCATGGAAATTTTTGAGGTAACCCAGATAGCATAAACATTAGCAGAAAGTTTGATTTTTTTCTGATATTATCTTGCCGTGACAAATTTGAATTGAGATATTCGCAGCAAATCTCCCGCAAGGTATACCATCACCCACTTGCATGAGTAGTTCGTTGTGAAACTGATGGCAGGACTGTCTTTAATTCACGAAAGCAAAAAACCTCTCTGTTGAGAGACTCAAGAACAATGAGAATCAGCACATACGCAGAAATTGCAGAAATTTTATTCGGTAGGCACCGTTTTTTCTAAACGCTATACTTATTAAATACCAAAAAATGCTCGAAATGAAAAGTACAAATATTACCTAAACTTGTTTATGGTGATAAAACCTATGCATGCGCCTTCTGACGGCGCTTTCGCATCAATAGACCTGATCAGGTCTATTGACCCCTTCGAAGGGGTTAAACTTATAGTGTGATATGGAAAGATTACTACTTTGCAGTAAGTTTGCAGTATTTTTGATTACTTGTTTGCCGTTAGTTTGCAATAAATTTAATACAGCATGAATTTAACTTGCACGACAAGTTGAAAACACTCATAGTTATATTGTTAAGTAAAAAAAAAAAAATTCAAAAATTGAATTGTTTTTATTAAACGTATTTATCAATTCAAAATTATTTTAATTATTAATTGTTTAGATAACTAATTTATCAATTGCTTGTTTAAAAACTATTACATGAACTATATAATAGTTTTTATAGGATAAATGCAAATGTATATTTTTTTAATTTTCGGTTATTATAACGTTATTAACTTCATTAGGATGTATAAAAGTGATAAGGGTTCTGAAGATAAACATGTTGTTTATTCATTTATTAGTTAGCTTATAATATTATTTTTGCTCTTTAATTATAATTAATTAATAATTTCTTACTTTTTGCGAATTGTAAATTATAACTGTACTTAAAAAATTAAAATCTGCATAATATCACCTAACACTGTTAAAAGGTATTTTTACATATTTCCACAATGTTGCATTATTATTATTATTATTATTATTATGTTTAATTAATTAATTATTACTTAGACTTTATGTTTTTGACTGATTTTTCAAAAAATTCCTATATTATTTTTTGGAAATTATAAATTAAAACTTTTGAATAAAAACTTTAAGTGCTATTAATAATTGCTACTAATAATTGCTATTAATTAATTCTCAAAAAAGTTAGGAATTTTAGTATAAAAATTAAATTAATATTTTATTAAATATATTTTTTATTTAATGTATCCTTAATTTATTAAATTAATAACATTATTAATATACATTACATTTTTTTACTTTAAAATAAACTCAATACATAATACATTTTGTAATCAATTTATCATATAGTAGATATAAACTGAAATTTAATCTTTTACATGTTTATTTATTTTATATTTAAAGTCACCGAAATTTAAAACTATTAATATAATTAATAATAAAACTAAAATAAAAAATTATTAATTTTTTTTCTGGGAAAGTGGGAGGAAAAGGGTAATATTAAAAATCAATAAATAAACGACAAATACAAACAAGTTGGAAATTGCTCGTCAAACGTGGCAAATGAGGTGCGTTCGTTAACTAGTTTTATAATTATTTTTTGCACCCCATATTGTACTGAATGTATATATTTTTTTGCACTTCATGAGTGCATAGCCTGTGACATCATTAAAATGCACTTGGAATAATTTTTTCCCATTCCCCGTAATGTAACGCAAAACTTTTGACTGTCTCTGTAATTAAACTATACACCGATTTTCATAAAATTTCAAATGACTCGACAAAATTTTGTAACAATTATATATTTAAAATTTCAGACCACTCGGAAGGCTGTCATTAAAATGCACTTGCAATAATTTTTTCCCATTGGCCGTAATGTAAAGAAAAACTTTTGACAGTCCCTGTAATTAAACTATGCATCCGATATCCATAAAATTTGAAATGGCTCGACAAAATTATGCAACAATCATATATTTAAAATTTCAGACCATTCGGTTGGGTTGTTTTTGCTCTGTTATATGCGGAGACAGACGGGCAGACGGACGGACTGAACGACGACTATAGGTGCTACGTATTTATATAATTACGAACGCACATAAAAACCTTAGTTTTGTCAGTTAACAATTGGAAGTAAAATTTATTAAAATAATACTTACACTATTACATAAAATAAAAAATAATCATCTTATTACAAAGAAATAGGCCCAGTTTCAATAAAATTAGTTCACAAAAATCGTCTGCAATGGGTGAGAAGATTGTTAAAAATGCAACCAATAATTATTTTTTTAAAAAATGAAGCGGTGGGTGAAGTTTTCTGACAACAAAATATTTTTCCTGGCACACCTAATTACCAAATCACTATTGTTTTCCCAATGTTTATAATGGTAAAGTAACTTATGAAAACAAAATTATAACTTTGTATTATAAAAGTAATAAGAAAAATTACATATTTTTGCTTCAATAAATATATCTCATTTCTGAATTATTAAAGGAGAGGATGTAGAAGAATGATTTGAGGAAATATTTACCTACAATAGCTTATAAGTGTCCAATTGAATTATTGAAGACATTTATTATTAATCTAATTGTAAGAAGGAGAAAAAATAAGAACAGTTTTTTAAATTATTTAATTAATGATGATAATTTAAAGGTTCTAAAAAACGTATGAAAACAACCAAAAAATCATCTATGGCAGTTTATAGTATAGATAAAATACCTAATATTAATAACAAATAATACAGCTTAAAAAATCCATTTTGTTAAATAATAATAATAATAAAAAGACAATTTCCCCTGTAAAATTATATCAGTGTTCAATCAAATAAATTTTCAGCTCGCTTTGATTTCATTATCACGAGTTATAAAACTTTAAATTTATCGGACTGTTATATTCAGCTTTTTTTTTTTAATTCGGGGGGTGGGGGGGGGTGTTAAAAAAAATAAAAAATGGTCCCAAATAATGTTTAAATTACAGCGTTTGGCGGCCCACGACAATTAGAATACGAGTTATAAGGTGGTGGGCATCGAAATGACAAGGGACCGAAATGGCTAAGGACCGAAATGGCCAGGGACCGAAATGGCTGGGGACCGAAATGGCCAGGGACCGAAATGTCTCGGGACCGAAATGACCAGGGACCGAAATGTCTCGGGACCGAAATGGCCAGGGACCGAAATAGCCAGGGACCGAAATGTCTCGGGACCGAAATGTCTCCGGACCGAAATGGCCAGGGACCGAAATGTCTCAGGACTGAAATGGCCAGGGACCGAAATGTCTCGGGACCGAAATGGCCAGGGACCGAAATGTCTCGGGACCGAAACGGCGGGACCGAAATGTCGTGTACCCCCCGGTATTTATACCTCATAACTTATCCTTGAAAACTGACAAAAATTTATATTTGGTATTTGTGGTAAGTGAAATAAAAATGGATGTAATATTTTAAAAATTGCCCATAAAATTATGGCTTTGATATTGATTTTTAAAAAATTAGCTTCAATGTTAATATGTGTGCTGGCCAAAATACATCACATACATTTATAAAGAATTTTATAAAACTATAGCGGTACTTTACTCCCCTCCCCCCTTTCCATTAAGTAAAACTAAAGTTCTAGCCATCGTCCATTTTTTTTCTTACTTTGCAAACGAAAGAGCACATATATTTTTTAGCTTTATATGAAATTTAATCATTTCATATTGTATTTGCCGCAAGACTGCCTTTATTTTTTCGGTATTTTTTCTGTTCTATTGTTTTCGTTTGGAAATTATCAGAATATGGGATTTTCTGTACATTCAAGATTTCCAACTGTATCAACATTTCATGCTTGCCGACTTTCTGATAAAAAAAAAAAATGCAATTTAACAAATTACAACGACCATTTGGAAAATGATTTTTTCAAAGACTAAAATTTAAGACATAAAAAATCGCACGGAGTGGATCCTACATTACGTACGCCATGGATTAAACTTTAATATTCCTGGACCCATTTTAAATGAAATTTCATTCTTAAACTTCTAAACATCCCACACTATTACTTTTTACACCGTCCTATAGAGAAAAAAATGTACTTTTAAATGCAATTTGTTTGAAAGCTGTATCTCAATTTGTTTCTAAGTTATTAATTTTTTTTTGTAGTTTTTATTACTTTTTTGTCATAGTGGCAACAGAAGTATCCATCGCTGTTGAAAGTAAAGGGAAAATACAGATTACTGTATAGACCAATCAGAAAACGAATAAAATGCGGATTCAACTAATAAAAAGCTTCAGATATGTTTTTGATTTCCCTCCTTGTTGTAGGACAATAGCCATTTTTCCGAGTGGTTAAAAAAAAAAAACTTATTTTGAACCGGAAAGTTTAGTTAATTAAATGTGCCTTGTTTCTATGTGGTAGTCATTTGAAATCTACTTCTTGTCATTCATGAAACAGAACAGTTGTTTCAAAGCATGCTTTTGTGATTTAAAATAAGTATAAAAGTAATAATAGCTGTTTTTAAAAATACAGTACAGCGCCGATTATCGGAACTCCAATTAACCGAAATTCCAATTATCCGAAGAGCCTTTTTCTCTCAAAAATTTTTTTATACCGAACTTCCATTTATCCGAACAACCTATTTCTCTTAAAATTTTTTTTTTTTATGATGATGAGAATGTGGATGAGAGAAGATGAAAAAGAAATTGAAGAAATGAAAACGAATAGTCTGAAACCCAGGTCCATCCCATAACGAAGCCTTTGAATGTTTGGAAACAGCTATGAAATGACTTGAACGGCCGAAAAACTCTGATCCTAATTCATCTAACGTATTTAAGAAGAATTCTAGATAGGGCAGCATTGGAAAGAACTTCTTCTTTGAAGCAAGCAACAATCGAAAGCTTTTTTGCTAAAATATATAATCTCTGGAGTTCAGAAAATGATAAAAAGAGAAAAAGAAAATTTTAAATGACCAAAAAGTAAACAAAAAAAAAACAGTTTGTCCTAAGCCTGGATAAAGTGTGAAGGTTTTAGTATAGTCAGGAACATCCCTTAAATTGTCTGTCCATTTATTCGAACTTTTGCTTATCCGAACGAGGGTCGGTCCTGACTTGTTCGGGTAATCGGCGCTCTACCGTACACTCTTTTATAAGCATTCAATGTTTATCTTGAAAATCAAGTCTAATCTCATGACCGCAATTCACAATTTTTTCAAAAAATTCCCATTACAATACCTTAGTTTGGCGTGGTCACTGAACCTGATTATGGAAAATCACCGCTTTTTTTTTTTTTTTTTTTAACGTTTGGTAGAAAGCGGAAGCTAGTGAATATATTTAAAAAGTTAAAATTTTTCTCTGTTTCTTTTGTAAGATATGACAACAAGAAAGAATAAAGGCATTATTTAAACTATCTTTTCAGAATTTCAAATTGATTTCTCTACGTATAATCACAATTTAATTAATACGAAACTGTTAATTCGTTAAAGGGTATTTTTTAAAATATATATAGCACTCTTAATTTTTTATTTATATTTTCTACTTTTTAGTTTTTAAATATTTTGCTTTTGCAGCTTCACCGCCTGTTGACTTGTTTTTAACGAGCTTGGTATGCCGCATTATTAAATCCATTTGTTGTTGTAACATTATTGTTGATACTATAAAGAATAGATAAAAAGAGATACTATATTGTTGTAACTATAAAGAATATTTGGCCATTTATCACCTCTGGTGGGCTAACAAAAAATTATCTTAAAATTAATGCATGTAATGCATTACAGTGAAACCTCCCTGTGCGACCACCTCCCCGAACGACCATTTTTTCACGGAACGAAATTTATTCCCATAGGCTCAATACTAATTTTACCTCCATTCAGAGACCCTCCCAGATAAACTCCCTCCATGAGCGAGAAATTTCTTTGAAGAAAATTCCGTTTTTTCCTGGTCGCTTGAAGAAGGTTTCATTAGAAAAATAATTCCGAAGAGCGCATTATTCATCAAACTTCTAAACTAAGTTTAGATTCCTTTTTTTTTAAAATCCTGCTAACTCTAAGTGTTTAAACCCCTTTATGCCTTTTTAGGCAATGGATTTAACTCTGATGAAAAATTAAGAATGACGGTCAATAAACTCTATTCTGTCGGGCCTCTCATAGAAATAGATAAATTAATGAAATCGTCATTATTTGTTCCCGTCCAAAATAAATTGCATTTATTTACTGAACTTCGAAAGGACTGGGAAATAAAAGTTTTAAAAGATAAAACCGTAAAATCAAAGCATACGTCAATGTATTCATTTTTTAAACTCTGCAGTAATTAACTTATGTAATTAACTTTTGTTTTGATACTTAAATTTTTATATTTTTTTCTAATGCGAAAAATAAACTTTAGTATCATTAAGCGTTACATTTTTTCAACATTTAAAATCTAGATTTAAACATGACCTCCATTAAGAGACCAACTCTCGGAGCGACCAATTTTTATTGGAATGGAACGTGGTTGCTTTAGGGAGGTTTTACTGTAATTAATAATTAAGTTTTAAAAATATTGAAATTATTGTTATCGGAAACACGCCTTTGTACATAATTTTTGTAATTCTTGCCTGTCAGGACGTGTATGAAAAATCAAATAGAAAATTCCATAATTACATGCAGAAACCAAGTTGAGTGTAATAAAAGCGTGTAAAAAAGGCGGAAGGTTGGCAAGTAAAACATTATAAGAAGCAGCCTAAAACATTTGCTGTGATTATAATTTCCGAATATTTAGTAAATTCAACATCTTTTAAAATTCCGACCTCTTTATGCAGATTTGTAGGGTAGAGCGGGTGAATAAGGAAGTATGTTCAAATTTTGATGTACCATTACATGAATGAAAAATGTCAAAATTTACGTATTCAACGTGTTTTATACTGAAATTTGTTCCCTAAATTTACTATTTTCTTTAATTATTTTACAACCTAAATTAAATAATAAAACGCATGGGGTGATCCAGAACTTCCTGGAATACATATAGGGTATTTAAAGAGAGAGATTCTAGAAATATTTAAAGCTAGAAATTCCTTTTAATAAAATCCCGACATCCGGTTTTCACGTCACTCCGCTTATCACGCCAGTTTTTCAAAATCCCGATTTACTGTAAATGATTTTAATGTTAATAAACTCCGGATTTTACGTCGTTCAATAATTTTCAACTTCGGATATCCCGACGATTTAGGGAAATTGTCCATTTTTTATAATCCATCTTATAAGCACGGAAATTAAGCGGTAAGAAATGTCTTAGCCAAACTTTTCACA